>WAAD01032028.1:57520-104171 GCA_013389945.1 Fregata magnificens
GCTCGCCCGAGGCGCTCCCGGCTCGGCGCTGGCCGGGGCTGGCTGGCGTCAAGATGTCCTGGCTAACGCGGGGAGGGAAGTCGAAGGAGAAGGAGGAGCCGGAGGGCTCCCTGAGCCAGGGGGAGAGGGGTCTGCTGGTGCAGGCCATGCTGGAGCACGGGGGGGACCCGTGGGACTCCAAGGTCGTTGGGCAGGACCCCACCCTGAAGGCTGCGGAGCGGCACTGGCTGAATTACGTGTCCGCCTACCATCCCAAGGGGGAGAAGAAGTGCTCGGCCCTGCAGTGGCTCTTGTTCGACCTGGCCCGGGTCTTGCAGGCGGCGGTGGAGGAGAAGGAGCAGCGTATCCAGAACCTGCAGAACAGTCTGCAGGTGGCTCGCAACGAGATCCTGGCGCTGCGGTGCGACCGGTCGCTGCTGAGCGAGCAGGCCAAGCAGCTGCCCAAGCTGAGGGAAGAGCTGAGGGCCGAGGCAGCCGAGAACGCCCGGCTGAGGAGGAAGGTGCAGTGCTTGGGCACCCTGCTGTCGCTGGGGAAGGGTTTGGATCGCAGGAAGGTGGCGGCTCTCAGTAAGGCAGACTGGGACCCGGAGGCGTGGGATGGGCATGGCTGGAGTTTGGAGGCGCAGGAAGAGTCGTCGGTGCCGAGGATGGGTGCGGCAGGCGCTAGGAAGGTAAAGCCGACGGAGGGGCGTAGAGGCCAGGGAGCGGGGGGTAAGTCTGGGAAAGAGAAGGTTTGGAGGAAGCAGAAGGAGGGATGGCCCGTCTGGGTAAACCGAATTTGGACCTTGGAGCAGTGCACTCCCTTCACGCGTGAGGCGGCAAAGCAGGTGGTGACCGCCATCGGGCTGCCGTGGCCCAAGGTAGGGCAAATCATCAGAGCCCTGCCGGCCGACGAGGCGCTGGGGGGGGAGATCTTAAGGCTGGTGATCAGAAATTTGGGAGAGTACGAGCCTCTCAAAGATAACATGGAGGGGGCGCCTTGGAGAGATGTCCAGGAGGCCTCTGCCTACGTGTGTGGGAATGTCTTGCTCCGGGCATTGAAGCAAAGGGAGAAACCAGTGACCCCTGACTTTGACATCTTTGGGGTGAACGTGGAGCAGGGGGACGTGGGGGTGCTGGCCTGCCGTGCTCCCGAGCTGCACAAGGGGTTTTTCATCAGCCTGGGGTCTACTTTAATCGGCCGCCCCCTTGGTGAATGCATGGCTACCTTGGAGAACATGGGGACCCTGATGGGAGCCGAGGGGAAACGGATGGCGAAGAAGGACAGGACCGGGGCAAAGGGGAGGAAGTACATTCCTCGAGGGACGATTTGGAGATATTTAATAAACCAGGGGGTGAATGAAGGGGAGCTAGATAGTCAGCCCACAGGAGTTTTGCTTGCCAAAATGAAGAAAATCCTTCAGGAAAAGGGGATGAAGCAAGAGGAGATTTGGGAAAAACTGAAGCAGATGAATCCATCAGCTCCTCCCCCTATCCCAAAGAGAAAGCTATACCCACCCTTAAGGGACCTTAAGGATTAGGAGTCCCAACCCCCGGTGTCAGTGGGATTAACCTCCACCACACTGACCTGGTGTGCAGGGGGAAGGGGCTGCATGGAGGTACAATGTCTGTTGAAGGGGGGGGTGGGAAGTTATTTTCTTAATTGCTACGGGATCAGAGGTGATGTTATTAGATTATCAGGGTCCTCCGCTCCTGGCTAAATCCGTCTGCGTATTGGGAGCGGGAAGGGGAAAAAGGAGGGGAAAAGAGGTAGAAGCCCAGTTGTGGGTCGGGGAAGATAAACTGGATGGGTGGATAATTCTGGTAAAAGGAGGGGCAAGCATTTTAGGGATGAATTTCCTGTCTCAGTTCAAGATAGATCTGTCCAAGGGGAAAGTGTATTGTGCTGCTGCCTCAGAAAGTGAAGCGATCACAGGAGTCCCCAAGTCAGTGAAGTGCCGGTCTAAAAGTAAAATGGAAACATGGGTAGTAAATGAAGAGTATGAGGCGGTTCCAGCCGGAGACCCCCTCTTCCCGTCCCAGCACCCATACGGTGCCAAAGCACAGAAGGGTCACGAGGAGGCTCAAGGGCGTGCAATGAAGGCTGAATAGATAGGGATTTAAAATCCCTATTTTCACAATCTCTGTAGAAGTCCAGGGGTGTGGAGTATGTGGATGGTGGAAACCCCTTGCAATGAATTGTAAATCCATGTTGGGTTATGCCTTTGACCCCTGGGAGTGTGCACTGCTTGAACAGTGGCAAATTGATTGCATGGGCCCCTTTGAGAGGTTGAAGAAGGGTTTGTATCGGTTTGTGTTTGTTGCCATTAACAGAACAGCAAGATGGACAGAGGCAATGGCAGCGTGTGAGGATACTGCTAACACCATGGTTTGGTGTCTACGTGAAGTATTGAATGGATGTGGTCCCCCAATCTTAACTGATTCAGATAAAGGAAACCACTTGATGGGTGCACCAGTCCAGAAGTTCCTGGAAGGGGTAGGGGTGCGTCAGTTAACTCACATTTCCTACCATCCACAGTCCTGCAGGGTAGTGGAGAGAGCTAATAGGTCCATCAAAGGGAGACAGAAGTTAATTGCTGAAGAAAGAGGGCCGAGCTGCGACAAAGCACTTCTGTTTGTGTGCTGTGCCATGGGAACAAAGGGCTTGCCAGGTACCGCTGCAGCCCTTACAAGCTGATCTGTGGCCCTGCCCCACAGACAGACATGCTCTGTGGCGGTGCCAGTAAACAGCCGTGTGCCCCCGATACTGATTCGATCCTGGAGCAGTGTTCAGTCAGCAGAGAGCAACGGCCCATGCTGCTCGCCGGAGTCACTCAGCTCAGGAGCAGCACGCCAATATAAAGCAACATGAAAATCAACCCCCACTGGGAAATGTGGTCCTATCCACACCCCAGGTACAAAGGGGAAGGCCCACAGAAAATTTAGGGTTGATTGTGTCTCATGGGTTGGGAAACACAGAACTAATTGGAAACAAAGAAGGGGGGGGTTCATGGGTAGATGAGGCCCGCTGCTGGCATATCAAAGAGACTGTTTCTAACTAATGTGTAAGTAAGATTGATTTTCAGGATCAAGTGTGGCTGTGGGATCGATCACAGGTATGGACCACAGAGAGCCTCACCGAGAACCATCTTCTTCGAGGTGCTCGTCGTCGTGTTAAGACAGCATCAGGAATATTGTTAAAGCATTACAGGCCCTGTTCAGTGTGCTCTGCTGGCTCCTAGGTGTAACAGCAATGGTTTGGATGTGGAACATCACTGCTGTTAATAGTTTTATTTCCTTCAGGAAAGATGTCAAAGGAATTTTAATATGAGACCTGGACACGATGGGGATGACCTCAGGTGTTTGGTTTCCCAGTAATAAGCATTTGTTAGTAGTCCTTCCAGAATTAACTAACTTCGCCTGTGAGAGAGCACGGACTGGACAAAAAGATGGAACTAATATAATAGATATTCAGCTTGGATCCCAATATGGGACAGCAGCAGAAGTTGCACGGGATATAAATGGTACCTTTGCAACCAGTGTAATAATGAGGGGATGCAACTGTATCACCTGATGTGCTCTTAATTGTTGAGATGGTGCAGATTTAGTTTTGGCCACTGAGCATATCCAAAACTAAAATCACATCATGCACAAGTATCCACAATCCCTGTAGGACAGTATCCATATTAATCCTGTAAGATGGGGAAAAATACAGGGAATTGATATGTGAGGCATGAGCTATTCTAGAACACATCCAGAGTGTGACCCGTATGTACGTGGGTTGCGTCTCTCTTATGATTGTGAAGTCTCCATCCTTGGAGATACTCAAAAGGTGTTCAGAGACAGTCCTGGGCAACTGGCTCTAGGTGGCCCTGCTTGAGCAGAGTGTTGGACCAGGTGATCTCAAGAGGTGCCTTCCAACCTCAACCATTCTGTGATTCATTCTATGAAAATGGCAGCAATTTCAATCATACACAACGTAACTGGGTAACAAACTTCAGACTTGTTTGATACAACAGCAATGATAACTACCTGGGATAACCTGGCACATGGTAAAATTGACTGCCAAGTTAGTTTTAGAAAAACAAAACAAACCAACAAACTGTAAGGGACTAAATTCAATTATATCTCTATCTATTGTACTCAAGCTCAATTGTTAGCTATTAAAACAGCTTTTTCAGTTGGATTAGCTCTGTTCTCCTGGGTAGCACAACAAAGACATCCCATATTACAAGGGCAGTTTCACCAACCGCTGTTGCAAATGGACAACTAAATTAAATGTATGTACTAGTTCTCTACAGTTGGTTGTGGACCACAGGAGGCTATTGCCACGTCAGTGGAGCAAGTCAGCATGGGAACGCCGGCGGTGTTTGGTAACAGTGCAGGCTGTGTATGCCTCGTCTCACCTGTAATGGGAGAGTGGGAGGATAACATGACCTCTGTGGCTCCAGGAGAAGACCAAAGATGTGGCATTGCATCCGTTGGTGGTGTACATTCATTTGCGTGTTCTCAAGAGCAGGGTTTTGTTCCAGACAGAGAGACTAAAGATGTCTGTCTGGGGCCTGAGAGGCCTTGCTGGGATGAGGTGTTCAGACAACATGACAGCATACAGAAGGGAGCCAAGAAACTGGAGAGCAGACAAGAAGTTGCAAGCCTGAGGACCACCTTGGCAAGTAAGGAACTGTCAGAACCAGAGACTGAAATTGTGAACTGTACATCGTTGGTATGACACATCCATGGGCTGGTTTCCAAAAGCTACTGCTATGCAGCACTTAATGCACTTAATCCTTTACTTGTTATTAGTTATGATAGAAGTTGTGTTGTTCTTTATCCTTCTGTATATGCTTTGCTTGTTTCAAAAGGAAAGAGTGTGCTCACATGCCCAGTTGAACACCTTACGTGCATTGCTAGCCCTAACAGTTGTGGCGGCTTCCAGCCAGAAGGGATTGAGCTTACGAGCACCCAGAGTGGTCTGAATGTCCTCGGAGGAGGTCAGGCAGACCAGGGGGTGGCTTGTGAGCAAGAGGTCCTGCTGGAGCACTCAGCCCCACAGAGCTGAGGCCCCAGCAGCGCTGGCAGAAGGGTCACAAATAAGTGCCTCTGCTGCTGCTCTCTGGTATGTAAACTGCCAGATAAGGTCCTGCTAGTGCTTGGTCAGCTTGTGCAGAGGTCAAGGCTAACGTGGAATAGTTGTGTCTAGTAATCACAGGAGGTAAACTAAACCCAACGGGACAACCATGGGGGAGTCGTGGGGAGCCAGGCTGCCTGCCGCACAGGCTGCCTGCAGCACGTATCCGTGCCAGTAACACTGCGTAAGGCTGCGACTCCCTGGGTAATGGCATCAGAAATACCACAGTTAGGTATGCCTGTAGCAAAACCAGGACCAATGGGGAGGAAGTAATTGGGAGCGGGTTGTTTATTTGGGAGGGATTTGGGTGGAGGAGAGGAGGTGACAAAAAGGTGGGCCCTGATGCCGAAGAATGAAGGATGAGATATGAAGTCCACCAAAGAAGACCAGAGAGCTCCTGCTGATGGTAGGAATGTGGATGCCTACAGCCGGTAGCAACACTGACTTGCAGACTCAAGCCCTGGGCGGCTGGAGGGCATCGCCTGGGATAACCCGCTGGACTCACTCTGTCAGGTCTCTGGCCATATGTCGTGGCGTGGGGAGACAAACCTGCACCTTGGGACTTTCAAAACTGTCATTGAGGGTTGGTTGTGCATGAGACTCATTAGATCTGAGATCGAGAGCTCGTAACTTCATAGCTGTCCGTTATGGTTTGCATAAATACATAACTTGATCAGTGGTATGGTACTTAGGTTATTGATTATTTTTATTTTGCTAGTTTCCTCACAGCGTGTTCACCAGTCAATAAACGGTGTGTCTCAGTTATGTCTCGGGTAACTGGTCTGAAGAGGGGAGCCATGCCTTGGCACAGTCACAGAGCTGTGGTCCACACCATGGGAGTGCTGCCTGCCGTGAGCCTTCCTCTAACAGACCTGGGCATCCTGGAGAGCATGCATAGGACAAGGTCTGACCGCTGCATGCCCAGGAACGCCATTATTGGCCTACCTGTGCACAGCCAGGTAGAAATCCATGTGTGTAGTGGCCAGGCAGAAATTGCTGATAACAGCGACAAACCATCAAGGCTACAGTGGGTTCCCCAAGTCCTCCCGCTCTGCCCACTAAAGAGTGGCACCAAGAGCCTGCCAGGGCTGTCATGTAGACGTGGTTTTGGGTGAGAAGTCCCCAGAGTCTCCAGCTGCCTTAGAAGAGCAGTAGTCGCTCAATGCAACAAATAAAAATGTTAAACTTTTAGAAGAATGAGAGTAAAGGTCTGCTGAGGTTGGGTCTTACATGATGAGGAAATTAAGTCTATCCTTGAAATGTTACAAATGAAGCAATCCATGCTAACTTCAATTGATTTAAAACCATGATTCTTACAAGAGAGTAAAATTGAGTAATAAGGACATTCTTCTCTAGCAATGTATTTCTATATTTTCCATAAAGAACCCTAGAAGCAACATAATCACGCTTTTTAGCAGATATTTAATTTTTTTTAAGTGAAGGTTAATGTGTTATTGCTGATTCATCAAGAATCTGCTTCTCAAGCACCAATACAATCACAAGAAGACAGAGAAATGGGCATATACTATAAGTCAGTAATTATTTAGGATGCTCCTGTTTTGTGTCGTTTCAGTTAATACCAGGTACCACATCGGTGAGGCAAAACCAAATCTCTCCAAGGTATGCACACTTACCTTCTTCTCTGAAGAATAGCCTCAGGGTCCAGTAGGCACCTCCACTTAAAAACAGACATACCAGGTAAACCATGTGCAGTCAGTAGATGGCACTAAATTATTACTATCAATCACTCGTATTTTCCAGCTAAATCAGAAGGCAAAATAAAACTGCAACACTGTGTCTCAGCTCCAAAGAAAGAACTCGGGCTGTAATCATGAGGCGAGAGACAACAAGGGGATGGAAGCAGGGAGGGAGGTGGAGAGAAGATGCTCTGCTCGCTGGCAGGTGGTGCACAGCTGGAAACCTGCTGCGCTCGCTTGAAGGTAAAGCACCGAGCGGTTCTGCCAGCCTTGGGGCTGCAGGCTCTCCAGGGACTGCACAAATACTCCTGCTGGCCCTGAAGATGGCAGGTGTGCAGTTCAGTCGCTGCAGAGACATTGATAACCGCAAAGCCGGTCAGAGAAAAACTCTCTAAGACTCGTTTTGGAGTTCTAGAAAGCAGGCATTCTTTATTACAGCGCTGGGTGCACGGGGGACCATTCCACCTAACGTGCACGCCTACTGGGGTTCGTTTTTGACATTTATACACGAAAGTTGACACCCCATGCCTATCCAATACATAATCATTAGTCTGACTAAGCACCCTCTTCTTCCATTGGCCTGTATTTCTCTCGCTTCGGTTTCAAAGTTACAGTGTGATTTCAACTAACCACGCCTGCTTACCAGGAGTGGGGGGGTAGCTCTTTTCGTCCCTCAGTTGAGTCGGTGGTTGCCGTCTCCCCCTGCCAGAATTACCTTCCCCCCAGTTTCCGTGCTTCAGCGCCTTCTGGGCCAAGGAGTTCCCCTACATCACTGTGGACAGATTTGTGGCTTTCCCTTATCTTCACAGCCTCCTTTGCAGCAGGATGTTTCCACTGTCAGTCCTTGAAGTTCTACTGAATTGTATTCTTTTAGGAGGTTCTTGTAAATGAGGCATTCATTGCTAAGACTTTCTTATCTGGCCTAGGCATTATTTACTGCCTTGTTAAAATTCTCAGGTGTTAGTTTCTACTCCTAACCGTGATCCTTTCTTAATTACTAGTAACTACTACTAACTCCTGCACTATTTTATTTCATCCAAGAAGAACACATATATACATTTGAGGTAACAGTTATGTCCACCACAAAAGGCACAGTGGAATCTTCTGCCTTTTAGCTTTTGTTCAAGGTATCAGCATGCCTTAACTGGGGCCTAGGCAGCTTAACACAAACATTTCACTAAATAAAGTCTAACTATGGTATCAACATGGTGCGTTAATAACCACCACACTCTAATCAAAACGTCACTCTTAATTACTTTGCCCAGTTTGTGAATCATCTTTGTAACCAAAAGCACAGACATTTTACCACTGAAATAATGTCACTTAGCTGGGAGGAGACACAACCTACTGAAACTGAGAAGTGTATAAGAGTTTGTTTTTGTTGTTTTGAAGTCTGATTCTTTCCACTTTCCCTCATGCATCAGTCCTGATCCATTGGCACCAAGTATCTTGGATGAGGCAAGTGTGAAAGTGGTAGCATGCATCTTTTCCCCCCTCAAACAAGCATCACTAGAGCTTCCCCGTACAGTACTAAATGAACCAACAGACAAAACAAACAAGCAAAAGCGAGCATTTCCTCATGTTGCACCACAGCCGTCCCCAGCACGAAGCTACCTGAGAAGGAGCCAGAGCCAGGTGGCAGGACCCAAGGGCAAGGTCTTGCAATGGAAAAGAGCACACACACACCCGGTTGCCACCCTTTTCCCTAGTGGGAGTAAGGATAAGGCTAGCCTCATCTTTGCTGCTGTCATCCCCCCGGAGTATAGAAAGCTTCATTTGCTCCCCGTTGGTAAGGCTGCAGCAGGCAGAAGGCAAGCAACAAGGGAGGGGATAATTAGTCAAACCCCTGCCAGCCTCTTCAGCTAGGACCTGCTGAACAGGACACCTGCTTCAGCTGTTCCCCATCCCCCTTCACACACAAACGGACACAAAAGACCTGCTGCTGTGGGGATATGCACAGCGGTTGTATTTTTTCACCAGAACAGTCAGTAGACCGATTTCAGCTTTGTCTCTTTGGAGCTCCTTGTGTCCTGTGGTTGATGTCTTCCATGCACATTTCCACAGTCAATTGAAAGGGCTCAGCACCACGCTGAGGTCTGTCCATCAGTCAGAACCAGAAAAGTGACCCTTCTCCTGCAAATACTTAAAAACCCCCAAATCTTGCAATAAAATCAGGCTCAACACACTCAAGTCTAAAATTAAAGTTTATTTCAGTTTTAGAAAGAGACAGGAAAATATGTACATGAGTATCTTAGAGTTACACAAGTGACAGCGTGTTGTTTCTTTTCCTTGTGTAGTTCCCACTACTGCCTGGCACTTTGAGACAACTTGATGTATTTCTCAATGTCTTTTAGATGTTTTACAATATACACACAGAAAAGCAGCTTCCAGTGGAAATCTGGGCAATATTAATCCAGCTCAAAAATCGATTTTTTAGTTTGGTTCAGTATACGGTATAGAAAAGACACATCATAAACATGACCTAGGCCAGCAGTATGCACCTAATGCTGGTGAACAATACAGTCTGACAGCAGGCAGCTGCCTTCCACGTGTGCAGGTGTGCAAACAGGCTGCGTGGCTGAGCAGTGCTTGATAGCTCACGTGCTGTGCAGCAGGTCACCTGCCAGTCCCACAGACAGTATTTGACGACAGTATTTTTTTCTTCCACCTAAATGGCTTACCCAGCACTCCTTTGCAGACGCAGAAACCGAAGGGAACTTTGCCTGATCAAGGAAAACAGGACTGCACTTTGCTTCATACATGTACAATCAAGAAGTATGGACCACTGACTGACAAAGTGTACAATCAGCAGGCTAGTCAGCTGGTACATTACCTGTATGGAATACAGCTTATCATATGTACTTACTTTTGGTATGAATACAGGGTCTTTTTATTAATAGCTTTTTTTTTTTTTTTAAAGTAATGGTCATATTGATTTACCTGGCTCAATTTGAAAGATTCAACTCTTTTTGCCACTAATTCAACACCTTTTCCACTTAAAGGGTCTTTAATCCCCATGCAGAGGACAGCACTTTAAGCACAAGTGACTGTGCCTGATGTTAGGCCAGTGTTTGAGCGCTTTGCTGGACTGGGACTAAGGCCATCAGCTCCTTGCACGACTGAGCACTGGAGAGACGTTAAAAGAAAAGCAACACCACCAAAAAGTCAACTCACCATGCCTAACTCTGGACTCTGAATTCAGGTACTCACATTGAGAAGTCAGTCTCCCTGCATGTTCAGTAGGGCAGGGAAACTCATCCTTTCCTCTCTTAACCGACTACATATGGTAAGTAGAGAAACTAGTTTCCTTACTTCAGCATTACACTCAGGTGCCCCTCAGTGGGAGATATTTACTCCAACTGATGTTTTTGTTCAGAAAAATGTGTTAGATGGTGAAATTATCATGTACTAGATCTAGCTAACGAGTGTTTGTTCTCAATAAAAATATTGATTAATAAGGAAAATAAATGCTTTCAACAGAAATGGTGGTTAAAATATTTTATTTTTTATATCATAGAACATACTGCTGTTTCCTTTAAATCACTTTAGAGTAAAGGCACACATTGTGAAAAATACTTCAAATTTACATCACATGTACAAATGCGTAAAACAGATGTACATGTCACCAAAAAAATACAATATGGCTTCATAAGGTTGAGGCGGGGCTGGGACAATTCAACATATATTTAAATTTTACAGGATGCTGTTAACACTGAAAGGACTGACTAGAACAGAAAAAAATGGACCTAAAACACTGATTATGTTACATAAACAGTACAACACATTGAATATACAACATTGAGCATTCGTGTATGGATTCATAGGACTGTTAGTTCTGCAAATTCATCAGGCTTTCCAGTGCCACTGAGTAAACACTGCATGCATGTGATCTGCCAGTTTGCCATAGTAGGAAAATAAATTGCAAATTCTCCATCCACAAACAGGCTCCTTGAAGAATCTGCTGATATGCTTTGTGAAAAAAAAAGAGTGAAACAATCGACTTAAGGTATTAACTGGAGAGAATAACTGAATAATGAACGGACAACTTACATGGTAATCACTTCTGGCTAAAAAGCATAAAACATTAAGTCTGCAAGAATGCTCCATGACAATCATTTAGCATTAGTCCCACCCAAGTTTAAGGCTCGTATCTAAAATTTACCTTAGATTTGTTTTCCTTTGTGTAAAATTACCTGAGCACAGATATCAAAGATCTACAGAGCTTTGAAAAGATCTGCAGATACCTTAAAAATCTGTAGATAACTTAAAGCAAAACATCAATATATTCAATTCTACCAGCTAAAAATTCTCAAAAAAACAACCAACAAAACAATATTTCGGTAGGTCAGTAAAGCCAGGAGAAGAATGAGCTTAAGCTTTTGCTTTCTTCTTTTAAAAATATACACAAAATGTAATAGAATTATTCAAATAGAACTGCTTAATTGTAAACAATACATGAAACCTTTAAAAAACCCATCAGGAATCAAAATTCAGGCAGTCACTCCAGTCTTCTATAAATTGTTTACAAATGCTGCTTTTCCTCTTGCTAGAGATGGCTGGTGGTTTCTTAAGCACTGATAGATGGAAAATAAAAGGACCCGCCTCCACTGTATTCTGTATTATCATTTACACTTTGTGTCCAGGAAGTGTGAATTGCTGCCATTCTCATTTGCTAAAGTTTATTCCCTGCACAACTGTAAGGCCCAGATCCAGAAAAGCACCTAGCATCGTCTTAAGAGCTCTGCGGGATTGGGTCAGATTTAATAGGTTTAAAGATAAACATGCACTTAAATGATTTGCTGCACTGGGACTGATAAAATTTTCAAAGTGCAAGGCAGAAAAGCATCAGGTTGCATGGACAGACCAGCTCCCAGCAAAGTCAATGCCATCACAGAGAGGAGCATTAGACCCTTAATTTCATTAAAAAAGCTTGAAAAAGACAACACTGCACAGAAGATACATGTACATACTTTCAGCAAACAATAGACTGTATGGGACGATTTCCAACACAAGGCTTTGGAAATATACCCTACTAAAAGCGGTTTGTTCATTTTATTGAACCAACTGAAAACAACAAAGAAACACAAAACACAACACAACCTTTTCCTCCTCCTGCCTCACACACTGGTTCCTATCTTTCATTCCCAAATTTTAATACAGATAAAAACTTCACTTTAAGTGATGAACAACTGTATATGAGCCTGAGGAGCAAGTGGGACTCTTCCATTCAAATACATCAGCTTAAAACTTTGATATGACAATTACAGTTATTTGTATTGTTGAACTGGGACTAGCTGATTGCAGAGGGCACTTTACAATCATTGACAATCCTGTATAAAGGGTACCAAAAAATTCCTATGAAATATGAACCTAGGATTGAAAAAAAAAAAAAAAAAACCAAAAACATCGATGATGGATGGCTGTCCTAAATAATTAAGAAAATCACAGCAGCTTGAAGTACCCATAATTCTATGTATAAATAGCAGATAATCCAAATAAAATGCTACAGCTAGTTTGAAAAACTAAATTGAACACTGCTTTTCTATTAAATACATTAAAATATTCATCCACTGAGAAATTACATTGATAAATAAAATATTTTCATGTATCAAAAATGAGGGGGAGGTACTATCAATTCCAGACTTCTTGTCCCAATAGTGAAAGGTCCGAGAAACAGAAGTAAATTGTACAGTAGTTCTAGTCTCTTAAATTTACAATACTGAATCCAGCAGGATTTGGCTAAATAATACAGTTTAAATAAGCTAATCTAAAGGAACACAGTGTCCTGTAAACATCTGACACAAACCACACTGCATTCTGATGGTGTGGCTATACCTTCTCTATGCAGGAGAAAGACAATTCAACTGGTGGTGGTAACAAGGGATGCAATCTAAAGGCAACGTTCCTGTTCTTCAGTAAGGCTTGTAAAAAATTTGAGCAGTGTACGTATGACAGCCTGTACAATTCTGAAATATTTGGAAAGCTCTTAAGTTTAAAAAAAGCCTAAATGTTTTAAGTATAAAACACACATTGAGAAGATGTCCTTCTAAATTATGTGTAAAAGTGTCTGGCACCAGAAATGACCACTAGGTATTATTATACCTAAGGAAAAAAAGCAAAGAATCACTCAAGACAAGTGTCCCTGAACTTCGGAGCAGATGCAGCCAATTAGGTTACTTCGCGTTGTTCTGTTCCTCTGGAAAGAAGTCATGAACATACACTCTTTAAGCTGTCTGTACTACATCATCATTAATATATATTATATATACAGTATGCATATATATAATATATATATATTTGTGTACATACTTCTTTTACCTCGATCTGGAATCATGTGGTTTCATGCAACACACTTACCAGGAATCAAACCTATTTGTTAGATCATAGCTGGTGTAACTTTAGTATCAAATATTTTATTATACAGCGATTCAGCGTTGCTCAGCATCAATCATCTCTGACTAGAATCCTCATCTCCCTCTTCTTTCAGTCCAGTTCACATTTGTTGCCTCTGTCACCCTTTTTCAGCCACCTTCTTCACATAGTGCCTTCACTCGATGTTCAATGCTGAGACCTTATTTCTGTCAGCTTCTGAAGATAGCTCTGTGCTGCTGGCATCGAGAGAATAAACTGAACTGTCCTTTGACCTATTCGGTAGCAGCCATATCCCATCAGTCCAAAAACTGTTGCTTTTATGACAAATTTGAAAATCTTACTTGAAGCTGATGGAGGAGGCACACTGAAGCAAAAGATATAAAACAACGTTAACACCTGCATAGCTGGAAAGAACAGGCATTTTCCAATCAAAACACGGATCTTTTCTCCCCTTTCCCCTTAGAGTGCAGGAGACTTTCAGGTAACAGATGTGTCATGAACGAACAACGTATTCTTTCATGTTCAAGGGCTACATCCAAATTAAATAGTAGCAACAACAACAATAATAAATAATAATAAAGCTTTTTCCACTTATGTATGATGCCACTCTTAATGGCTATGGACTTTGACTTGCCCATCACCCTATCAAAATAACTAAGACAACATCAAGACTTCTCGAAGAATACTAGAAGTTAATATTGTTTGTCCAACTACTTATAGTATTACTATGCATATCTCTGCAGAGAGACAAAAGTCAGAAGAAACTCAGGACACGGCGTGAGTCCAATACCTGTGTGGTTAACTTACTGTCATTCAGGGTAATGGAGGAAAACAGAGCTTGGATATTCTGGATAACGCGTGTCAGGACCTGGTCAGGTTTGTGTGGCCAGAAGGGGCGAGTCTGGAGCCAGGCTAGCCCCTGCACAGATTCGGGGGGGGGTGTTTCAGCAAGGTGTACCCCTGGATGCCAGGCAGGCTTACCAGCCTAGCTGCAGCTCGCAGCATTTGAGTGTGTGGAGGCCAAGCCCCTGCAGCGCTCTTGGCCTCCGGAACTCCACAGAGGACAGTGCAGAGAAATCAGAGAGGCTTTGTGTGAAGCTGTCCCCGGTCTGGCAGGTATTGCTGGCTTTGAGACCTTCACAGAGCCACCTGGAATTCTCTGCGCTGGCCACCTGGAACCAGGAGGGCAAAGGACAACAGGCACACCAGGTCTACCCCTGCCTTCAAAGAGTCTTGTTAACTTAGTGTACGAAGCAAACAGTTAATATTACCTTCAAAATAAAGCTGGCTTTGAAAGCACAGCAACATGCACACATAGCCCTGCACCTTCACTAACAGGCTCTGTGGTACCTCAGCTGGCCCTGCACCCACAGCCTGCCTACACTGCAACTCAGGTAATCCTCTCACAGGGGACGGGGAGGTCTCTGCATGTCATTTCAAAGACGCCACAAGTTCTCATTTATTTATATCCAGAAAATGTTTCTAATCTACCCAGAAGCAAACAGTTACAGCAGTGCAAAAACATTATGGGCACACTCAAGCCAGGTTAGATGTGCCAAGATTAGGATACAACTAGACTGAGTTTAGATCCACGTGCTCGAACTAGGGCAAAGTTATTACTGGTAAGGTGTTGCATATTAAGGGAATATATAGGAAGAGTTTTAAAAAAGCATACACTTTGAACAAAGGATGGGGTAAGGGCATCCCTTTACACCTTCTTACATGCTTCTCTATTGCTTCTTTCTCAATTCCAGACCCTCAGCGCAATTTGAAAAAAACATCAATGCATAACAATCTGAAGCAAATAATAAGGTCTGCTCAGTCAGGCTCAATGCATGCATGAACTTAAAAATTGGAAGCCTGAGAAATGTATATGTTTCTATTCAGACAATTTCCAAGATCACTTTGCAACTTGTAAAACCTAACTAAATACCTGTAAAAGCCTTTCACTTTAGAGGTGACAACTACTAACACACAAAACCCCCTCCTAACTCTGTTCTGCAACTGCAGTGCAACAGCATGAGGGGTAAAAAAGTTTAACGAGAAATGAGTCTCAAATACAGTAAGCTTATGAATGTCATTCACTTCATATTATTTTAGAAAGTCAAGTTAATGCAATATTAATGTCTTATGAAAGGCACTGGTAACCATTCCACTTAGTTATGGCACTGGCACGGTAAAGACAATCAAGTCAAAGAGCCTAAACTTTGATGAAAAAGACCCTCTATGTAAACTTGAGGACACGTAGTCAGGCTTTCAACTATTTGGTTCTGTAATGTCAGTGATGCAACCAACATTAACCATACAATTATACGGATCCGGGCAACCTCATTTTACAGGTTATTTGCGAGGCTGCAGAGGTATATGGACATCTAGTTTGTGACTCCAGGCAAGGCTTAGCCTTGAAAAAGACTTATCAATGGCAAAGCAGGGCTTCTGCACATTGGATTTTTGGATCCAGACACCAAAAGTCTCTCTACATCATATTTTAGATGCCTAAATACACCATTTAGGTGGGGCACAGCCTTTTCTGTTTTTCAGAGCCTCTGAAGAGATGGGTGAGGTGCTCACATAAACACAGTAACCGGATGTGATAAGATAAAGTGCCAATATTTGAAAGGCTCTATCATCTTAAACCACCGCAGACCAGTACTACCAGGTCATACTATAATGCCTCCTACTTTTCTGAAGTCCTGACCTTTGTGGCTTTATAGGATACACAGTCTGAACATTTTGGTTGTTCTTTGGATTCCTTCTTTTACAAAGCATGTGTATCTATTTTAATAGGTACTTTGGAGTGAGAGTTCACCAGATATGTGGCTTAAATCAGCCCATATTTAGGTATACACATTAAAACATGTTATTACTTATATATATACGGTTAAAAATAGGCTATGAGCAACTGTGACAGTAAGCTTGCTGGAGCCAGCAGTGTCCTGACACAACAAAAGCTTTGAATCCAACAGTTTATATTTACCTAAGCTAGACTGGAAGCCTGGTTTTGTTTTCACCATCTTCCACAGCCCTCATTTGAATTCTTGTGTTGAAAGCCTTAAATGTGGATCAATGAATTTTCTTTCTAGACAAGGGCATCTTCTCACCTCTACTTCCCTTGATATCCAACTATTTACTTTTTTCCTTTGATATTTTCTTTTCCTTTGCTGTAAGCACAATCTGTAAGCACTGCACAGCAAGTCAGTGAGCTGACAGGGCAGGGATGACAGTATTGATGTTTCTTCAAGCTGTGACAAACAACCAAAAAACCCCAAACAAACCAATTATTGCTGTCTTTTAGCAAGAGATGCTGTTACATCAACACATAGGAAAGGATGACTGTTACCTCATTATTTCCTGGATGTTTAAGTCAGAGTTCCAGTTCTTTTCAATTCCAGGTACATGACCCATCCCAACAACACCAACTACAACAGCTGGGATATATTTTCTAGGTTCAGCTGAGAAAGAGAGATGGAGAGAAAGGAACACATCAGTAAAAGAACTAATTTGAAGCTATAAATAAATAGGTAATGTGTGAGATTACAAAACTGAATTTTCCAAGAGGTAGGGACTCTTACTACTAGATATTAAAACTCTGTTACATCCTAGAAGTTAATACTCATCTCGCCTACTGCCTCTTATGTTGAAAGTCTGAAAATCCAGAAACCGTGTTGATTTTTTTCAGGAAATGTTTGTTTCAGTAAAGAGGCCTGGCCAGGGCTCATACTCCAGCCTCAGGGTGAGAGGCTCAGCAGATGCAAGCTAAATTAATTTCTTTCCTTCCCTGTGTGGGTCATGTTTCTGTACTGCGTATCAGGAACAGCCCTGGTCTTTGCTGTCTCCTGAACAAAGAGCTTTCTCCACCACTTTGGACAGTGGCAGCTGGCACACATCCAAATTGTGACAAGACCTGAGCTAAAAAGCAGAATGAACAATCGGAGAACAGCGCTCGAGACCACACCTGCTCCTGTTAAGTTTACTGTTACAGACCTGACCTCGGCAAGTAACAGCAAAACCCATACTATTCGTGTGCAGCAGCTAGCCAGTCACCATTAGACCACTACAACACGTGCTGGCTCTCACCCTCACCTCCCATCTACCATCCAAATTCCACAACACCCAGTGGAAATTAAAATGTTCCTGAAAGTTTTGGGATTACCTCTCCCCAAGTGAAAACACGGCACCACGCCACGATAAAAATACTTCACAGAAAACTTTCTAAGTAATAATAATCAGGCTGCTTTCCTGTGGGGAAAATTATACATAAATATAAAATGTAAGTTCCACTGTCTTGCTTTAAATATTCACCCTTGATCTTTTCCAGGAATAAATAAAAAAATTTGAAAAGCAACGCCTGCCCCCCCCCCCAAATGAAACAAAACTGTATTGAAAAAACTAGAACTATTATACGCATTTTCAAAATTGTTTCTTTGGACTTGCCTTTTCTCAGCCTATTCTAGGGTTGCTCTAAATCAGAGCTGCAACTACAACAGAGGCAGAGCACAGCACCTCAGCAGAATGGGCTGTCCACAGCACATCACATCTGCTCCAACCTCTACCCGTATGTTCCTGTCTGCTTCTGGGCAGGATTCAAAGATGACACCAGTGATGTTTAAAGCCCTGCCTGAAACTTAGTCCTGGAAGAAACTTTTACGCCTCTCTCCGAATATTTTGTGTGGAGTAGATAGAATGAAAAACTAAATGTGAAAGTTTCATTTGCAAGCTTTTTGGAAGAGTTCACCCAGGCAAATAGTCAGACGAAGGCCAGGAACAAATCAGACCGAGTTTAGGAATATATCAGACCAAAAGTATATCTGAGTCTTGCAAAGAGTGTCCAGGAATTTCCCCTTACAATGTCCCTACAATAGCAAATGATATATATGATATATATGCTATATATATATATGCAAATGATATATATGCTATACAATAGCAAAATCACAATGGTGATGATGCCCTATTTCTGCTCATTTGAATTGTGGGGGTTTGTATTTTACTATGAATCTTAAGTATATAATTTGCCTTTTTTTTTTCTTTTTCTTTTTGCCTCTCCTGAGCATGAATGCATAGAACAGATTATATGTATATAATATAAATGCACAGCTTCTAAACAAAACTGTCTCTGGCATTGTCTCTCGTTAACTAAGAGACCGAGACACATGGCTGTCAGTCGGTTAGTCCCTCACACTCTTGTCTTTTATGGTCCCATCTTCTATTTTAAGTCCTTCATCATGCATATAAACCCCTTCCAGTTTCACAGGCATTCACTGAACCAGTGATCCAGAGACTGAGCTTTTAAGAAGGTAGATTTACAGGGAGAAAAAAAATAAGAGCAGGGGAATTGCTAAACAATTCCTCCTGTGGCTCATGACCCAGGACCACCAATAAAACTAAATTTTCAGCCTGCTCTCTGGACCAAGTAACTGAATCCATCTGTGCCTCTTTCAGCCATATCAACTGAGCTAACAGGAAATACTGGGTGTTTGGATAAACTTCATGAAGGCAGCATTGAGGTAATACCAGCCAAGGGATACAAGAACACAGGTGCCATCCCCTTGCTATTTTTTCAATCACAAGACAATGCTACAGGTCTGCACTGAAGTGATTACAAACAGCATCTTAAGACAGCAAATAAGAGGTAATCCATACCTCAGTATGCTTATATATAGGAAGGGCATGCAGATCACATACAGCAGCGAAATACTTCCAAAGGCTAGAGAAATGCAATTATTCTGTATGCTTATACCTTGCTGAAACATGTAGTCACACGTTTCAAGCAATAAATGTATTCCTGAGCAGCTAGCGATGACAATAAATTTGGTGAGGTAACAAGGCGGAAGTGAGATAGGCAACATAAGTCTAGACTGTCCCGTGCTGTGCTGTAATACCAGATGCCTGCCTTTTGAAGAAGTTTTCAGGCTAATTAGTATTTTTCAGTTTTAAACAGCACAATGAGAAAGGAATCATAGTTTGGAGTCTACTGCTCCATGAAAATTCTTTACTTCTATAGGTGGTTGCAACAGAAGAAGCACTGTAATCTTATGTGACATGTGGCACACATGAACAGAACAGAACATCCCAGATTTCCTAAGAACTGAACTTTGGACTAGCACACAAAGAACACCTTGCTGGTTATGATATCTGCTTTAAAACAATTACTTTCTGAAGCTTGAGGTAGTTCTATCTGCTTTGCTGCTTGCTTCAGCATGTAGGTCAAGTAAATATCTCGTTCAGAGACAATCGTTCGATGAAGATCAGGAAATTCTCCAATCATTTCTGCCATCATCTGCTCCAGTAAATCCTTCTGTTTGCATTTCTCCACATCATCTTTACTGAAAGAAAGGTAAGTTTTCTCAGTATCTGTTATGCTTTTAAAGCCCAATACAGACAAACCAATGAATAAAAACAATTGGGTATTATAAACATTATTCACATAAACCCACACTCTACAGTTCTCCTCTTCAAAAGCAAAACAAACTCCCTAAACCTGTAAAACTGCATACCGAACAGTGCCTCTACAGTGAGGGAAAGGGAAGAAAGAGAGGTCACTTGCCTTTAGGCAGTGCGACTGGATTTTCACACTTCCCTGTTTGAAAGCTGACAACTCAACAAGCAAAAACACTAGGGCTTCAAAGGAAATAGTTATCATGGTGCCCCACTTTCAGTGTATATTAATAAGCTTAGAAGAGGCAACACAGAGCACTCCCGAGGAAGCAGATCTGACCACCGAACACACAGAGGCTCTATTTAGGGAACAACAAAGCACACCATAAGGCACGGTCTGAGGGGATGGAAAGAGTTCTGCAGGTTCCTCGTGTCAATCACAGGTCTTCAGCAGGGAAGTCAAAATTATAAATCAATTCCCTGAACAGAAGAATAGGAAATGGGCAGGAAATAAACAAACAAATACTGCAGGAGTAAATGTAATGAGCTTTTGTACTTTTTATACGTGCTGTTAACCTTCTGTTTGCACCCACAGCTGCGATACAGCCATAGTTTGTGGAAGCAGGATCATCTGGTTTTGCATCACTGTCTACTGAAGAATGATGCCAAACATGCTTTTCTTTAGTTTCCAAGATCAAAAGGACACTACAAATGTCAACAGGAACAACCAAAAGGAGAAATGCATTGCTAGCTTTCAACAGATCATAGAAAAGCTATCAGACTGACACAAATTTGATGCTGAATTATTACTCCATTTTTTGTAGAATCTAACGTTGATGGCTGGGTGCACAATACCCCTCTTCCCCCAACAACTTCCAATTATAAACACCTTTCCTTTTCAACCCCTACCCACAGGTTATTTTTAAAAAATCAATGTAGCAGATCAATCAATTGTACAACAACAACTGAGATGTTATGTCCAAGCTTCAGGGGGAAGCTAGTGTGCATATATCATAATTATCTTAATATTGCAGTTGAAAACCAAAATGTTCCTAGGATGGATAAAAGAATGGGAGAAGTTGCAGAGAAATATATCCTCTGATGCCCCCCAAAAGCCTGCAAATAAGTTGCATGCTGGTATTAGACTAGTAAATAAGAAAACTTACCTTGCGCATGAACTGTAGTTCATGGATTGAAAGAGGGTCAAACTCATTTTACAGATGAATGTAAGAGCAAGTATTTACAGGAAAGGACAATTAAGTAAATGCTAAAACTGGAAAACAGAAGGTTTGATTGACCAGACTACAGTTTGAGCCCTGGCCCAATTTTAAAAACCTGGAAAAAATGCCACAGACCACTTCATGAGCTGTGCAGAGCTCTGGTCACTGGGTATGAGAGAGGCATTGAGATTCAGGGACCACATGCACAGGGAACCCATTTCTGGCAAGCCTCCCACCACTGCCAGTCTGGTATGAGCAGACTGAATTTAGGAAGACAGCTGTGCATATGTTCACATCTAGTTCAAGCAAGTTATTGCATACCTACTTGTGGAAAGAGGAAGTAAACTTGACACAGGGATGTCTCTGAAGGGCAGGGGAAACCAAACTCAGCAAGAGAATAGCTGTCTGAGAAATATTACCGTAAGGCAAAAGTTCCTAACAATGTCCCTTTATAAAGGCAATAATCATTAAGAGTCCACATGTTGTCCACAGACTTTCAATGCTTTCTCTTGTTCCAAAAATCTGCTCAGACAGCAGATTCAGTTCTCAAGCTGCCCTGATCCAGATGCGACTTAGCATAGCAAGCCCAAGTCCTTTGGAAATCTTAAGGAGGTATAAATTAGCATACCAAGGCTCTACTCTCTTCTATTTACAATATCCACACACAGTAGTGGGAAAGATTTTATTTTCAGCATTAAAAGGAAAAAAAAAATTAAAAACAAACAAAAAAAGTTTTTTCTTAAGTACACTAGGAATTCTCCAGCACCAAATCTTTCACTTCACCTGGAAGTAATGTATCAAAAGACCATTAAAGAAAGAGCTGGAACAAGATCAGAAAGCAAGCTTTCTTTTAAAAAATATGGATTATTGCAGGGTAGTTTGTATATTTATCCTTCTCGCTAACTTCAAATTTCACTGCATCAGGCTGGGTACCGAGGACTTCCAGCTCCTACTAAAGTCAAACTGAAGAATTGAACAATTCACCCCGATAAACACATGGGATGTTTATTCATACCTAATTGGGTCAGATAAGAAGCAAAGGCCCCAGGCAAGCTTGACTTTTTGCCAGAAAGAAAGTGCAGCAATTGCTCTCTTAAATGTGACAGGGATGGGTCGGTCTCCAAGATGGAATTTACAGAAAGGTACTTTACTGGCCTGAAAGAGAAGATACAAATCACTAGTCAATGTTTCATACTGCAGCCCAGTACATCCTTATTAAGAGAATGTTTGTTTTACTGTGTTATACGAGGTATCTTAAAAAAGAGCAAGTAGTGTCATACTTCAACATCAAAAAATATTTTGGCTTTGCAGTAAATAAAATTTCCAAAATACTACTTCATAAAGGAATATATCAGCTACAAAATGCAGTACATATTATAGTAAAAACATTAAGTTGTAATGCCACCCTCTGTAGGTTACTTTTACCTAAGTAGAAAGCTCCTGCTTATGACTACTCAAGGTGAACAGATGGAGCTCAATATCTATCTGGGTCTGAATAAAGTCTAAGGTGAAACAACCGTGGTCATTTTGCTTTTACCTAGGATTTGTCAGGATCACTAACCTATCAGTTTGTCATGGTAAAATATATTCAAGACGGAGCCTATGAAACAAGAACTGATGCCAGATACCACACAACAATGCGAGGTGAGACTTTGTTGTAGCTTAGACTGACAAATTTTAGCACAGTACAGAATTTCTAGAAAATTCTTTTCTAAGCATACCTGTTTAAAAATTTCAAACAACCACTTTAGAACAGGACAGAGCTAACAGATGTCTTTTTTTCCTTCCCACTTAAAATGGGAAACACTTAAAATGTTTCACTCTGGTCTGGAACGCTCAGGAAAATAAGCCTTGAAACAGTTTTCTTTTTATTATGGATAAATACACCAAATTATTCCAGATTCTTCAACAGCTATGTTATCTCAAATTTCCTTACTAGTACCTAATTTACATAAAACCAGCAAGATACATTCTGCAAGGTGGATACATACAGTGAAAATACTGTCTCAGTATTCCCAGACAAAAAAAAGAGTAGCTGTGATACACAGTAGAAGTCCAGCTACTATTTACTTCCCAGTATCACAGCTGGTAGTAGTACAAAAGGGAATGTTAAGAGACCAGATAGGACTAACAGACCAGTCAGATATTTTACTTCCCCAAACAATCTTTCTAGATGAATGTTTTAGCTCTCATTAATGCTTTAGAGTTGGTTTTCACATGACACCACCAGTAGTGAGACCAGGATCCATATCCAGAATTCAAAACCAACTATTTAACAGGAACAAAATAAATAAATTATTAATTAAATTAAAACAAATGCCATCAGAAATATCATCAGGAAAAACCCTTATCATATGAAGCCTTTTTGGAGTTGCTTTCACGCCACTTAGGGCTACAAACCTCTGTACTTTTGAGTACACTTTGAAGCTGAAGATGATTCTTACTACTTCATAGGCTTCAGCACAAGTGTGGCCAGAGTGCTCTTTTCTAGTCACTAACAAATGGTTTTATTTAGTTTGACTCTGGGAGCAAAAGGCCAGTAATTTGACCTCAGAAAAACCATTTCAAGTTCGCACCTCTTTGAAAGCCTCCCTGAATTCTCCTCCCGGGGCCATTCCCAGCTGTTCTGTGATGTGAGCAGAAACCTTCAGAAGCAGCATTTGCATCAATCCAGACATGACTCCATTCTGGCAGAAGAGGGACAAAAACATTAAAAAAAAATTAAATCAACAAGCTGTGTGGATTTCTCAGAAGAATGCACTGTTCAGAGTCATGAAAAAACCATTAATTATCTTAGCAAAGAAGCAGCACTGAAGCTGCCTTTTGCAGCCAATTCACTGATCAATACAGCTCTCTTATGTCAGTTTGTATCAGTTGTGAAGTAGCTTTTCACTTCAGCCTGCGGCCAAAGTATTCTCCTTTTCAACAAAAATGTATGGCAGAGTTAAGAACAGAAAGGAAGGCAGCCAGACTTACTTCAGTCTATATTTACTCCACCTGCTTGAAGAAAGTAGCTGAATAGCTGAATGGTAAAACAGCTTATACTGTGCATTTAATTTTTCTTGATCTGGTTACAAAAAAAAAAAGGGACCACGAGTATATTCCATTGAATGTACAGTGAATGCCACATTATAGAGATACTGAAAGGGAAACAGCTAGTGGTATAATCATGAACACTTCCAGAATCCTGGGAAACACTAGGCTGAGGAGTGGTTAGGTTAACACAGATGCAGAAACACAGAGAATCTAGCATTGTGCAAGAATTGCAGTGCATGACTTCAGCACATCAGACCTCGGAAAAAACCTCACAATCCTGAGTATGACTCACTCCCACAAGCAGACTGAAGGCCCCTCCTCGCAGTCTATTACTTTTTGAACAGAGACCTAAAATCAAGACTCTTCTTTTTAAGAAGAAAAAAATTCTCCTATATATACTTCTGCAAAATTTCCCTTCCCTATCCTGTTACAAAAAGAATGAAAAAACCACCTCAAATCCATTCAGAGCTGTTCCTTCTGTCCAGCTCTGGCTGTCCTCAACCAGTTATTTTTACGCCTAAGACTCAGTGGCTGAGTGTCACCTGTCCCCAAGTGTAACCTGTACCTTGATTATGCATCTCCTCCAATTTGGCATCAGTCCATACTGCTACCAAAAGGGGCATTCCCCCTTCCCTCACCAAAGGTTTATTTCCTGCTATATCACCAGCTTTAGGCAGCTGAATATGAGGTTACACGGGGATAGCTTGAGTTAATGTAACTGCTTGAAGTTACCAGAGGAAGGTCCTGGTCTCCATTCCTTGCTCCCAGGGCCATGCTCAAATGACCCACCCTGTGCCAGATCTGATGCTTGTGTGACCTCTCCAAAGGCCGTAGGCAGTTTCTGCAGCTAAGCGGACTCAAGAGTCACTGAGGACCAGAACTGGCAAAAGACGGGGGCTATTTTCAAAGCCAATTGATCATCTGCTTTATTACGCTACAAACTAGCAAACATGGCAGAAAGGGCGGGCACTGGGCTAGAGACAAGGAAGAAAGAGGGAAGAAAAAGGGCTTTCAGAATCCGTGAGATCCTGTTCAAAAGCCTGAGGGACAAGGGTTTCCAGAAGTTCAGAAAAGATGCCCACAAAGAAAAGAAAACAAGGATAATGCAGCCTGAGGTTATTTGCTGCCTGATCTCCCCTTTAGGATCGATGTATCTGAAGTTGCATTTTTGCACTGTGACAGAAAGATTCATCCTGCTGGCTAACAGAGGGACGCATCTTTCAAGTGTGTCTGAGTCATTTCTGCTGTTAACCTGCGTGAAACTCAGTGCCTGCCATATTTGCTCAGCATCAAGGAGATAAAAGGTGACAAGCAGTCATAGGTAGCAGCAACCAGCAACAACTGGTCAGCCAGAAAGTGTTGGGGGATAAAGAGCAAAATGTATGAAAAATGATGGGAGCAAAACAGTAAAAGAGGTTATTATCAATACCAGATTATTCAATGTCAGACAAAGGAAAGCTGACCACAAAAGAACATTAACTCCTGAGTGGCTGGCGATAATTTCACAGGTTAGATGTAACAGCCATAAACACAAAGCAATGCACAAGTAGAAAGAAACTTAACTGCACAGGCAGGGGGATGCGGACCTATTAGCACACAGGAAAGAGAAAGCGAAATACCAATTTTATCAACCCAGTGTTCAATAGCAGCCAGAAAGCAAGAAGAGAGAGGGGCATTACCAGGAAAGGAACAAAACACAAACATCAATGAGCTGCTGTACAATCTTTAGCAGACTCCCATCTTGAAAACAAGACACTTGAACTAGAAAATGTGCAAAGAAATACCAAACATATGAGAAGAGATTAAACATAATAAATATTCATGAGGCTTGGGAAAGGATGACTGAGGAAGATACACTCTACCAGACGCCATGACTAGCATGGAGACAGTGAAAAGGACAGGAACAGAGAGGAACACCCAGGCAAAGTACGACTGCAGGTTCTAATGCCTCTCCCCAAGGCATCTGTTATTGGCAGCTGTCAGAGGCCTTCTGAAGCAGATCAATCTTCCACTGGACTCAGCACAGAAACACTTATACTATGTATGGGAACACAGCCTAAGGAGGGCACCTTGGGGCTACTCTTCGACTGTATAACAAGTCACAGATCCAACACTAACTGCAGAACTGTGGGCAGAAACAAACTGTTTGTATTTTAGTCCTCTGGATTTCTTCTTTTAAAAACCCTAATTCCCATGGATGCAGCAGCCCTGTGCAAACACAGCCGTGCCGCCTGGAACTGGTTTTCCTACTGCTGCAAGCACGCTGGAGGTTTAGACTTAAAGCGCAAGTGAAGGTAGCAAGTGACAGCAGCCTGCTCCTGTCCATATGGATGTACCTGTCATCTACCAATTCACATTATATCCACGTTATCTAACACGACAATCCTGTAGGTTACCTAAACATGGAGGGCTGTATTGCACGGTGCAAAACAAGAGCTTTTTCACTGGCCAGAAGCATTAAAAAACCCAACATTACAAGGTATTCCTGCACAGGTAACTTCAGCCTGAAGGAGTAGGTTAAAAAAGTGAGGTTGAGCTAAGACTTTGCTGCCACCAGCCCACCTTCTCTTCTGCCCCAGAACAAGGTTTCTGAACTCCTCCCCTGTGTCAGGACCAGCAATCATACAGCCACACAGGGACATGATGCAGCTAAAAAGCAAGCCCTGCTCAGACTGCCACATGGTGGTGGTATGGACACAGAAGGGACAGTGGAAACAGGAAGCCAAGGGGGAAGATAAGACAAAACCTGCCTTACCAGTTTGGTTTAAGCCAACTGTTACTGTGCATCTTCAGGTAATCTGCATTTGAGCCAGATACCAGTCTGCACTGTATTGCTTTGCTTAATGGAAAGCAAACAGGTAGTTATCTGCAAACAACTGTAAGGGTTTTGAAATTGAAGGAGGGGCTGGAGGAAGGCTGTTTTTAACCTGCAACAGTTGCTTGATAAGCTGTGAATACCAGTGACGCATTGCAAGTGTGTAATAGTTTCATATTAACACTCTGCTAATTTTCCAACTTCAATTAAGAGCACTGAAGTGCAATTTTACTGCTTAAGATTTATACAAGTGATTATAAAAAGACTGTTTTCTTTTCCTAATTTGATACTCAAGGATGAAAGTTAGAAGCAGTTTTGACTTTTGGTGTGCCTTTTGGGCCTGAATGCACATTTCAATGAGAAGGGACAACTGAAGCATGACTGAGCAACTTATCAGCTGGTTTGATTTTTACTACAGAAAAACAAAGACTATAATTTAGCGTGAGATAGTTGAACTAGTTTTTGTGGTTTCCCCTATATAACCCCAAATTTTATTATTTGCATTATCCCTGGTGACAAAGGAGACTAAGATCGAGCTGGAGCAATAGGAAGGATCTTTGTATTATTCTCTGGCTTTGGAGCCAACACAGTCTGCATTCCCTACTGTCTACACACAAGATCACTTCAAGCCCTGGGAGGAAGTGCTAATTACGAAGCGGCCAATACAAATTTACATCACAGAGGAAAAAAGTTCACTATTTTATTTTCATTGTCCTTTTCCTCTTAACAGAGGAGCACAGCAAAAAGTATTGCATTTAGCTTTGATATTAAACAAAAAGGCTTCTGTGCCTGTTTATGAGGTCAGAAGACCCCCAGCAATGCTGCCCTGGTTGTTGCGAACATGCATTTTTTTGGCTTCATGCATCAGAACCGTCCACTTTACCTAAAATAAACAGATGGATGCAGTAATTCATGCAATATGCAAGTGTTTTGCAATGTTCTTTCCTTTGATAGGACATAAATAAAGAAAACAGGAAAGACGCATTATTGCGTAACTCTGAGTCAGAAAGCCAGCGCTAAGACACTATGTGCATGCGCACACACACACATACACAAGTAGACTAGCCCCTAGCCACTGCAAGTGCTTCTCCATGGATGCAGATAATATTCTTATGAGGGGTGCAATCCTGGAAATTCCCCAACTACATCAATAAAACAATTCCAATATATAATTACCACACAACCAAAATAACAGTCTACGAATTTGTTAATTCAGCTGGACACTGGAAACTCTTTTTACTATTGACCACATACTGCCATTCTAATCAAATGTCCTGTCATTTTTAAGTCAACTTTGTACTGCTTCACTGTGCCTAGCTTAAAATTACTTACATACAAGCTAACTGGTTGAAACTGAAAAAATACAGGACACCACTTGTTTTGTGCACACATCCCAGACAGCGTCAAACTGCCAGAGTAGTTATAATTTGAACAGAATCCCACACTTTTCAGCCCAGATTTTTCAAAAACCTCCCTCAAGGCCCACTGTCAATGAGAAACTACTCTAAAGACAAGTGGATGGGAATTAAAAAGACACAGCAACACACTAGGATGAAGAAGGAATGCAACTAAACAGATCATGACGGACAACACTAAAATTAAGTGCTCCTTAAACAGCTGTGATACAGATGCAGATTGCAAGGATAATAATAATATTTAAGTGTATTAGTGGAACATTACAATTACAATGTTAAACTTGTATCCTGGAAACGGAGCAGCTATTAAACCCGGGAGGATTCCCACCTAGGTCAACAACTGCCCAAACAATCCTGTTGTGAAACAGAAACCCTCAATACTCCAGCTGAAAACAAAATACCAAACCTAACTTTGCCACTGTAATGGTACTCTCACCTAGGTAAACAGTATCAGCGTTCCCAGCTGGTAGGAACACTGGTTTTGGTTGTAACTTTACAAATTGCTCGATGCAAACATTTAATTCTCACTGTGGGAATCATACCTGCTTTATAGCTTGTTGAAGTTTTTCCAGATTTATTTCTTTGGCTTCCTTTAGTAATGTCTTTTCATCCATCTTTAACATAGAAACTCTGTACTGGCATAGTTCCACCACAACTACATCAGGCTGCACTTCTTGTATTGTCTGAAAAACATTAATTTATTCACACCAGTTTAGGAAGTATTAAACAGAAATGCAGCCAATATCGATACTTTCATGAGAAGAGGGACTTAATAAAAGCACATTCTAACAATCATTTTCAATTAAAAGAACAGTGAAAGAGTATACAAGGCTTCTCCAAACAGCTATGTATTGAGAAAAACATTAGGGAAGATGGCAGTGAAATGCTGTAGCTACTGAATGCTTTTGGACAGGAAGATGGAGAACAAATTGTGCTGGGACAGGGGGGCGGAGAAAAACTTGATGTTAAAACTGCTCACATTCACAAAGTTCCTTTGACCATACTCTGTGATCATTTGCAATCTGAGCCAGAATAAGCTTTCTAAGAACCAGGGCTGACGACTCCTGCACAAGGTTCCTCCCCCTCTAGCTCCTAGAGAATAAAGCCACTCTAAACTACAGACTTTGCCTGAGGTACAGTATGAAATAGTTCCTACTTTCACTAGACCTTCAGACCTATTTGTATCTTGTATTCCATTCTCAAGTTTGGGGTGGCACGGTTTTACAGCTCAGTATTACACACCCCGGGCACAGAGAAGCTGTAAACTGCAGTTTCTGTTCTAGGCTTCGCACCTTCTCAGCACATCCCCATCATAGTCAGTATGCAACGACCACAATATGCACTGTCGGTGTGACGTGATGTTTTATCATGACAGGCAGGGTAAGTTTCACTAGTGAGTTTTCTACTTTTAACACCTGCACTGTATCTGCATTTGTTGTTTGAGAGCAAACAAAAATATTGGGGATAGGAGAGCAATGTATTGCATCAAAAAATTACTAAGATAATATGGCTGCCTCTTAGTTCATCCCACAGCGCTGTTAGCCCTCCAACAGCTAACTTGAGAAAAACAGAGTCTGGAGGTTACAGCACAGAACCAACTCGGAGAGTTAAGACTTCATTCTACTTAACGTTGATAACATCATAAACACGCTGCTGAAGGACTTCCACTTAGTATTTACCTTCACTACATCCTTTTTGCTGCTGTCACTGAAGTGGGCTGTTCCAACCACATATACTTTAGAACCATCCTCGGTGTCAAGCTCAGTCACAGTGCTTGGCAAATTAGGTTTTTTCTGCCTCTTCTTCATCTTCATCTCCAGAAGAATTTTAAATGCATCTGCATCAGCTATAAATGTAAAGAAAAATAGAAAAGAAAAGCACACATGACTATAAAGTGCAGGTAAGTAAAACAGAAAATAAAAATGTCACCACTAAACAGCAGACCAGAGCTAAAAGGCCATTGATTTACCACTGTAATCTTACATTCAATTCTGAGGCTACATCATTGAGAGTGCCACCACTGGAGAGGCTGCCTCCAAGCATGGGTCTCAGTCCAGGTTTCCTACCCTGTGGACACTGGGACAGGTTGTCCATGCAGTTCAGTAAGGGAAAGAGAGAAGCTGTGTGGCAGGTGAGGTGGATAGAGAAGCAAAGAATACTTAGAAAAAGGTATACACTAAATTAAAGAGAAAAAAAAAAAAAAAAAGGCATTTTTTTCATTCTAGAACAAAAGCGTTCCCTTTTGGGATTTTATCTGTATAAACAATAGCAACACATGTACAACTGTGTGAGTATGCTGGTAAAGTCACCTGCACATATTGACACATATAGGATACCTACAGTACCAATCTTAGCCTTTTCTATGATTAACACACCAGGGATCAGTATACAATTGAAAATTAAACCTTAAGAGGTATTCAGGTCAGGACACCAATAATTCTTCCCTAGTTTCAACAACAAACTATTTAAGACCAAAATGGTACAACGTGAGTTCAGCCCATCTATGTCAAGCTTGCCATGGAAAATAGGAAGATCTATCACAATTGCTTGTTAAATGCCAGAAAGCCTCATTAACTGAGATAGAGAAGCTTCAGGTTTACACCAATGGGAAATATAGTAGCTGTGAATAAGTTATCTTTAAGCTGTAATGCATCTTAGAAAAAAAAAGCATCAAGTAGGAAAGAAGAGTTTTGTTTCCAACCAACTCTCTTTCTCTGGCAAGCTGCCGCACAAGTTAGCAGAGGTCTCAAGTGGTCCAGAACCCTGGAATAGGATCATAATCCCAGGAAAAGAAAAAGGTTAGTGAACAGTTTGCAGGCAGGATGTCAAAGATGCAGACAAATTACAGCCTCCTACCATACATTCATTCGTTTCATGAATCTGATTTAACTATGTGGCTCTGGCCCCAGCTCTGTCCCACAAATACTTATCTCACAAGATTTTATGTCACAAAAACCAAAACCCAAAACAAAAGCCACCCTCCAACATCCTTCTTAGTTAGCATTTTAGCAGCCTACTATTTCATGGACAATACCCAAGAACGTGGTGCATTGCAATCAGTACGGTCTGACCTAAGACCATGTTGCTGCCAAAACAGATGATGATGCTAAGGAGGGGGTGGGGAAAACATGACTGTAAAAGGAAGGAGAAGAGGTAGGGCTGTTGCAGTTGTAGCACTCTCAGTCACATAGTTATAAAAGCAGCCATAACAGATCAACGAAAATCAACCTAAGCAAATATCCTGCCTCCCACAATGGTCAAAAGTGGATATCTAAGGAAGAGTATAGGAAATGGGGAAGCACACACAATACCTTCCCCAAATACTCTCCTAGCCTAAAGCCATTTATGGCTCAGATTTCCCTGGTTGAAAGTGGTTTCTATGTATTCAGTAATGCTTAAAGGATTTCCTTTCTTTAATTTTCCAGCCTTCACCTCATACATATATTCAGAACTGGACTGAATAATGTTTCATGTGAAGAAAAACTGCTATAACAGTGCAATACCAGATGTTATCATTTAAGGACATAATCAAGGCAAACATTCTCAGGAGCAGCTACAGTTTTTATTAAACCAACTTCTTTATATGGAGAAAAAAGCAACATAAAAAAATAATCTGCTTCTTTAGGTCTGAATGCTTTTCCCATAACTTTAGTTGAGGCTCTGTTTGCTCCCATGATTCTTATTTCTGAAAGCTGTGATCCCTATGGATCATTCAGCAACTTCAACATTATAGTAATGTTGCTGTTACCCACTAATTTGCCCTAAGGTGGTTCAGAGCCTATTATTTGCCAGAAAGCATAATCTGAATGTTCCTATTGTTCAAAATGAGGATTGTATACATTAACATCACAACAGTATATCCTAAGAAGCCTTTGTTTTCTCCTCCTGAGAAAGAAATGTCTGTCATTATCTCATCCCTACTACTAAAAGGTAAGGACTGATACTCTTCCTGGGCTTCACAAGACAGTTTTGGCTGGAATACTTCTATTCCCACATCCTGCAGGCTTGGCTTTCATATCAAAATATTATCATGCTGGCATGGGCAAAGTATTCCACTTGGGACAACGGATTCAACACCATAACACTAGATGCCAGAATGCCGAAGCAAACACGTACTTATCCACCTCTGGCTTAGAGAGCAATGACCGAGCTTAAAACAACAGCTGACTATATCCATTAAATCAAAAACCACTTACTTTCTTTTGAAAGCATGGGAGCAGCAAACTGACAATCAATATGTCATTGCTCTTTCCAAATTTGGTTTACGCAGCTAGGCCTTTCTACAAATCGTGAACAGATTAAGTCAGATATGACCTCATTCGCATCTCCCTTTTGTGCTAACAGCCACATCCTTATTAGGTAAGGAAAAGGCATGGACATTTAGCTTAATGTACTTCCAACGTGATATACCCTCCCCAGTCAAACCAGAAACATACAGATATTCTGCGATACACTTGACGTTTCCTTTGGGCCATCTTCTGGTGCATCAGAGGAGGACATTGGATCTGCAGCAGCCTGTATGAAACAAATTCAAAAAGAGGCTGGGAATTATAACGAAATGTTTGAATACATCTTTCCCTTTGTGAGTTTGCTCTATTTGAGCCTACATATGATATTCAACCAAGTAAATAATTTAAGCACTGTCAACAGTTCAAAATGTCTGTGGTTTTACAACTGCTTTTCTCCTAGCTGGATAAGTATGAGGAAGAACATATTAAAAAACTAACTATTTCGTGCCTATTTCAAAAGATAATATTTATACCTGACATGGAGTTTTTAAAAAAAAATCTGCTCCTAGAATAAAAAGAACAAGTTTATCTCTAACACTACTATAGCATTTTCTGTGTTGGAAACTAAAATGTGCCCTGACTATTATAATACCATTGCCATTTATAAGATGGCGTATTTGACTCAACTACCAGTCAGCATTAGTCTTTCAGGAGTCTGACAAAGTTAATCGGCACTCACAAGAATCCACATATCCATTCAAGAAGAGTCTACTCAAATATTTTATTCTGTTAGAGTAAGTGTAAGGTAATTATACAATATGCACTCCCAATCTTATAAAATGTATGTGTATGTTGACTTTATACACATCAGAAATCAAAGTCAAAAGGATGAAAAGCATCTGCATAGTTTTGTTCCCTAAAGGATCAGAAGTTAATTGAAAAGATTCCCAAAGACTGACTTTTAAGTATCATCACCAGAAGTACGAGGCAAGTCTTTGACTAACAAAACCTTTCTTATTTTTAACTAACATGCAAGTTTTAAAACCCGTGCATAGAATTTAAACAATCCCAGTCATTCAGCCTATGTCATCCAAGTGGATAGGCAGAGTTAGTGCAGAAAAGAGAGACTTAAGAATCAGGGAAAGCTCAACTATAAACTATCTTCAGACAACTACATTAATTCAAAGTGGAATCAGGATGACTACTGGGAGAATTTGGAATTCTTGAACAGTCAAAAAGTTAGAGACAGCATCAGAATCCATCATCACTCAAGTACCTTCCAAAAGAAGAGCAGTACTAATGAGTTAGCAAGCAGGCAGCCAAATTCTCCTGAAGGATGTCAGCTTTTCAGCTAGAATGACTGGTTTATTTACTTTGTACTTAACCTGGTAAGGTTTAAAACAGGACTGTACAAAGCACATCCAATTGTTAAGAGCTTTCAACAAAAGTAATTAATTTCTTCTTGCATTCCATTATGCCAAACAGTAATTTTCAGATAATAAATCCTGGGTGTCTTACCTTGGCCCCACTGAAGGTAAGGCAAAATTTATCATGCATTTCATGGAGTAAGACCAAAAAGCACAACAGCTCTACAGTGCAAAGTTTAAAACATTCACAGCAACATATCACCCTTTCACTACAAAGCAAAAGTCTGTTCGTGGACAACTGTAAACTGCAATTACATTCACAAATCTAATTTAACACCAGCTCAGCTTTTGATCACAACATATGGCTTGACTCTACTGCTTGCATATGTAACTCTAGTCACAAAAATATTTTGAAAAATGTATCCATCTGTAACATATGGAATTAATCCTGTCACTTATGCTGGCTTTGCCATCATAACAACATTAAAACATTGCAGTGGGAAAAGCACTAAGCACCACATTAAGAGTCTGCCACTTTTTTTTTTTTTTTTTTTTTTTTTTAAATTAACTAACAGGACACAGGAACCGACATTCTTATATCTCATATGAAAAAAATTTCCTGAACTTCACCTATTACACCAGAAAAAGGTTTTGAGATACGTGGATATGAAAGGAGAAAAGGAACAGAAAGGGTAGAAAAAAAGCACCTTGGTTTAATTTGGCGAGGTACTTAACCTATGTACAGTGCGATCATTCATATACAGTTTGTGTAATTTACCCACAAAACATTTTTTCCTCCTAAAGGTTTAAGCTCATAGGTTAGACTATTTTCTGTAATTCCTCGCTTGCAAATAAATTAACACAAGAGACCCTTTTTAGCTTTTGCAATTGTAGGGAAAAGGACCCTGAAAAGAACAACCTAAATGTGGCAAAACAATAGGACTCAGGCCCCAACCCCCCTACACTGGTAGTCTTGACCCCCGACTTTGCAGACCTTCCCTGAGGATGAGTGGAAGAACCTGGCTGATTCAGAGTCTTGACCTTCCCTCCAATTCTACTGAGAAAAGAACTTCAGCTCCAAGCCCTACCTCTGGCTGTTGCTCCTCTTGCATCCCTGCAGCGTAGGCTTATTTTCAGCAACCACACAAGAACTGTAGGAAGTAAAAGGAATGGAAGAGAATTAAAAATTAATGGCATAACCCATAACATTTGTTTAAGAACTGTAAGGAAAAAAAAAAGCAGAGGTGTGTCTACAATCTCTGATAAAAGTTGAAGTAATAAAAGCAGCATACTGAAGATGCACAAGCGCCACATTTTCAACTCTGCTACTGTTTAAAAAAAAAACCCAGAACAAAACAAAAAACCCCACAAAACATCAGTAGGGTAAAACTAGCCTGTCTCAATCCATTTTTTGAGTTGCCTCTAAATTCAGAGCATAGTCCAGTTCTCACACACATTGAGAATACCTTGATAAACAAGGGTGGATTTCATGGGAACTCAGAATTTGCTTTTTCTGCTGTCTTAGATTCTGCAAAAATGCCTTTTTCCTCCAGATCACTCACAAGCAATTGAAGATGCAGGATGGCTGTCAAAAAGGTTTCAGCAATACTAAAAATCTTGCTCAACTAAATCAGTAGTTCTGTCTTGTCCAAACAAACTATGTCAAGATAGTTTTTAGGCAAATTTTAGGAATCATCTGTATTTCTGGGACTTCACTGCTACAAGGAATAGGAAAGCAGTCATGGTCTTAATATTCAACTAGAGAGCCACAAGCATTATTATCTGATCTGCATCATGTTATCATGTATATATTTACAAGTATGCCGGGGTCAGAACATAGTAAGATCACGCCTGTGTGAAAAAACCTGGGAATTGGGTTTTCAAACCCTTAGTGAAGGGTTTCCATGTCTTAGTTTTGAGATTCCTTCTTCCACCCATTGTTCCACCATATTGTTCAAGTCCAAGAGTTCTCCCTGAAGCTGGCAGGGTGCTGATTCAACTTTGACTGTACTCTAAGGGGGCTGCACAAGCTACTGGATGCATGACTAGTGCTCATTCTGCTTATTCTGCTATCCCACTAAAATCAAAGCACTCATGGAATAAAGTGCTGCTTCTTCACTGCAGTATTTTGGGTTACCTCCCTCTGACCTGTTTCACAGTACATGTGAACAGTGTTTTATTTTATTAGACTGGAGAGCAGTCCTGACCAACTTATTCACATAACATGTTTGCAGCCCCGCTCTGAGGAGCGGAGGCACAAGTTAGGCTCCTGCCCTATGCCCAGGTGAGGCTGGAGGAAAGCCGGCTGGAACCTGGGTGACAGCATATTCCAGCACACAAAATTGATGGCAAAAGCTCCCCCTCCCCTTCCCCAAATGCAAGTCTCCTTGAGTTTGATTGGTGCTCTGCATCCTGGTTTCTAGCCTTTGTTTTCAAATGAGTTGTTTTGCTTTCTAGCTTTGCTTAAAATATGTTTCTCTAAAAAGAGCATTTGCCTGGGCAGCATGAAGCGTGCAAATGTAATTCAGACAGCTGGCACACTTCCCTCCACACATGTACGGAGGGAGTTCAGCAATTCAGCCTTCACGTTGTCAACTGCTAGTGGTCAGCCAGTGAACCACAGACCACAGCTGCAGGCTGGGCAAGAAAAACCCAGAGTGACCAAGAGCCTGGCTTCTGCATGCTCCCTGGAGCAGAATCCCCATGAAAGCCAACAGAGCCCTGTGCCCTGAGCAGGCAACAGCTACAGACACAGCTCCCGAGCTGCAAGGCAAATACCTTGTTGAAACAAAAACTACACACTGCAAACAGTTCAAGAGGTTCAGTAACAAACCATTTATTCAAAAACATGTGAGAAGTCTGCACAGGCAACGTAAGACACAGTTTCCCAAGTACCCCATTGCTTTTGCTACAACGCATAACATAAATTTAAAACCATGACCACGCCTTCCCCCTTTCCAAGGAGTCAAGTGAAGGGAACTTGGATGTCAGAGTAAGCTGAAAACGGCAGGTGACGCTGAACTGCTCTTTTCTGCTTCAGTGTCTCCACGATTTACATGCGGTGCGGACAGCTCCAAATAAGTGCAGCAGACGGAAACCCCTGCCCTGAGACCCATAACCTGAACGGTGACACGCCAGCCCACTGACAACTCATGCCGGACAGCCTGGCGAAGTTGTGGGCTTAAGTGAACGCAGCGCCTGTTTTTATGCTGTCCTGTCTCTGATAGACTGGTTTAACTTTTTGTAGACTTGTGCAGTAAACCAGACTGGAGAGTAGATTCAGGTTAAAAAACCACCTTTTTTTTTCCCCCAGCCTACAAAGGCATTTTAAGCTCAAATGACCAAACAGCGGCAGGAACAACTGCGGCAGCAAAACTGAAGGGACAGTATGAAGTGGAGATACTGAAATCAACACTGCCCTCTGAGAAAATATTTGTCCAACTATACCACCAGTCAGGGGTGTACCAATACTCTGATGCTCAGCTCTGGGCTTGGCTCTCAATTGGTTTATGTGCAAAATACCACAGTGTTTTTCTGCCAGTGAATCAGCTGGCCCTAAATACAAACAAAAGTTCTGAGCTTGGTTAAGGCCTGCCGGCATTTGAAAACATGTCTCAGCTATGGGAGTGCTCTTAAAAACAGTAAACTGCAAGTTTCAGTTAAAGAATAGATTTCTGTACAGAAGCACAGAGTGATTTTTTTCCACCAAGTGACATTTTAGAAAACCTCATCCCGTTCTCACCACTGGGTAAATGATGTGTCTGATATTGGGGAGAGAGAGAGATCTCTGAAGTTTACTCATGCTAACTAGCACTGCTTTTTAACTGACCTTTACAACTTTTGGAGAAAGCAAAGCTGTTTGTTCAGCGTGGTTCCCAGCTCCATCATAGCAGGGTTCCAGCCTCTGCAGGGAACCCACAGCACAATACCATGCGGGTCAGATGAGAGACTGGGCAGCCACATTGACAGGCAAGTCTGCCACCGCCTTCTTCAAGGAGATCTTGTTCTCAGGTGCTTAGATCTGCTCAAGATCCACTGGAGGTAAAATTTTCCACGCAGAAGACCTGTTTCTGGATTTTTTTTTTCCTTAGAACATGCCCAGGAATTCAGGTTATTCACTCAACATTAATCACAGAATCAGAGAACGGTTTGGGTTGGAAGGGACCTTAAAGATCATCTAGTTCCAACCCCCCTGCCACGGGCTCCAACAGGTCCATGTCCTTCTTATATTGGGGGCCCCAGAGCTGAACGCAGTACTCCAGGTGAGGTCTCATGAGAGCGGAGTAGAAGGGGAGAATCACCTCCCTCCACCTGCTGGTCACGCTTCTTTTGGTGCAGCCCAGGATACGGCCAGATTTCTGGGCTGCAAGCGCACATTGACCGCTCATGTTGAGCTTCTCATCAACCAACACCCCCAACTCCTTCTCCTCAGGGCTGCTCTCAATCCATTCTCTGCCGAGCCTGTATTTGTGCTTAGGATTGCCCCGACCCATGTGCAGGACTTTGCACTTGGCCTTGTTGAACTTCATGAGGTTCGTGCAGGCCCACTTCTCACGTCTGTCAAGGACCCTCTGGATGGCATCCCTTCCCTCCAGTGTGTCGACTACATCACACAGCTTGGTGTCGTCAGCAAACTTGCTGAGGGTGCACTCAATCCCACTGTCCATGTCGCCGACAAAGATGTTAAACAGCACGGGTCCCAATACTGACCCCTGGGGAACACCACTCATCACTGGTCTCCACTTGGACATCGAGCTGTTGACTGCAACTCTGAGTGCAACCATCCAGCCAATTCCTTATTCACTGAGCGGTCCATCCGGCAAATCCACATCTCTCCAATTTAGAGACAAGGATGTGGTGCAGGACAGTGTCAAATGCCTTGCAAAAATTAAGAAAATTCTTACAACTGGTTGTCAACAGCAAACTAAAATTCAACTGAACAACTGCTGTGAAAAATCTGAGTGTGTTCAAGCTCTTGCTTAGTGTGACGACAGGCACTAAACATATCAACACCAGAGTACAGACAAGGCTGGCTACTCAGCTAGCCAGTGTCCTCATCAACAACATAGGAGAAAGTACATATATTCTGGGAACTAGTCAAGCACTATGGACTCCAGGCTGACCTAGCTCATCCACGTGGAAAAGTTACCATCCCTGCACACCTATGTATTCACAGAAGACATCCACATCCCACAATACTTGAAACAGTAATCCTGAAACCTCTGAGGACTGAATGCACCTTGCGGTTACACAGATAAAGAACTGAAGCGTATGAATCTGTACGAATTTCCTCCCACTGTGTCCAAGAGCGAGAAAAATGGTGCTAATTCAGATCAAATCCTGGCAAGCATGTGGGCAACTTAAATCCAAGCATTTCCAAACTTCTTAGAGCTTGATTTTTCAACCTTGTGGTTTCTGGTGTCTTTTTTTTTTTAAATAAAGTTCAACTTCCTAAAGAAATAAGACTAGGTAACAAGGCAGAGCTTATTTGTCTGTGCTTGCTAACACATAGGTGAATTTTAAACAAACTTGGCAGGGAGGTAAGAGTCTCACCGTCATTCAGAGGTGCAGTGCAGAGCACTGCTGCTCCAGGAAAAAAAGACTACTGAAGATTACAGGTGGTGGGGTGGGTGTGTGTGAGTGTGAAAGAGGAGGTTGGCAGAACCTGCCAGGGAATAGAAGGAAATTCAACCCCAAGTTGTCAAGCCACAGGCAAAAGAAGCCATTCAGACAATTATTTATTGTGTTCCATAATACATATACCACAACATCTCATAACCTCACGTTCTTCTACTTACCATGGGATTTGGCACGAACATGAGAAACCAATCAAATCTCTCTCCTCCAGCTACTTCAAAGGCCTGTAGGAGGCCCTCATGGGATAAATCAGATACTGAAAATCTTGGATATGACAGTGCATTTCTTTCAGACAAACTGGGAGATGCAGCATCTAGCCACTCATCAAGATCAGAGACAGAAAGTATTTCTGTTCTCTTATCTGCCAGGAAACTCTCTTAATCTGGGATTCATTCCTCCTGCTGAGAGTGCCACCAAGAAAATTCCTGGAGCAAGAAGAAACAAGAATGAGTCTGACCAGGCTCCTTATGATCCAGCAAGACTGGGTTTTGCCTCTGGAATTTTCTTGAAAGGACTCCTTGATGACTGAATCCCCGATTCGATCCCCAATTCAATCACCTTTTTTCCCCAGCAAATGTAATTCTTGTGCTTGTTTCATCTTTGCTAGTCCTAGGGGGCCTGCCATTCACTGAGCGATAAAAATTGTTCTTTATGTATACATGTATGTACAAATGAAGCCCTTTCCCCAACTCTTAAGACACCTAGGCAACCAAACAGGAATTTTTTGAGACCACCCAACAAACTGCAAGCCTAAAATTTAGCCATTACTCATCTTACTGGTAGGCACCTATTTCCTTTCAAGGTTTTCTTGTCCTGACAGCACATGCAGGGCAACCATTCACACTGAAAACAGCACTGTGGAAAAGGGGCTCTATTTTTCCCCTACACTTTGGGGACTATTCTCTTCCCCCGAACACAACAAGTTCAGAAAGGAGCACACAGGTAAGCGCAACACCTTCTAGCAATGCTTATCCTGCACGGTGGCTGACAAAACCAAGAGTGAGAAAGACCTCCTTGCCATACTACTTCACGTCAGTCCTCCAGCTTTCCCAATGTAAAACAGCTTCTGCAGAGCTTCCTCTTTGCATGAAATCTGCTCATGAACTACTGCCTCATTTTTCATACTGGGTAGTTTTAGCTGACCAAAGTGTTTCGGTTCTAGCTGCATATTTAGGCATCTGAAACTCTCTTAGCTCAGTCTCGAGGAGACAAAGGTAGACTCACAAGTCAGGGGTTCTAGCAAAGCAAGTTACAGGCACTAAAATATGAGCTACTGTTAAAGAACGAACGCCCTTTCTCATTTTATTTCAACTAGGTGGTTCAGTGAGAAAATTCAAGCACAACACAAAGGATGGACAGGCAGTTCATTAAGGTATCTTCCTAGAGTAGGACTGAATTTCTTCCTTTATTGTCTTGTCTAAATTTGCTTCCTTCAGACAGTGATTCAACTGAATCAATAAAAAAGCTTTTTAAAAACACTCATGTTCCTACCTATAAAACACCATAGTCTGCTACTCTTTAAAAAGAAGATTTTCATTGAATGTTTTCTTCTTCTGAGCTATACAGAAATTCAGAAGGAGCATTTGCTTTCCTCAACATGTTGACACTGCAAGAGGGAAATAAAGTTCTTTGTAGTCTTATAATTGCTCTGTATTTTCTATGTGCTGCATGCACATCAGAATAACTAGTAAGAAACTAGGAGCCACAAAACTACTACAACTTGTTTCACCTTTTATTGAAAGGGAAAGTCAACAATTTTTATGTTTGATTCCTCTCCCCCCCAACAAATCTAAATGCATGTATTACTGCTTTCAATAGTTACAATATTCACTAGCATTGCAGAAGGTAATCCACATCTCTCGGTACTCAGAGTATTAATCCTGCAGCCTCTGCAATGGGATTATATGTACTTCCCTGTTTTACAGATAAGGAACTAAGGCATATGAATATTTCAATACATCTACAAACCTGGCCTCTGGTATCTAAACAAGTATTTAGGAGGCTGCTGGAGCTTTCAAAGCATTTCAATTTTGCAGCGTGAACTTTCCTTTGTTTTTAATCATTGGCCCTTCAGAAGAAGATCCCCCACACCCCTCTGGGACAGCACTTCCTCACAGTAACACGCCAATATCATTCATCCTTGTTTGCTCTAGAGTCATTGTGGGAAAGATGAGAGGTAGGCTAAGGACTGAATTTGATTCAAGAACAAGTTGTCGAACAATAAAGTGGGTACTCTCCAGTGAGAATATAGCACACCTCACACAGGTCATGCTGTAACCGAGCCAGAACTGACCTGTGCTGGGCGTAAGCCATGGGCACACACAAACGACTATTTCATGAACAGCCTCCTGACCCAGCCCTCTAACACCAGTATCCCTGGCCAGAACACAGCTTCCATCCACTCGGCATGAGACACAGCAATAAAAATTTACTTACATGTACACGCACTAAGTGTGCCGTGTTCCTTTTATCCTCTAAACCTGCAGTTTCACTAGCAACGGATATTTGGTTTAGGTGGTACAGCCTCTGCGCTTCAGATTCCTACTATGCACTGCATAAGCACATCTTATTTGAATGCTGCTACCCATTAACAGGACCACTTATTTTATGGAAACAGAAGAGGCATATCTATACTTCAGAAGATACAGACACAACTTTTCTCCCACTGACAAACCATTGCACTCAATTACTCGCTGTCTGGAATACCTAACAAAGTACCTTCCATGCCTACCATTTAACCTACTAACAAGGCAAAACCAAATACCAGATACCCACTTATGTCTCAGCACTGTCCTCTGCAATGGAAGCAGAGTATTTAAAATTGATGAGGCTTTTTCCATGCTTATGTACAGAAATCTTACAAATGTTTACAAACAATCATCAGTTCCAAACAATGTCTCTTCTCTGTTGATAGACTGCTCATACTCAGAAGGATGCATTAGCTGAAACCTGACTGCCAATTAATGCAACAGCCACAAATTCAGAAATTGGAACTTATTTCAAAGCCATCACCAAGGTGACCTACTGTACACATTGCATGTATCTCTGACACAACCCACACCTTTGAAACTTAACTGAGCAACTGGTTCTGTGATCACAGACAGTTGTAGATTGCGGCTCTGGTTTCTCATGACTCAGAAGTCCGTAAATTTCAAAACACAGATTTTTACCCTCTGAGCATCAATGAGATGTTCCTGCAACACGAACTGTGCTGATGTATGCAGCCTAAGCTCAGGCACCTGCATGCTGAAGCCGACATCCATTTGCATACTTTGGAAGCTAAAAGATAAAAGTCACAGACAACTAAATTCATTTCGTTTGAAAGGAGATGTTGGAACATGGAAATATCCGGCCTGGGACACTGATGAACTGAAAACACATTTATCTTTATCAGTGAAAGACAAGAAGGCATTCTAATATACATTTTGTGTTTTTAGAAATTATTGCTATTACATTGACTAGGCCTACTAGATGAGTAAGTATGAGGTGAATCAGTGCTAACGCAGAGCAGAATTGAGAACAAACAATAGGCCAAACCCTTACTGTTTTAAGAGGCTGTAAAGGGGTTGCTAAATTTAGAAACATGGGACAGAAAGACCAAAGTGAGGTGGCGCAAGTCTGGCCAGCCACTCAAACTCACACTGTCTGAGAACCTACACACCTACCCAAGTCACTTTCCTATTTTATTCCAATATGAATCCTGTGAATTCAGGAAAGATTTGGAACCAAAATAATTTTATTAGACTCTCCTGTGAACAGCGGATTGGGGTAAGATATTCACTCAGCACATCTCCTCCCTTCAGGCCATTCAAAACTATGAACCAAGTGATACTTCTGAGTCTGGGGAACCCTCTGCAAAACACTCCCAAGCAGAGCAACAGGAAAAGAGCACAGCTGCTGCATGCACAGTTTCTACGGTGTTCTACAAGAAGCAAATTTTCCACTCTCTGTTCATTACCTACTAGCAGCCAGCAAAGGAGATGGGTAGAGAAGTTCTGCCATGGACAACTAACTAGTGGCTTGGAAGATATTTGACTGTGGGCCACAAAACTGTTGCAGAAGTCTTCTTAAACTCCACATACACATTTATTCCATGTGTCAACGGCTGTCTGCTGAGCTATGCAGAAGCTGGGTCTCAAGAGTACTGGCACTCACACTCATTCATTTTGTTATGAACACTTTTAAATGCAATCCTTATGATGGCAAAAATTGGGATTTTATAGGACAAAATAATTTTGCCCAACTGCCAAATATGTTATTTATCAGTGTTCTTCTGCCTGGTCCTTCCATTCTAGTCTCCAAACAGTAGCTGGGAACAAGCTGATCTATGCTTTTTCAAAATCATCAGTTGATCACAGAAGCTGAAAACATTGTTACGTGACACGGGCCCGTGCGCTCGCAACAAGCAGACACACACACAGCTCTACTGTGGCAGGGAACTGAAGAAAGAGGGTCAGGTTTCAAGACAGACCTAAAAGAGACAAAAGGTGCAGGAAAAGCAAGCTAATTCCAGCCTGCTGGCCTGCAGACACAGGAGCCCCAAGTTAGCACTAATCGTTCAGTATTATAGACACGCTCACACTAACCAGGAAAGTCATCTTGCTTGCAACTCCATCCAGCTGCTGCACTGCTCGTTTAATGTGTAAAGCACCCTGTGCCTGACAAGCCCAGTAGTTAACAAAAGATCTTCCCTCAAAAGATTATCTCTATTTCCATTCCTATTTGCTGCCCTCCAAAGAAATAAGAAAACCCCTCAGCAATTCCTGATCCTGGTTCCTCACACTCAGGCCTTCTTTACCAGTTACCCTCTAACTAGCTGTCTTACTTTCCTTCTGAAGGACGGCTCCCAGTTATGCAACACGAGATACGCATCCTACCGAGGTAAGATCAGGATCTCCATTTGTACTGCACAGGTGACTGGAGACCTTTTTTCAGCTTCACCAGTGTTCGTGTTGCTGTTCAGCTGTGGTGCAGGCTCTTGCTCCCTCTCACAAGCGTGCACACCCTTCCTGCACAGGGACACAGACCGCTCAACACATGTGCGCGACATTGCACTGTCCGTACAGACAAGGTTATTTTGTAGACAGCCTGTAGGGCTTAACCACTGAAAAACATGAACTCCTAGAGCTCCAGTATAGTCTTCGCTGCAGCTTGATATGTGGTGTCATCAGGACACTTAAATTCTTGTATGTGGAGATGCTAAGTCCCTGCATCCCTCAGTGATTTCAATCAAACCGCACAGCATGTCAGCTAAAGGCAGGGAGGGGGGTGGGGGTGGGAAGGAAGGAGGCAGGAGGAGAAAACAGCCCCTCTAACTTTTTTTTTTTTTTTTAGAAAAAGAAGTGGAAAGGAAGAGAGCTTGTCACTGACTGCATGCATGTTTTCATACAGATCTATAAATTGCAGTTAATATTAAAGTTATATGCCCCCGAGTCATTTTGCAGGCAGGAAAAAAAATTCACTCCTACTTGTAGAGTTTCTAAGTTCAAATGCAGAACCACAGTATTAACTAACACGTTCACAGCATCTCAAATTGGAATGGCTATTTACAAAGACCTTCAATAATTGAAGGTCTGACCTCAGAAACTACTCACATTGGAAACCTATTTGCAAATACCTATCTAGTAACAACCATTACCGATAGAATATATTGGTGAGATCTAGTACTAAATCGTCTATGACAGACAACCGGTGCCGCTAACCAGCGTGCACTTTCCCTGGCAGGACAAGGAGAGCTGCAGAACCCCTCCTTCCTACTGGCACTGGCTAGCAAAGCACATGCTGCCCTATCACTTCACACAGCTGTAGTTACACACGACTCCCATTAAATCTGGAGCATGCTTACCGCTGGTCTGCTCTCATTTTTTTCATTTTCTAAGACTGCCCCAAATCTCTTTCTTCACTTTTCCCGAGTAGCAAATAAGAAAAAAGGAGATGCTTTCTGAAAAGTACTATCTAAAAAAAAAAAAAAAAAAGCAATCAGATGACTCTCCCACAAATAAGATGCCAATACCACTGTGTTTTATTCACAGCTGTGGTGGCAGCAGCAGCAATGTTTCAACATATTTACCATATGGAAGAAAGAATGCACTGAAAAATATAACTCTCCTAGCACTGAATTAAATATCCGAGTCTACAGTTAAGACACAAGACTGCCAAAGACTGTGATGGCTGACAAATTTACAATCAGCAACTCAAGTTACTGAAACCTGAAAGTCTACCAAAAGCCACAACCAGCAGGGCACAAACCAATGCCGCAGCCATAACCTAGTATTTTCAATTAATAAACTCATTTAGCTTAGGATAATTAAATGTATGCATGTTTTCCCCCTGCTGCTCAAGGTCTATCCCCTGCTAAAATACAGCAGGGAAACCCCTGAAATCTGTTTGGTTAGGGATTTTTTTTTTTTTTTTTTTTTTTTTTTGCTTTACTCTGTTAGCTTTCCAAGAAGGAATACATGCATTAACAAGCTGAACGGTAGGTACACTGATACACACCTCTAAAAAATGGAGAAGTGAGGCCATTCCAGGCACCACTGATGTGTCTCGGGACTACTACTGACACCACCACACAGCCAAAGTAGCACCTAACTTTTTAAAAGCCCATCCTCTCGTTTTTCCAACCCAGAAGCAACCACTCAGCAGTTGCAACTTTATGCAAAGTTTTACCAGACAAAAACATTCTCTTTCTTCCTCAAAGCTAGCCAAAAATAAACACCTTGGTTGTACGGATACCAGTGTACAGGATCATCGGTACGTGTACTTTCCTCAAGAGAAAAGCACAGGCTATGCCTGGGACACGAGTTGTTTTTGAGACCTGGGTTAATTGAAACTATTTTCAGAGGTGAATTCAAAATCCTGATTTCACAGTTTAGTGCATGTGATGCACAACGCAGACAGTCTGAAAAAGTCACAAATGTTTGGAGATCAAAAAAAAGAAAGAAGAAAAAACCGTAAGTCTTTGCTTTTCTCTTCTCCGGCTCACTGTCACAACCAAAACCACAAACGAATCCCACGTTATCACGAAACACCTACAAAACGTAAAATAGCCCGGCGTGCTCTGCCCACACCACGCCGCCACCTCCACGAACCCGCAAGCCAGGAAACGGCCATAACGAAGCGAATGGAAAGGTGCAGCCGCTGGTGTCACCACACTCGGGGCCGGGACCTTAAAAACGGCCCGGAAGGACGCGTCCCCCCAGGTTTCGTGCCCTCCTGCAGCTCGCTGGCCGGCAGGGCGGGCCTCCCTGCAGGGCTCCGGCGGGGAGGGGACGGGCAGCGGCCTCCCGGCCTCCTCTTCCCCTCCGGAGCGCGGACTTACGCTTCAGCCTCCCCGCTGCGAGGCCGAGGAGCGGCTCGCCCGCCCGGCGGGAGGCCG
>WAAD01032028.1:109025-121124 GCA_013389945.1 Fregata magnificens
CGCGCTGCCGCGGAGCTGTGGCGCCCTCTGGCGGCCTCCCACCGTCAGCGCCCCTCGGGGGTTCCGCGCGCAGCAGCGGGGGACACCCATCCCCCCCCATTTTTCTTTTCTAACGTGATTTTCGGAGAGACCATCTGTTTCTGCGGGTGAGAAGAAGAAAGGCAGGTGGAATGACTAGTAGCTCTGCGGAGTTCACTTGACCGACTTCCCTGGAAGAGAGACAGATTTATGTCATTTCAATCTCACTCGCCGCATTTTTGTTATCATTCAGAAAAAGCATCTGCGGGCCAGCTCTAATGTACTTCATTCCCTAAGCTCAAGAGTATGGAGTATATTTACGTTGCTCTAAAATAGCATCATCTCAACTGCATGCAATGTGCCGAGAGGGAAATTAAAGTGCAGTTCTGCTGCAACCAGAAGCGATACGGCCTTTCTATTGTTCATGCAGACACAGCCGGGGCAGGGCAGAGATTGCAGATTGCCACATCAAAAGATTGCCAGCCAGACCCAATGTCCTACGCGGTATCAGTGTATCTGCTCCTGAAGGCTGCGACCCACAGCAGCGCTGGGAGGGTCTCAGTTGTTCCTTCAACACTGCTTCGACGACTGAGCTGCTGTACGTGGCTAGAACTGGCTCCAACAAAGCTGATTTGGTAAATCAGAAGAACCAAACCACACACTGGATTAACAAAACCACCTCTGGACTTTGCAATTTACCCTTAAAATTTGCATGACACTTGGGGTCAACCCATCGCAAGTGGTTGCCGTGAAGGGAAACTCTGTGGGAAGCTGATGACTGTGAGCAATGCTCTGGTACCCCAGGTCCAGCCCCAGCTGCTGTGCTGGAGACAGTGGCGTGGGTGCAGGCAGGCGTGCAGCCTGCAGTGTGCATGTGGAAGAGGATGGTGCTGATGGCAGAGGGGGAGGAAGGGCTCTAGCTCCCTTGTTCTTCCTCTGCATCTTCCTCTTCCTCTCCCCCTCCCATTAAATTTGCAGCCAACCTGCAACGCTGTGCAGTGTAGAGGCACTCCAATTAGCTGTGAGTAACGCAGCTTGGGTAGCAGAAGCTGTTGGCTGTGTCAGCACAGGGCTGTTTTCGGGAGTGTTTATGTAGGAGGCATGCAGAGTGAGCAACGTGGCATTGCTGTGACAGCAAGATGGACGTGGAGGACACGCTCTGGGCTTGTGTCATTCAGGGAGAAGGAGCCAAATCAGAGCTTGTGCCTCTCTATAGGAAAGGCTGGAAAAGAAGGCAAATCAGAGACGTGCCCCTGTGAGGGAGCCTAGGACTGCACAAGTTAATCTTTCTGTTCACCAGAGGTAACCAGAAGACCCGCAACAGATCCTAATGCCCATAGGCTTTGGAAGACAAGGAGAGACAACGGAGCTATTATATATGGTCTTGTTCCTATACAGGAACAATTAAATCACACAGTGTCTTCAACTAATAACAGTCTGGATTAGAGCTACAGAGCAGAAAAGTGTGGGCTAAAGCCAGTTTGCAATCCTGAACGCACACTAGTCTGCCTCAGATTTGAAAGCTGTGTGGCATTATGGGAGACTTTGGGTACAATCCCTGTAAATAAATAAACAAATGAGTTGGAGATAAAGGCCGGATTATGAAGCAATGAAAATCACTGCTGATGTCAATGCAAGATGTGGACACAAGAAATAAAAGGATGGGTCCAGAACCATGGTTTAAAGTTGTACTGAAAACCCTGGTTTAGCAATGGGACTTTTCTGTTACATTCCTTCCTTCTCACAAGCCTTGGGGCATACATAAAGACTAACAGCTTGTCCTACAACAAATTGAGCTGGGGATTGAAAGAGCAGGGTGCTGCCTGCTCTCCACTGACTCCCCGCGGGATCACTCAAAGCAAACAAAGTTAATTTGGAGTAGGTGGTGCAGTCGCTTCCCCACATACAATGTCCATATGGGGAATTAATCAAAGTGCTGTAATCAACTTGCCTGCTCATCAACTCCCCTGTTTGCACGAGCTCTAAGACTCCTTATGTGTACATGCGTTCATTTAAGGACAAGGCTTGCACAGCTGAAGTCCCTGGCAAAGTTCTGTCATGCTTCAGTGGCTACAGGACCTGGCTCCAGGAGCTTGCTGTGAGTGGGCTAAGGCTGGAGAGCATCAATACTGTTAAGATCATATTTCCTTCAATTGTGTCATTTGATTAAAAAAAATCAAGCCTGACACATGATTACAATCCCTTTATTGCTAATATCTAGAAATACTCTGATTCACAAATCCCAGCCGCTTTTGCCTTCATAGATTAGATGGGAAAAGTGCTTAAGTCCTGAAAGGTCCCTTCATAATGCCTTTCTCCTGAAAAAAATTAAGTCGTTAATAAAATCATTAGGCTGCCTTAGTGTTACCTTGTTCTTGTGTACATGTTTCAGTAGTAGGGAATAGTTGTACAATGCAGAATCAGTAACCTAAAATCCAAAGTTATACATATTGCATATCAGAATATCCAATTACTTCCCACAGATTTGAGTCAAAATGTCAGTTCCTGTGCCTGTGTCCTCTAATAGACCTTGAAACGAGGAGGTGCAAGTTCTGCTGTATCTACTTGCTTAGGAAGATTTCAGATATTGTTCTGTAGCAGAAATCCTCCTTTAGCTCAAAGATAAAAGGATCTCTTTTGAATCTGTAAGATTCTGTAAGGATGCATTACTGTATTTTTATTTTAGAGTGGAAGTAGGCATCTCTGAGCTGACTGCAATAGTCCGTGCTCCTCACCAAGGGTAAAGGAAGAACTGTGTACAGTTAAGAGTCACTGCAAATTTTTAATTCATTACTTATGTAAAATAAGAACTCCCTTTTTCTCTTGTGTTGGATATTATGATTTTCTTATTCCTTTTATTAGCTTTGGTTTGTTTTACAAACCTGGATTAATCTATCTGCATTATATCCTGTTGAAGCTGATAACATAAAATTTTAGAATGATGAACTGTGCACTAATTTCAGGTAATCCATCTGAGAAATTGAAGGTGGGTTTTTTTTTTTTTTTGCCAGAGTATTTAAAATTAACACTGTAAATTAAAAATAAACATGTGCACAACTCAGCTTCTACTCACCGTCTCCTGGAGATGACAGGCTAGTCTGAATGGGAAGACTGTGGCTGTCTCCACATCATTCCTCTTCCTCTCCTTCTGATTTCCAAATCCCCTCTGATTTCCTGCCCAATTTATTTTAATTAGTATGTTCAAATGGCCTGTAATTCCATTTTCCAGGTCTTTCTCCCAATTTACTGCCACATCACCCCTTTTACCAAGCCACACTTGGTCCTTTGGACAAATTTCTGTCATTGCATTTGCACCCGTTTCTTCTTCCTGCCTGCTTGGGTACCATCAGCAGGAACATGGAGAGCACAGGAAAATTAGAATTCCAGTACTTGGCCAAAGGCGATGAGAGTAGTTAAGAGCACAGATTTCAGGGAAAAAACTGAAACCCTGGCCTGAATCTTGCTCAGAAGATATCTCCAGCAGTTCCAAACAAAATCTTGACTGAGGAGGTGTGAAATAAGGTTGCAGAGATTTATAGTTTGCCAAATTTAACCAATTTCATGTGAAAATTACAGAAAAAAATCCTTCCTAGTCCTTTGCCAGCTTTCAAGTCTGTAGTCCAAAGCCTGGAAATACTATAAGGAGGTGGTTAAAACACTATTTTTAAAGGAAAAAACCAATGTCTTTTATCCCAAACATTTTCAAAATGGTTTTTGTGGAACCATTGTTGCTGGAAGTTAAAAAAAAATGTATTTCACACTCAGATGAATATCTGCCCTGGAAAATTTCAGCTCAGGTAGTTAAGAATTTAGAATCATAGAATCATAGGCTATCTCAAGTTGGAAGGGACCCATAAGGATCATCAAGTCCAACTCCCCACTCCTCGCAGGACTACCTAAAACTAAACCATATCACTAAGACCATCGTCCAGACGCTCCTTGAACTCTGACAAGCTTGGAGCTGTGACCACTTCCCTGGGGAGCCTGTTCCAGTGACCGACCACCCTCCCAGTGAAGAACCTTTTCCTAATGTCCAACCTGAACTTCCCCTGACGCAGCTTCATTCCATTTCCTTGTGTCCTATTGCTGGTCACCAGAGAGAGGAGATCAGCACCTCTCCCTCCACTGTCCCCCTTGAGGAAGTTGTAGGCTGCCATGGGGGCACCCCTCAGCTTTCTCTTCTCCAGGCTGAACAAGCCAAGTGACCTCCGCGGCTCCCCATAAGTCTTGCCCTTGAGGCCTTTCACCACCTTGGTCGCCTTCCTCTGGACACACTCCAATAGTCTGATGTCCTTCTTATACTGAGGCGCCCAAAACTGCACACAGTACTGGAGGTGGGGCTGCGCCAGTGCAGTGCAGAGTGGGACAATCACCTCCCTTGACGGGCTCGCTATGCTGTGCTTGATGCACCCCAGGACACGGTTGGCCCTTTTTGCTGCCAGGCACACTGTTGACTGATACTCAACTTGCCAGCAACCCAAACCACCAGATCTCTTTCCGAAGGGCTGCTCTCCAGCCTCTTGTGCCCCAGTTTTATACGTATAACCAGGATTACCCTGTCCCAGGTGGAGAATCTGCACTTGCTGTTGTTAAATTTCAAAGGGTTGGTGATTGCCCAGCTCTCTAGTCTGTCTAGATCTCTCTGTAAGGCCTCTCTACCCTCAAGGGAGTCCACAGCTCCTCCTAGTTTAGTATCATCAGCAAACTTACTTAATGTACATTCAATTCCTGCATCCAGATCATTTATAAAAACATTAAAGAGCACTGGCCCTAAAATTGAGCCCTGGGGAACCCCACTGGTGACTGGCCACCAACCTGATATAACCCCATTTACTGTAACTCTTTGAGCCCGACGTGTCAGCCAATTGTTCACCCAACGTATTACGGACTTGTCTAGCTGTGTGCTGGACATCTTGTCCAGAAGGACACTGTGAGAGACAGTATCAAAAGCTTTGCTAAAATCCAAAAAACTCCACATCTACTGGCTTCCCTACTGGCACCCAGGTAGATGGGTGACCTTGTCATAAAAGGAAATTAAGTTAGTTAAGCAGGACTTTCCCTCCCTGAACCCGTGAAGACCAGTAACTTTAAAAGTACATGAAAATTGTCTCAAAGGAAAAAAAAAAAAGGAAAGTATTCAGCAGTCCTTCTTATAAGAAACTCCAGGAACTTAACTGCCAGTGAAACCAATAGTTATTATGCTCCAAATACTTCACAACAGCACTGATAGATCATAAAACATCTTTATGGAGATACTTTTAGATTTCTGTACCCTTAGCACCATCCTACATCTCTGACACATGCTAGAGGAACCTGGGTGACAACAGATCTGCCTATACGCCCTATATTTTGACTGCTCCTACCTGCAATTCTCATGTTCACTATCATGCTGATTAATGCTTTCTTGAATACAGGCAAGCTATATAATTTAATGAATAGTGCAACAGGCATTTTTCAAAGAAAATAATAGTAAGAATGTTTAAGATTTTACCATCACAGGAGAGCTAAATAAGATTCTCCATATCTGAGAGTATCAGAGAAGACAAGCAGGCTGACAAATTATTGCCCTGATTAAGGCAATGATGCCAGTGTGGTGTGTTGTTTGCATGCAGACTGTTTCCTTCAAATAAGTCTTTCCTGACCTTTACAGCAGGTAAGAGTGATGCTTGCTTGAGGACAGCACACTCCTTGTGAGCAATTCAAGGGAGCTGTAAAAGTCCATGGATCTGGACCCCAAGGCTTGGAAAATCCTCTGGTGCTCTAATGTTGTTGTGTTATAGAAATGCCCTAACCATTCACCTCAGCAAGGACACAGGTTTCAGTGACCCCAGGATAATAGTCTGTGCCCCATGGCGTTCTTTAACCAGTCCACAGAGAGTGCGTGGTCACCTTGTCCTCTACCTGTGATGGCATTATCTGTCAAAAGCTGGAAACATGGCAGAGATAAAGAAGATACATGTGCAGGTGGGAATCAGCCAGTGCATGTGGAATACCTACCTTTTTATTGGACCTCAATTTTCTGCTAGATGCTTCAGCTGTGGCAATTATCCATGGGATTTCCCAATTCCTGACCCAGGGACCCAGAAAGCATGAAGCTTGCTTGTAACCAAATATTCCTTCTCCCCGCTAACCTTTTGCCATGCACCAGTAGGAAGCAAGGGACTACTGGTAGATATTTGTTGATACATATACGTTACAGGCAACATATTGATCACCTCTATATATCAGGCTGTGTACATAATAGTTTTAATATAATCAGCAATAACAGATGTTCATTTTATAAAGCTACACTTACAATATTACTAAAAAGTCTACTGTCCATTGATTAACATATAAAAATAATATTACATGGTGTACTGTGGTGTATTGTATGCATCCACAGAGGAATAGTCTTCTCCCTTACACCACTGTCCTGCATCAGCATTCATGAACTGGAAGCCTCCAGTGTCATGATAAAATTAGACAGAGAGGTGGTTGTGCTATGCTACATGACTCCCTCATTTACCCTAATTTATTGTTTTGGATTGGCTAGTCCACAATTAGTATAATGGTATTTGCTTAAGATAAGAAAGGAAAAGAAAAAGGGTTTTAAAGAAGCAAGGTCTTTAATTTTCAAAACCAGCAAAGGTGATACAAAATTATACCAACCAAGTGAAAAGCGGAAAGATTTTTGCTACTGCAGATCTTGGAAATCTCCCTCATATATGGAAATCCGTATTGATAAGTGTAGGTAAGTATTACATGAATGATGACTTGCTAAGTAGACTTAACTGCTGTCAATATGCACATTACACAGATCCCAATATGTGAAATACTTAATACTCTCAGCTCCTAATACAACAAGTGGAAACTGAGAATTAGTAGTAATATATTCAAATCTTTTTAAGATCAAGCGTAAAATTTGGCAATGTTTAACCTTGTCTTGTCTTCCCATTGCTCCCTGAAATGAAAAGCCTAAAGAACTACTTCTTTTTTAATTCCTCTGACATGGCATTTTGGCAGTCTTTCCCACCTATCTAGCCTGCGTGCTGTTTGGACATACTAGTGTTGAAACATATCTGATGTTCAGCACATAATAATTTTCTGTGGGGTAACTGGAAAGTGCATTGAATTTTCCTTGGGAGACTTGCTCAAGGCATGGATCATATTATCCTCTGTAGCTATGGGGAAGCTACAGCTAAAATTAAATTTCATGCTTTATTTTAAGGTTAAAAAACACATTAAAAGTAAATCATTAATCCAAAGGAGCTCTGATCATTGCTATTAATAGTAAAGTAGCTGATCTGTAATGGAGATTATATACCTGAGTTCCTAAAATAAACTCAGTGCGAAAAAAATAGCACTCGTGCTACTACTGTTAGTGAAGTACATTCCAAGACACAGCAGGCTGAGTTCTGCCTTAGGATCATAGTTGCTGCAGGCGAAGACATCTCCTGCTCAGCTATGCAAGCTGGCAGGAGTCCCACCTGAATGCTGCTCCAGTCTGCTCAGGCTGCGTCCCTCAGTCTTGCTGATAGAGCAGAAGCAGTTTATCCAATATTTCCTCTTGGATCAAGGGTTTGCAAAGGGGCCAAGAGTAGGTGGTATTTCATAATCTATTAATTTTCCCTGAAGGGACTTGCAGCTGTGAGTTGTATTATGAAACATTAACACATTCCCTTCCCAGAGTTAATGGGAAGATCAAGGGGAAATTCTCTCTTCCTCCAAGTTCACCTTTTCCCATCCAGTCTGGACTTGCACCACATCCATGCTGCACAGCACCGGGAAAGTGTAGAACTATGACTTGTGTTCCATCTGATTCAATTTAGAATAAAGATATCATTCAGTTTTACATAAAAATAATTTCAGTTGGATTTTGATAACTTTCCTCACACTGAATAACTGCTTTTCCTATTAACAGTTCTGTTGAATTCAGTGGAATAGAATTTATGGTTTAAGAGAGCACTCAACATGACAAAGCATCACAAAATCAGATTTTAACATAAGAAATCTTTTTGTTTTGTATTTACAAGGATCCCACCTGGTAGGCATCTTGTCCATGGGGGGAGCTCTTAAGCATATCACCAGACAAGAAAATACCAATAATAAATAGTTACAACATCAAAAGTACACTGGTATAACGTCAGCAGGACACTGTGGTGGCATCACAGCAGTTCTAGTTTTCCCCAAGGTAAATAAATGCAGGTACTTTGGCAGCTATAGCACCTCTCCGTGAGTCATGACATGAAAATCTCATTCAGGTGTCTAAGGAAAGCACACTTGTGAACACTAAACTAATACTGCTTTTTTGAAGCTACTCTTGCTACGCATATTTTTACGGTAAAGCTCCTAACTACCTGATCTTCCTCTCTGTGCCAGTGCCACTTGTTCTTGTAGCCAGAGTTACCTTAAATAGCCATGAACTGGGGACCACAGAAGGACTCAGTTTCCTTGAGAAGCTATGAAGAATCCCTGCATCGTTTTTCTCTCTGTTACGGACTGATTGGAAATAGTCACTTCAGAATTGCAAGTGTAAACTCAGGCAAAAAATCACAGGAAGTGGAGATGGAAAACTGTATTAAAATCATCATGCCTCTGCCAGGGAATAGATGTAACTCTTAAGGCATGCCCAAACCAAAACAGTAAGGAAAGAGGAAAATTCATGCTTCAAGCAGACTGCTTTTCCTTGCCGAATAGTATTGCAAAGCGCTGCCTAATTAGCTATCTGCTATCACCCACATATCCTTCAGATGCACTGTTTGGCAGGCTTCTTCCTGCCACTAAGTACCAGTTTTCTCTAAGATATATTAGTTTGCATTTTCCAAGGTCAATCTGACTGTATTTGCTGCCCATGTTTGTAACCACTCTTCGACAATTGCTATTGCTGCTCTCACTAGCGGGTTAGGCACTTCTGAATCCTCACTTCTTAGAGTATTTCCACAACACTTTGCTCTCCAAAATGACACGTAAAGGAATATCTCTTCTCTTTCATCAAGTTGTCAGTCCACATATCACATGCAGTATCATGAACATTTATTCACTAGTATGATTTCATGAGATTCTGTAACAGTTTTCTTACTAAGATGTAAACATAGCTTATGATTCTGCCAATGTCTGAAAAATCAAGCTATTCTAGTAAGATTATTTTTCAAACACTGAATCTGTTTTGTCGTTTATGGCTTCATGTACACACAAGGAGCCCAATCCTACCTCCTTTACTTACCCAAACAGTTCCAGTGGCACAGCTTATGAGAATGGGCAGAATTTGGCCCTGTATACCCATTTCACCCTGGTGAAAAAAAGCTCAAATGTTGATATCATCTGGCATCTTCTAACACTGAATGCTTAACATGATTTTTGGAGGAAGTTCAGCACTTAACTGCCAGTGAAACCAATAGTTATTATGCTCCAAATACTTCACAACAGCACTGATAGATCATAAAACATCTTTATGGATATACTTTTAGATTTCTGTACCCTTAGCACCATCCTACATCTCTGACACATGCTAGAGGAACCTGGGTGACAACAGATCTGCCTATACGCCCTATATTTTGACTGCTCCTACCTGGCATAATGCATCCCAAGATACCTGTACAAGCCTGTTCTAAAGCTATTTTGCCTAGCTGCTTTCACTGTCAGGAAGGGCAAGGGTAACAGAAACCACTACTTATTGGTGTTAAAGCCAAATGTGACTTCAAATCGGAGACTGTATCCAGAGAGAGCATTCACAGGTTTGTCTGTGAAAAGGGGCTGCAGCCCCTCATTAGCACTGCCCAACGCAGATAGTCTAGCCCTTCTCCTACAGATTTCAGCTGCTGGCGAGCCAAGACCTAGTTCTGATAGCACCAGCTCTGAGAAACTTCCAAAAAAATTGCTCCGTTGTGAGAAAGTACAGAGAGCCACGTGAGATAAGAAAGGTAAACCAGCAGCAGGTAGTTTTGAGATGTGGATAGTTAGCAGTTCAAGGATTCAAAAAGAAAAAACACTGCTAAGAAAAGGTGTAAAATCCTAAGAGAAAAAACAGGTGGTTGGAAGATGGCAACGCAGCAATGATCAGCCCGTTCCGAGGACAGCAAGGACTTTTCCCCACATGGCTGACAACTGCCTGGCCAGCAGAGACTTGCTGCTTCAGAAGAAACATAGCTTCTTGAATGTCAGCTTCAGAGCCTCCCAACACTGTGTGTTCACTTAGGTGCGAAACCATGAAAACCATCACCTTTTAGTCATTGGTTATGAAATTCCATGCCTGCAGACCTCTAGGGTGTCTTTGCCATGAGCTTTTGTTCTTCCCTGTGGATGTTAGTCATATGATTTAGTGGTAAAATGGGTAATATAATGCAATGTACTGGGGAGTACTTCTAGAGCACGGAAATCGTCATTCCTAAGTCATCTTGACATGAAGATCTGGGAATCTTCTGAGAAGATCTGAGAATCAAAGGAACTAGCTCAGAGTTGATCTGTCAAGAAACTGATGAAGAGCTTAATCTTGTAAAAAAGCAAAAGAAGAGAATCTGTAAAATGCAGGAATGATAACAGTCTCCTGCTAATTAAATTATTAAGGCCTCTAATAAAGAACAGATGATGTTTCAGTGATGATTATGCTATATTAATGCTTTGACAACTATGAGTTTCTGGTTTCCTTCCATGGTTCTGTAACAGAAAGAAACCAACAAAATGGTTTTCTCAAACTTCCACACAAAAACTACCATTGGAACACAATTAAACCTCAGAACTCAGTCCCAAAGGAGTTTGATAAAGATGTGAACAACGGGGTACTCTGACCTCATTTTTTGGTGTGACTATTGCATATACAAACTAAAACCCCAGTTTCACTCAAAGTTTTATCAGTGGAAAATGAGAGTAGTATTGTCCCGGGATAAGGAATTACAGAAAAAAAAAAAAAAAAAGACTGACAGTTTGAAGTGCACAGTGATCCAGTAAACTGCACAGGTTAAAGATCTTTCACCTGCTAATGAAACTGTAATAATAAACATTTTATTAAAACATTTTTAAAAAGCAATATAAACATTTTATAGAAGTCTGATAGTATGTTAGTATATGACAGAATTCATTTCTTGAGCACTTGAAGACACGTGAGAGTCAACTCTATGTCTTGCAATGCCTTTGAGTAGTTTCTGTATTCAGAGCAAAGACCCATAGTAATGAAGATGGTACAAAATCTTGAACTGAAGAGTACTACATACCTCTTGTGGCGTTGTCAAGAAATGCTGAAGAGAAATCGGTCGCTTAGTACGGTCAAAGACTCGCTAAGCCATAAATTACCACTGGGGATGCTAATTCTACCTCTGCCTGAGATCCTGCCTCACTTACAGTTTCCTTTTCATCTTTTTCTTATCTGGCTTGTAGGAGCAGCTTATCTTTTGCAACGAGACTCTACTGATGGTGGAATCTCCTATCAGACCTTCCTGGGCCACTTGTTATATAGCAGTATCTATCTGTGGATGTTCCTGCACGGCCATTTAATACCTTCTCTGTGGCTCGGTGTTATCATGGGCTAAATCGAGTGAATATTTAACAGAGTCAGGCCACCCGGAAAATAGTTTCCAGCTGGGAAAATCAAGACTGACTGACTGACCGTGTAGTGCGTTAATATTCAGGTACAGATTTATGTTTGTTTCTACGAAATGTCCTAATAGCACAGCTTGATGCAGTATAAGAAATAAAACCTCTCGTTCAATAGATTTCTTACGCTTCCTGTGGATGTTTTTTAGGTGCTACTCCTAATGCTTACAAGAAAAAGTCTAGTCCCTTGCCCAGGGTAAACCTGGGCTGCAGCACATTCCAGTAAAAGTCAACCTCGAGCTTGCGGGCCCCTTGCGCCGGAGGGCCCGCCGTGCCCACCTGCACCCACCGCCCCATTCGCTGCAGCCGAACCTCGGGAGAGGGCGCGAAGGACTGTAGGGGTGCGCCTCCCCCTCCGGCTACCGCTCTCTGCCGGATTTGCACTGACGCGGGGCGGCTGCTCGTTTACAAGAGGACGGCACGGGGAGAGGGCAGGGGAGGGGAGGGGACCCGGCCCCGTCCCGTCCCGGGGGGCCGGCTCGCCCCGTCCCGCCGGGCTCCGCAGCGCGGACAAGC
>WAAD01032028.1:121216-163900 GCA_013389945.1 Fregata magnificens
CCGCGGGCCGCCGGCGCCAGGGCCCGAGGGCGCCATGACCGTGCTGAAGCTGTCCCTCATGGCCTTCAGCTTCGTCTTCTGGGCAGCGGGGCTGACCATGCTCATCATTGGCCTCTGGGCCAAGGTGTCTCTGGGGAGCTACCTGGTGCTGTCGGCCAACGACTGCCCCAGCGCCCCCACCATCCTCTTGGCCACCGGCGCCGCTGTCATCATCTGGGGCTTCCTGGGCTGCTTCGGGGCCGCCACGGAGCACCGGGGTCTCCTGCGTGCCTACAGCGCCTTCCTGACCGTCGTGCTGGCGGCCGGGCTGACGGCGGGGCTCTCGGCGCTCCTCTACCGCCAGAACATTGCGCAGGGTTTCCGGGAAGGGCTGCACCAGGCCCTGCTCGCCTACGGGGAGGACGAGGGGATGGCAGACGCCCTGGACGCTTTGCAGCGCGCCTTGTCCTGCTGTGGTGTGGAGAGCTACCACGACTGGCTCACCTCGCCCTGGGGGCTGGAGCAAAACGGCTCGGTGCCCCTCAGCTGCTGCCGGGCCCGCCGGGGTTGCCAGCACAGCCCGCCCAACGCACACAGGCTGCACGGCGACGGTTGCTTCAGCAAGGTGTCGGCCTTCGTCAGCAGCAACATGTTTTATGTTGCCACGGCTGCCTTGGGGCTGTCACTGCTGCAGCTCATCGGCATTGTGCTGGCCTGCCTGCTGGCTGCCCGCATCCCTGCCCACCTGCTGGGCATCACCACCCCTCGCTGAAATCCCCCTCGTCCTGCCCCTTATTCCCTCCAGCTCCCTTCTTTACCCCAGACCTGGGTGCACCCCATTGGGAAAATCCTCCCTTCATATCCCCCACTTCCACCTGAGCTTCCTCCTCCAGATTCCATTCTTCCTCTGGAGCCTTGTCAGGTGCGTCAGTGCCTGACAATGACATTCCTCAGAGCTGGGAAGGTGCCTTCTGGCCTGGCCGTGCCTGCTGCAGGGCAGCAGGTCCCCACCGCCCCCCTGGAGCCTCTGGACCGCTTCTGCAGAGAGTGGTGGCAGCATGGACAGACATCGCCCTCTGGGGCAGTGAGGACAGCTGGGTCAAGGCTGACCAGTTTTCTGGGTGATGTAAAATAAACATCCCAAGGCACTGAAATGGGGGCCAGGAAAGACGAGAGAGTCTGGGAGGGCAAGAGAAGTGTCTCTCAGCGTTACATTGGGTGAGTGTTCTTCTGAGACTGGAAAATTATGTTACTGGAAAATTGATGTTACTGGAAAACTGCTGGAGTGCACAAGGGGCAGGTCTGGTCTGGAGTCACCCAGGTAGCCGTGCTAGCAGCTGCCATCGGGGTCTGCTTGAGGGACTGCCCAGCAGCATGCACCCCAGTGCCGCAAAGATTTCCCTGCCTTTGCTGTGTGCAGATTCAAGCTGTCTGGCTGCCACAGGCGCTTTTCCCACTGTGGTGTTTTGGATGTTGATCTCCATCTACAGGTGGAGCTGCAGCTCTAAGTGCTACTCCGTCCTTCAGGATGTGCCTGTCCTCTTGGCCAGTGCTTCGCTGGTTATGTCTTTGCAGGGCTGAGAAGACCTTAGACCTGGGTCTCTGTCATACAAGGGGATGGCAAAAGCTGTAGGATCAGACTTGACTAGGGGTGGCAAGAGGACGGAAAGGCACATTGCCCTTCAGAAGTTTCTTTTGGATTTTGCTGTTAACTTCAGGGTGAGCAGAACAGACTCTGTTTTATAGAAGGGTTTCTAAAAACCAGCCCTCAGACTCTGACATTTTTTCCTTTTTCGAAGGATCTGTCTCTGAAGTGTGCCCCCACCTATGTTTTGGAAGCCAGCTCTATACAACCTGAGAGTAAATAGAGGACCCCAAGATTTGCTGTGTAGCCCTGGGTGTGTGCAGGACAGACAGCAGTGTAAATCTACAGGATTTTGTTTTTCCTAACAGTTCTGGGCTTGCATTTGGAGCTTTAGGAAAAGCAAGCTCTGCACTTTAGAGGGTCCTGAATTTTTAGAGCTTCACCCCTGCTTCTTCCCACTTCCTTAAAACCTGTGAACTGGACTTCTACATGTTTCTCTGCCACACAGCACAAAGGCATGCTGAATACCCCCCCTTACCCAGCAAACTGGGGAGGGAGGATTTCAGAAAAGAACAAAGAACCACAAAAGAACTCCAAGATGTGGCATCTTTTAGGAACGTGACTAGCGAAGCTGTGGAGAATGGTCAAATGCCAACAAATACGAGCAGGACAGGAGATCTTGAATGAAGAAGATGACTGGTAGCTTCATGGGAGGAGTGGAGTACCCCTGCGGGAAAGGGGATTAGCAGAGAAGCTCTGGTGCCTGGGCAATGAATGCGTGGGGTGAGGGGTGAGGAAGGCTTGGCTCATTTTCTTCCTTGCTTGCCTTTACTACTTTTGACTACATTTCTGGCTTTCTCTTTTCCTCCCACTGAAGAGTGACTGCTTGCCTGCAAGGACGAGCCAGGCAGAGCCTCCGTCCCACTTGTGCAGGAGGCGAGAGCCTCTCCTCCCGCTCACTTTGGGAGATGGAGCTGGCCCTGCCTGCTGGGGCAGCCATGCCCACTCACCCTGGGGAGGCAGGCAAAGGGAGAGCAAACCCATCGCTGCCTCTCCATGGGGAAAACCAGATCAAATGCAGAGCTAACTCTCCTCTCGCTGTTTAAATCCTCACAGTTTCTATACCTAAAAGAACCCTGCCTTGGTATTTCTGTGCTTTCCCCCTGCTGAAAATAAGCCTCTAGGATTTTTTTTGACAATGCCCCCGGGGGTGAAACCAGGGCAAAACGTGTCTTCACTTGGAAAGATTCTGATTTCAGGTATCTTTACTGCTTTTAATGGTTTATACCATTAAAAAATACCTGCAAATGCTACCACTTCCCTGTCTTTTGTGATAGTGAAGCCTTTTTTTTTTTTTTTTTTCTCCCACCAGTCGTCTTTTTTTGGGAGAAGAATTGCTCAATTCTATGGTGAATTTGTTCCACCTGCAGGATTGTAACTATTTCTGTCCTGGGGGTAGTGCTGCAATTTGGCCTGCCAATAACAGCCCCTGGCTTGTTGGATTGCCCTCCTAAAGGTGCAGTATCCCTGCAGAGTGAAGCAGGCTTGTCCAGGGAACATAAAGGGAATTCCCCCAACTTATATTAACAATTGCACAAGCTTGATGGTAGTTGAGAATGTAAAAAAATCCAAACCAAAACAATGTAAATAGGTGTTTCCATGGAAAAGCGATGTTTTACTCTCCAGATATGCAAAATAGTCTAAATGAATTTTCAGCTGAGGACTGCTGAATCCAGAATGGTGTACACAAGCAAAAATCTACAAGTACCAGCAGGGAGTATCCAGCACTCACTGGAGTCCAGGAACATAAACTGGTTTTACTGTTTATAAAAATGATCTTTGCTGATGGAAATAATTCCTTCAGGGTCAGTTCTCTCAACCAAAGCTCACAAGATCAAAAATAGAAAAAGAGAAATTGGATTTTCCTTTTTGGAGAGCGATTCGAGTCTGCATGGATGGATCTTAGGATTCTGAGTTAGCAGTGATGTTGTGCTTGGGCGTTAGCTGTGGCTTTATCTTAACTGTCCCTTTGCTCAGGTATTAGGTGGCTATGTAATTACGATAATCGTGTTCCGGGTGAAGAGTACAATGTAAACAGGCTTCTCAGTCATTTGACTATTCATCTGAATAGATGAACTTTGAAAATGTGTTGGGAACCTGTCTTTACAGAGAAAACAATGCTTCTTTTTTTAGCGTCGGTGTTTATTGTTTTACGTAATATGATTTTTTATTTTCATTTGTAAATGTCCCTGTATTAACACCACTGTTTTGGAGTTATGCATTAGTGGAACTCCTGTTGTTTTCTGGAAGTCAATGTCATGTTGTACAGTTTTGACAATGGGCAAAAAGTATTGTTTGTGTGGGAAACGGTACTTCAGAAATAAAGTTTAGCAAGTGCTACAAGCAAAACAGGTCCCTGTTTTGAATCCAATTCAATATTGGTATTTCTGTATGTCTCCGCATGGTTCAACAAAGGGCAAGTGAAATGAAGTGTACACTGAAATGTAAAGACAGAGCATATTGTGGGTTTTTTTATTCAGAAAATCCATTAAAGAAGCAATAAAACAGGCATTGTGGAGAGTGTGGGAAAGGGACATGGCATTGCACTGGGTTTATCACAACAGTCTTCTTTATCCAAATCAATAAGCTCTGAAAATTCACAAGAATACGGCATTGCTCTTTTTTTTGCTCCACTGATTACTAAAGTTATTTCTGATCCTGACCCTGATTACGTTATGTGACACATAGCAGTCAGTCAGAATGAAGGATGCTGTTAGAACACATTCAACCAAAAACCTTGTGTAGATAGTCACTTCAGTTGATTTGTTGTGTTTTTAAGTTGCTAGGAATATCAAAATAGGAATGATATGACCAAGTTTTAAGCATACCAGTGCATGTTTGTATGGTGGCCAGGCCTGAATCTCAGGACGTCAACTTAATGTAATGAATAATTCAAAATGTAAACCGTCGCTCTGCACTCTTGGCCTACACTCGCTGAAATAGGATAAACCTTGGCAATGACCGTGTAAATGTTAAGTGTACTTAATGTCACCAAAGATTTCATGGAGTGGCTGTGAGTTTTAGTTGAATGTTTGTTGCTAGTTCCTAGAGTAATAATTAACATTAACTTTTGTAGATGTATGGAAGAAATGTCATTCTTCTCTAATTAATTCCCAGACTGGCAGATTCCCAGTAGCTGTTTCAGTTGTCTTGAATTCTTTGTGCACTTTGACCAAATTTTAATTTAATTTTTAAAATTAACTAGGTTTGATGTTAATTTTGTTCTGAATGGTCAGAATGGCTGTAACTGGAACAGACAGCACCATCTACCCCTTGCTGGAATATGTATTTGTACATAAAGTACATAAAGTCAGTCATCAAAATGGTATACTTTAACGAAAGCTGATCCCATCTTTTACAAAAAACTAATCTCAATTTTAACATCACTGGTTATTTAATCAATTAAAAACCATACCAAATTAAGTATAGGTGCAAGCTGTGTTGCAGTTGTAGAAACAACAGCTCTGTTGTTTGGACAAACTGAGATTTAGGATTAACAGGGTGGTAAGATTAGACCCTTGTTATGAAACAAGGGCTATTTTGTAACATTGATCTAGAATGCCAAGAATATAACTCTTTCAAAGTTCAAAAGTGTTTTGATATTTTGTCCAACATCAGTTATTCGCTGGACTTGTGTGTAGCTGAACTTGACATTACAGATAACCAGCACTAAAAATGGCCTTTATAATGGATCGTGAATTTTCAGAGAGGAGATGGCTTTTCTGGAGTCAGAAAACTTAAACAATTAGTAAGCAGTAAGATTGGGTAAATCAGAGAAGAAAAAAGATTTCTTTTGTTAAAAAGTAATTTTCCTGTTTATTTATGTATTTATCTTCTTATAACATTATCTTCTTTCTTCTGGAGAAAATGCAATCACGTATTACCTCTGTGACTTCCACTCATAGCAGCTGATATTGTATAAAGCCCTTGACAAGAAGAGTACTCATCCTTCTGTTTCCACAGATAAATTACAGTAAAGATGCCCTTTTTCATAGGTCTGGCAACCTACAGGAAATCTTGATAAATGGGATAGCACGGGAAGAGAGCTGGAAATTTAGTGTTTTCCCAATCAAATATTTTGGATTCCAATAAAAAAGGCATGTCCATGGAAAGTTTGGGAGGTTAAGTTAAGAAGTCTTACCACAGTCTTGTTCTGAAGCACCACAAAATATTGGTCAGAAGCGTAAGTCACACAACTAACAGAGTCTGAGACTTTCTTTTCATCTGAAATCTCTTCAGCCCAGAGGATAGCAGATACTGTCAGGAAGGTAGCACTGGTTTTGATATTATATTCATTTGAGCTGTGCTGGCGTCAGCACTGAACAGAGCAAGACACAAGATACAATTTACAAAGATCCTTATAGTTTCCAAAGGTATCTGTAAGGATCAGGGGAACATCTGTAAAGATGTTACATGTCCAGTCCTTCCCCTTCATCCAGCCACACATCTCTACCTCAGGGAGCTTATCAAAGCCACAGTCACTGCCCCATAACATCCCAAATTCTGTCTCAAACAGTTAAAGAAAGCATTTATTTGCGAGATTTTTTTTCACTAGGAAAGCAGACAGTTCACATTGGTTTATTTTGCACCCATGTTGTTTCTTGGGCTTTTTGGTCCAGTGCCAGGGCACGAAGAAATAGCTCCAGACAGAAGTACAGCTAAAAGAATTTAGATCTGACTAGAGACCTGAAGGAGGAAAAAAAAAGAAAATGCCCAAAGGTGAAGGCAGATGTGGTGACAGTGAGACTGCAAAGGAGGAAAAAACAGTGGTAACTTCTGTACTGCCATAAAGAAACTATTTTCTGACCAGAATTTAAGTGTGAACTGTGAAAAGGATTTGACTGTGGGTGAATCCCTTTTGCCATTAACCTTCCGATACATGTAGTGTTTACTTCTAATGCCACTGTTTACTTTGTGCAACTTGAAAAGTTAATGGGAGTCACATCATATCCTTGAATTTTAAGCTTTTCAGGATGATATTATGGAAAGACATGCAAAGCAAATTAGAGTGCAAAACAACCTTGCGGTAGGATCTCCTGTGGTTCTTCTCTGTTTCCTTCTGTTTTTTCAGAGGCTGATCATCTTTGTAAGGTAAGGTTTTTGACACTGGTATGTTAATTGGCTAAACATATCATCTGTGTAATTTTACTTCCGTTTATACTTCAGTGGTCATGCACCCATTATACTTCAAAGTGATAAAAATACGTGCTTCTACCCAAATCAATTTGATTGAAAACCATAGATTTCAATCTGTTCAATATGCCACTGTAGTTTGCTGAGAAACCGATTAAAGTATCACAATTCAACCTTGTTTTCTTGTGCCCTCTACTGTCCTGATCTACTTTCTGGGCCAGTAAAATTCAAATATCAAATGATATAGCGTTCCTATGTTATCAAAGAGAACACACACACACACACATTTTTCAGAAGCTCTGTATTTATTGGTCAGATATGTGGATTTGCTTGTGGATGAGACAGCGACAGGAAAAGGAACTATCTAAGCAACATATCGTTCTGTTCTTGACATTAGCTTTCGTTTGCAATGAACACTCAGTACTGTCTATTGTAGAGAGGAAATCTTTTGTTAATGATTTTAATCCATGTAATAGAATTTAGTAGGGAATCTTATCTGGGCTAGAGGATTAAAATTATCAAATTAAACATTATTTCAAATGCTCTAATTCTGTAAAGATTTTTCTAATCTGCTTGAAGCGATTTCTGTGAAGCCTTGCTTCTCCTGTTCTCACATTCTGCTAATGTCTGGAGTCACTCAGGCTGGCTTCACAGCAGCAAAGTTGTGAGTTAAGTAGTGTTTGAAGCTTGGCTATTCCCATTTTGTAAATATTACTCCTGGTTTGTTCATATTCATATTAGGGTACTCAGACTGATACATTGTGAGTATACCATTTGTGTTTGTTGGTTTTGAACAATATCTTGAGTCTTAGGCAAGACCACAGCAAAATAAAGGGGGGTGCAATGCTCATATTGACCAAGACAGGCAACTCCTTGGAACTGGAGATTCTTGGAAAAATATCATATTACATCCTAACATTGCAACAAATAGGTCAAATACTGCTTGGTGATTCACGTTGTTAGATTGCCCAAAATAACAGTTCTGCAACTCTACTCTGTCTACATGAGATGCATGCATCTTAAGGTATCAGCACTTTAAAGCAGTCATATGGTCCCGTAATAAAACCTAAGAAAAGGGATCTTTCATGCTTAGGGTTAATAATTTCCAATAGCTCCACTTCTTGCAGGTCACAAAGATGGGGTGCTGGCAGTGTCTCTGGTCAGTTCTAGGACTGACTGGAGAGTTGGGATAGATAATATCTTGGATAAAATGTCAGCATCAATTAGAGTAGTCCTAGTGCTTTATTACTGTTCTGAGTGCATCTTCCAGGGCTGTTTCTCTTTCCTCTGCTGTTTGGTTTCCTGACCTAGCAGGCAGCACTGTGTAGAGTGCCTGCTACCTTTTAGTAAGTTACAGGCAAAGTAACTAAAGTGGTATTGTTGGGAAAATGACCTGTGCAATAAAGTGCTCTACTTGCTGAGCCTTCAACATCCCTGCCACGATATAAAGGAAACCTCTGTAGGTAGTGGATGTCTTCTACATTGTTTTTGAAATTTGTTGTTGTTTATTGAAACGGTAGTAAACATGCCTTTTTCCATGAAAGCTTTTCCACATAATAAAGCTTCCCTTGGAGAACTGGAGTGATGGTGGTCCTTCTGCTCATGTCAGCCTCTTCTGTGCTGAAGTTTGCAGCAGGAATCTCTTCTCACATAGCAGGTCACTGCTGAGAGGGGACTGCCTTGAGCAGACTTCAGAGTTTATCAGCACTTCAGTTTCCTGAAACCACCTTTTTGACAAGATGCTTTTCTCAGTAGTTGTGCTGGAGTATTATGTCATCTTCCTTGACATAGTGTACTTGTCTCCCAGTAATCCCAGGTTCTTGCCTAGGAACTCTGAGAAGAGATAGAGGTGGAGGCTTGTCATCTGCAGTAGCACCTTGAGTTTCGGTGCAGAGTTCAGCCAAAATAATCATCAAAGAAAAGCGCAAATCCAACAGCTAAATATACCTGTCTCATGATTTGGAATAGATCTATTCACTGAAACTGGTAAAGAAAACACCAGGAGGGCTAGGTAATAAGCAGAATTGGAAACTCATTAATATTGCAAAATTTCCTGCTAGTGTTGCATGTTCACACTTTCTTGTCTTTTTGCCCTTCCAAGACCTGTCTCTGTAACACCACTTCTTATTCATATAGTGTTATTACCTGTAATGCTCATCTCAGTTGTTACTTTTTTGCTGCCTTCTGGATCCCTTGAACCAACTCCTCTTTCTTTTCTAGCTTCTCATCCCAGGAGTCAGGCAGTCCTCCCAGGTCTGAGCTCCTGGTTGGACAGGTTTTTGAAAAGAAGCCTCTTGACCTGCCTGGCTTTAGTAACAGCAGCTTTCTAGCACTAGTAGTCACCTTTATGTTGTTTAATTATATGAAAAATTTGTCAGAAAGTCATAATTAAACAATAATTTCAGATAGCTATTTTTCTATTAGATAATATTTGTTTCTTACCAAAGCAAATGCCGCCACCACCCACCTCCCATATATCTTCTTTGTTGGCTTGATGGTATTGTTTGTTGTTGCTGTTGTTTTGTTAGAATGATAATACTCTGGGAAACTTAGGTAGAAGCTAAACTAATTATTTTACAAGGAAAATAAGTAGTTTTGGACCAGCTCTAGTGATTATGTTAATAATTTAATTAATGAAGTTTAGAAGGTACCATTGAGCAAACTCATCAGGAGATAAACATGTCATCAGATATGAGAGAATAAATTCACAAGAAAATACAGAGAAAGTAGAGGTCTCTCTTCCAGATAAACTCCCAAAAAATGAACTGCATGGTTTGAAAGCAGAATAGAGATTAATTTTAAGTCTCCTGGTAGAGGGCATTGATACATACCTGGTTAATACAGCTCTCCATAACAAGTAGAAATGGAGATGTGAGTGCTGTTCTGAAGCCAGCTTTCTAGCATATGTTGTATACGTCTCGCTTCCAGTGTGTCAGGGATGTCATGCTTTATTTCCATTCTGTATGATGTTCCTTGTGTGCTTATGACATTCACATTTATTTATTACTCAATTTTTGGCTCAAGACAGTTTTCAACATGTTCTTTTCCTTTTGCAGGAGGCTTAGCAGCGGTGTTGAAACACCATTCTCTCCCTGCAAGTGGATCCAGTGAGATTTCTCCAGTGCTTCCTACATATTTCACCCTTTAAAAAAAAAAAGACAGTACTATTTTTCACTGAGTTTACACTGTGCAATATCTTGTTTGCTTCTAATTTATAATATGAAGCAGATTAATCTTCTTGCCCACAGAGCCTTTTATCATATAAAAAGCATTGCTTGCCTTTAAGCCATTTATTTTTCCGAGTTTGCTTAATGGTACCATCTAAAGCTTTATTAATGTAATTCCCCTGGTGCTGCTTCCTCTCCAGCTTTTAATTATGACATTGCAGTACAGTCAGCAGACTGCTGGTCAGTTGTTACATTTTTGGGAACTGCATTTCCTTTGTACTTCACCCTGGCTTTTATCATATTGATTATTTCTGTCTGGTATTTACAGGTTTCCAGGACATACTGTTCTGCTTCAAATGAGATTTAAAAAACATTTGACACCCTAAATGTCAGATCAGTTATTTCATGTTTCACTTGATCCGAACTATCGCAATACTGAGTCCTGGGACTCTTTTCCAGAGCTGGTTGGCACAAAGCTGGAAGCCATCGTGAATGTAAAATAAAACTTCATTCTGCAAAAGTAGGGCCCTTAGGTTCTTTTGGTTTATAGCACTATTGATGGACACCTATATACATGAGCGTAGAAAGCATGATTGTGCAACCTATACAGTAGTGTGTGCACATATCCATATATCATTTGGCCCAGGTGCAGCCGTTAGACATGACTGGGCTGGCAGAAACAGAGATATCGCCTTCCAGGGTTTCAACAAGTTCTGCCCTTTTTCCACAGCAGCGCCAGGACAACCACTAGAAATGGAACAATTTCACCAAGGACGGTGTTAATTCTGATTAAACCACAAGGAATCAGCCACTGTTGCTCTGTGTTTTCTTTGAGGGCATTCATCCTCCCAGAGCCTGGAAGGGCCATGCAGACCAGCCCAATGCAGTGAAGGGTGCGTGGTCCGGGCAGCTGGCACTAACCCATCAGATATCAGCCCACAGAAAGTTTGCGGTGTGCCCGGTTATCAGTGGCTTGTGCACTGCTGATGGCAGAAAGGCCAGACATGGCTTAATGAAGCCATGAAGCCCAAAGCCCATGTGAATCTGTAAACTTGGGTATGGGAACGGAGATGTCATTGCTGCTGATATGTGTGCCTACATAGTGTGCTGTGGAAATCCCTCTGCGAGCTCTGTGCTATCCTTGCTCAGACAGAAGCCTTGCTATGGAAGCAGCGTCTTTCTGTGGCATTTGCTGCCTGGCTCCATCAGGGTGCCTGATTCTGATCGGGGTGTAGACTGTGACTAAATGAAGGCTGTAGCGAGGTGGGTGTCGGTCTCTTTTCCCAAGTAACAAGTGACAGGACGAGGGGAAATGGACTCAAGTTGTGCCAGGGGAGGTTTAGATTGGGTATTAGGAACAATTTATTCCTAGAAGGGGTTGTCAAGCATTGGAAGAGGCTGCCCAGGGACGTGGTTGAGTCACCATCCCTGGAGGTATTTAAAAGACGTGTAGATGTGGCACTTAGGGACATGGTTTAGTGGCGGACTTGGCTGTGTTAGGTTTGTGGTTGGATTTGATGATCTTAAGGGTCTTTTCCAACCTAAATGATTCTATGATTCTATGATTACAGCCAAGGAGTTTATCAGAGGGTGGTTTCATTCAGTGCTGAGTCCCCAATAACTAACATAGCTTAGCCCAAACCCCAGTGCAACATAAGCAGCTGAAACAAATTCTTGTGTTCTTACCCAAAAGGAAAAAAAGCTTAATGTTTAATACAGAATTTCAAATATTTATATCCAATCTGTTAATAGCACTAGTTTAGTGCATAGTTCCTGCAGTTTATGAGATGCCTTGCAAGTCTCATCCTTAGCTATAGTACACCTCCCATCTGAGATAAGACAAGGTTGGATTTTTCTCAGTTTTCTCAGAACAATCTATATAAAACACAGGTCTAGGGTTTACTCTACCTTTGTTTTGTCAGTCGTTACACAAAACATAACTACAACCATCAAATCTTCTCTTTTATGCAACTGATTTGTAAATCATCCCTTTGCAGATCTAAAGGATACTCTGTTCCCAAAAGTAGTTGCCTTATGGAAATGACACTATGAACTTTCTGCTAAGGCTGTACTCTCATGAAAAATGCCTTGTTCCTTAAACATACATTAACTGAGGCCAAAGCCTTAATTTCTTTTGGACCTCAATATTGTTGTATTAATGCTTATGATCCAGAAGTCATTAGCGGAGGATATTAAGAGTACTGCCTCTGTCCTTTTCAAAAAGCTGTTTGATGGCACTTCAGGTTTGCACTTTCTGTGGAAGACCTAGACATGGTGTTATCGCTTTTTCTTCCACAAGTTGGTATAGATTTGCAAGCCATTGAGTAAAGGAAGAGGTAAAAAGGCAATTTTGAGGGATCCTGAGGAGTGGGTGTATTTTTAGTTAGTAAAGAGTATCCTGATGTCCCATTTCCTGTCTGGCACTTTTCGTCAGTGTTTCAGTTTCACAACACTGGTTCTTCCATGACATACCACTATCCCACTCAGAGACAGGAAGATGCTTTTAAACCCACTGTTGGGGAGAGTCAGAGGTCCCTGTGCAGGGTAGAAACTGAATAGGGACGGAGGCAAGTCAGAAGGGCTAAGTGTATGGCAGCAGTGGTCGGTAAGAACTGCAACAGCGTTTAAGGGAGATGGCTGACTTCAGAAAGTAGAAAGGCGAACCGTAGGACTCTCTGGTTGTGACGCAGGGCATTTCCTGGGATGCTGACTCCAAGCAAGCCACTTATGACAGCAGATGACGATCTGATTGACTGGCCTAAACTGGGGATTTTTCTTCTCAGGGCAAATTTTGTACAGTTCAAACTGTGGGGGGGTTTCCTACATGCTTCCTGACACCTTCTCATTCAGTAAGGCTGGTCTGACAAAACAGCTGGCATCTCTAAAAGCAGCCAGCTGTGATACAATATAGTAGTAGAAGAATAGGAAAAAGAAGGAAAAGGAGAAACACCTTCTCCTTATTCTATCACTGCCGGTGCTGGTCAAAGCAAAGTGCTCTTCTTCAGTCATTCTTCCTAATTTAATCAGTGCAGTGCAGTGCTACTGAGCTGTACGTAGGTGGCAACAGGGAAAATGAAGTGTTTGCATTTGTCTTGTTGTGGAGCAATTGCCTTGGACAGACACCTTCTGTGAAGAACGCATCCCCATCTGCTGGACAGCAAGGAGAAAGCGGACCTCACTGTCCGTCCCACCACAGCTGCCCAAATCCATGCTGATTTATGCGGGGCTTGTGGGAGCAATATCCCCCCACTACAGCTTTTGGTGCTGTATTTTTATAGTCTGTATAAACAGATAATTCCATATGGAATGGGTCAATGCAATGTTAGCTGTGCCATGCTGGCACCATGAGTGATCATAGCTGATGCAGGAGCTGTTTGCTGACATGGATGATCAGAAGTAAGGAGCTAATGTGAAATGGGAATCTTAACTGAGGATATCAATTCATCAAAGTGTAGACACTAGAGACAAGAAGAAAATATTAAATCATTCTCCTTGGGATTACTTTTGAAGTCCACTGCCCTAGAAGTTTGTTCCATTTTCAGCTTTGCAGAAAAAAACCTGGCAGCTGTGGAGGATGGAGGATGAGTCGAACAAGAGTCAGCAGGGTGCTCTTGCAGCAAAGGTGGTCAACCACATTCTGGGCTGTATTAGCAAAACTGTAGCCAGCAGAACCTGAGAAAAGATTTATTCTCTGGCACTCGTGAGATTGTGTCCGGAGTATTGTGTCCAGTTTTGGACAAGAAAGAGTTGACCAGCTGGAACTCATCCAGCCAAGGGCCACCAAGCCTGTTTGGGAGCTGGAGAGCATGATATATGACGAGAGGCTGAGGGAGCTGGGTTTGTTCAGCCTGGAGAAGAAAAGGCTTTGTGGGGCATCAAATTGCTGTCTTCACCTGCCTCATGGCATGATTTTAGGATACCCAATATGCAGTTCTCTGGATATCAGAGCTGTCTACATTTGCAGATCCTGCACTCCTGTGTTTAATCACACAGTGGTCAGTTGTAGGAACTGAGACACATGATAGTCCCACTTTACGTTTGAGGCAAAACTGAAGGGGAAAGAACAACCGGTACATGAGCAAACGCTGTGTAGGATATTGCCACTGGGCAGTCACTGCATCACACCTCCAGATAGATCCTGGCAATCTATCTTTACTTGCAAGGAAGGTGAATGCTTAATTTCAGTCCCACTATGTCAGAGACAAGAAACAGTGATTTTTTTCACTAGCTTATCCAGCCATTTCAGAACAACTCAGTTAATATTTATGTCTGGAGGTTTTGTACATCATTCATCATCTCCTATTCCTATTTTCAAGCTGAGCTGACTGATTTGAAATGGTGCTGAGTGGAGGCACTTGGGATGAAGTGGTATGAGTTCCTGTTGTGCTGTTGTCCTTCCCTCACCCATTCTTGAGGTTTTCCACTTTGAAGGGACTGAAGAACCATGGCATAGCCAGGAGCAGGAACCCAGAGGAACCCAGGACAGACATCCCAGCTGGTGAGTCCCTATGGCTCAGCAGACCACCATATAAATCTGCCAGCCTGGATCGTGAAACTTCCTGGCAGGTCTGTCCAGCTGGGGCAGAGCACACGCTGGTGTAGCTAACCCTGCTTCTGGTTGCAGTGATGGCTCCCACAGAGCTAACTGAAGCATCTCTGCATGCCACTTCTGGGGTTTACTCACTGGGGTTACCAGCTTGGATGAGTCTGTGCTCATTGTGTACACCAGTCAAACCACTGGTTCATGGAAGGATTGAATGAAACCTCTTGAAAAATGTAACCAAATGTTGAACAATAGTCACTTAGTAGTAACAGATGTGACTAGACCAGTCAAGTGTTCTTGAGGCCTTGCCTTGGCATGCAGCAGCTTTTGGACTATAATATGGCTATACACAGTCCTGCATTTTTATTTTCTGTATCATGGGAATGTGTTACACACTCTGAAGAGGACAGGATAAATGCTGATTACAAATGTGTTATAAGTTCTAACCTGATAAGAGAAACTTGATCTTGAAAATAGGCTACAATGCTTTTTGGCACATTTCAGCTACATTTTGTTTACAATAATCTTCAGTAGAATGGTTGGATGCTCGCATCATGGTACTGTACTTACTAAACAGCATGCCTTGAAGTTATAGTTGGGTACTTTTATTCATGTGGACACATTTTAGAAAGCAGGAGACCAAAGGTATCATCTCAGGAGGTACCTTAGGAAGTCTGCTGAAGTACACTGCCTGCTGGGACAATGCTTTTTTGGAAATAGGAATTTTAGAGACACAGCAGGAAGGTTTCCTTTCAGTTAAGTCCTTTGTGCAGCAGTAGGCTGTGAACAAATTCAGGGAGTAACATTATTGTTCAACACTGACATTAAGCTTGGCCCTGTGAGAGCAAGCGGTGCTGTGAAGTGATTCATACCTTTCATGCATACATTTGTGTACACATTCAAAATAGGGGGCAATGATGTTCAGTGCTAGGCACTTTAGATGGCTGTCAAATACTCAGTGAAGATTACTGACTTTACAGGAGAAGTAAATTAAAAAAATTTCACCGATATCTAGAATTGATTAGTCATTTCTAAACTAGTTTTCATTTGACAAAAGAAAGTGCAATGTGAGAATGGCAGCCTGCATACTCTTAATCTTGCTGTTTGTCTAGTAAGGCAAGTGGCAGAGCTGTATCTCTAACACAAGTGAAATGAAATAGTATCTAGAGGACTTTGTGAATTGAAATACTTGGAAAAACAGTAAGTATTAAGTTATCAATCAGGACATTGTTGGCTAGCAATTTCTCAAATCCCTATTAGGAAAAGGGATTGGTAATATGGACATTTTTTTAGCCCATTCACAGGTCTGAGGCATAAAGGAGACTTCGAGAACACAGGGAGAGCAGTAGGAGACATTTTCTATGATGTTGGAAATAGCAGAAGACCAGACACATGCTCATGTCTCACGTAGACTTCAGCTATTGTGGACTGCAAAGAAGATGCTGAGGATGCAAGAGGGAATGGTTTGGCTGTTCTGGGCCACAGATCTTCTCCCTGAAAGCAATGAAGAGGTTACTGAAAATCAGAGTTGTTCTGATAGACTTATTCTCATTGATGACATGTCATCTGACACAGTGCTTCAAAACCTGGGATGCCCAAAAATGAAACCAGCTCCAAGTACAAGGCATGGTATACCTAATTTCTTCACTGTCTGACAGTGCCCTGTTGCATTCACTGGGTGTGAGTAAAGCTAAATCATGAAATCCAGTTAGCACTTTTTTGTAGGAAATAAGGAGTAGGAAAAGATAAATACTTTAGCTCACTATTTAAAGTTTGGAACAAATAGAGTAATTCAGTGGGTTAGTGGAACATCTCTCTGAAAACATGATTATGGAACACTAGAGAAAACATCAATGTTGCATAACTTAAGTTTATCTTATTAATGCCAGAAACCTTTTCATAATGCCCTTATGTAATGGTTTCCTGGTTTATTGCTTGGATTTTAAAAAAACTTCTGCATTTAAAAGATGCAATTACCAGCTTCAAAATCTTTTTTTTTTTTTTTTTTTTAATAAGTAGGGCATATAAAGCCCCTTATGTAAAGAACAGACAAGAAGTCAGTTGTTCATCTTACTCCCAGGCATCTCATTTCTGGGCAGATTATCTTATGTGTTCTATAAAGTTGACTGTAAGAAAATCTTTGCACTTTGACAGGGCAGGTATGTCACTACTATTAATGACATTTCTGGCAACAAGAACTGTACTATACAGTTTCATGCTAAGCTGTTCTTTCCTTCTCCTGCAAATCTCCACCTTGTACCCTGCGGTGATACCATAAATATAACTGAAAGCTCCAAATACCAAGCAGGTGTGGTAGGTTGGAGAAATCACAGCAATGCCGGGCAACACTGCTTGTCATTCAGATTAAAATGGTGCATAGGCACGTTTCCACAGAGGGTCCTTTTCACACAATAAAAAAAAGTCAGTGCTTGACATAATTGTATTACATATTAGAAAGCTGACATTAATATTTTGCTTGGTGCAAACATCGGTCATCTCCTGCAGATTTTGTGTTTGAAAAGTAATTCTTGTCTCCCTTTTTAGAGACCATCAGGCTGAGCAACGTTTAGTCACCCAGTAACTGCACAACTTTTGGTATTTATCTAATGGGCAAGATTGGACTGTTACAGCTTGATGCTGTTGTATTGATTTTCTGAAAATGTATTTATTAATGTTACTAAAAAGGCAGAAATGCCTATATGGCTGTAGGCACTCCAGCAAGTTTTTAGCAATGCAATGGACATAGTGAAATTCAAAAGGTAGTGGATATCAAGCTAGCAAGTTGGTTTTCAAGGGGCAGATCAGGCGGCTGCATACCACATCATATCCTTTGGGAGTTCTGGGAAGCCCCTCCAAAGCCCTGTAGAACAGAGGCAGACCCTAGCTGTCTTGTGTAGACCCTTGCCCATCACCAAATCTAGACAGTTTCAGATTCAGAGGGCAGCAGACTTGTGTGTCTCCAAGACCTTGCAGTAAACAGTCTTGGAGCCTATAATGAAGGGAAGTATCAGAAGAGCTCCTCTGTGACCACAGCTGTGGAAAGAGGCGATTCCTCACAGGCTGGTCCCTCCTCACGGAGGCTTGGATGGCTGAAATTCTTGCCAAAGCCTACTTGCAGCAGCCAGATCCTTGCAGATCCTGCAGTGCTGTTATCCAATGCTCCCTATAAGCTGCCCTAATCACTTATGTTACATGGTATCAGTTCCTTAAAGTTTTTAAGATGTAACACTTCTACAGAATTGGTTTTCTTTCCCTGTTTTTTATTTTGTTCTTTGATGTGAAGAAAACCCACTTTTCTGTTTCACTGGCCTCAAGTTAGGCTCTTCCTGTTTGTGTATTTTTACTTGGGGTATTTCTTCTACCTAGAGATTAGTATCTTTTCTTTGTTGCTAGGACTTTCCAGGCTGATCAACCTTCAGGAAACTTGAGCTGTCCTGAGCGAATGCCAGAAAATGTCCTTTAATTTCACGGGTCACTTACGCTTGTGTTCAGGCGTGACATGATCCAATACCCATCATTTCAGAGACTGACCTTGCCCATCAGAAAATATACAAGTAAAAAATGTTTAAACTTTCTTGCAGTCAGAGACACAGAGACCGGTGGGAAAGACTGGATCTGGCAATAATGTGTTTGCTGCACGTGGCGGATGTATCCTGTGCTTGGGCTGAGCTGCCAGCTGCGCTTAGTTATGTTACCTGGAGCCATGTATGCCAGCTGTGAAACTGCTCTCCTAGCACATCAGTATAAATTTGGTTTCTACAAAGTCAATATTTTCTGAAAAGGAGTTTAACTTTAGACTGATTCAACAAAGCCTGCCTAGAAAAACCTGTTTAATTTCCCTGGGAATTGTTGGGGTCCCTGGATATCTGTAAATACACTTATTCAGATGCTTCAGAGCACAAGAATGCAACAGACTGCACAGAGATGCTGAAACTCCCGAGTAAGCGCTGGCTGGGGCTGATGTGGGCAAGCAGGGATCCGTGGGGCCACACAGACATGGGCTCAGGCCCCAAAGCAGCCCAATCCACAGCTGCAGTATCGTGCCTCAGCAAACAGTTACCCTGCTCAGCATTTTGGAGGTAGCTCACACAGAGCCAGCCTCAGCGTCTGTGTTGTGACTGCCCAAATCCTTTGCATTATCTCTGGCCCTTCAGCAGATCCGCTCTTCTCTATCTGTTCCACCTCATCCACTCCTGGCCCATGATGGGAACGCTCTGCTGCCTTCAGTCCCTTAAGCATTCCCGTGGGACTTCAAAAGAGATGCTCTATTAGCCTTGAGTCCCAGGTAATTTTCATCAGGTGTAATTACAGCCTGACTTCTCTCCATTCCCCCTGAAATTTCGCTTTGAAATTGTTACTGCTACCTATTAGAAAAGCCGTCTCACTTCACTCGGCGTGATTGCACTTCAGGAGTGAGTAAAGTGATTTCTGAATGCAGCTTGAAAATGCTTTCAGCTGAGGGTTACTCTGTCTTTTTTTTTTCTGGCTGAATGCAGTAAAAGTGTTACTCAACAAAGGAGGTGAAAATTGAAGCTTTATGTGTACACATTGGAGAGGAGTCTGGCTGATAAGGGGAAAGGTAAAATAATTCCTTCTTCTTTGAAAGCTGACCTTTCCTCCAGCAAGGTAAATCCAATTACAATAACTGCACTGATTTCATTGAAGTACCACTGGGAGCACTCCAAATCCATAAAATAAATTAGCATAAACACAAAGCACACATGATAGGTATATGGGAAACTATTCCAAGTTCTTCCTGTGCAATATTAATATGCTATTTATCAAAGCTGTGAGTGAAGGCTCACAAGTCAGGGATAAATGTTTTTAGCTACATATGACCTTGATAGTAAAAGGATAAGCATTGCTGCTTACTGCTAGGAGGGTGTCTCTTTGCAGAAGACTTAGTAAAAGAAGAATTTCTACTCCCTGTCCATCACTGACATTAATTCAGATCCTATTACATGAGCTTTGTGGAAACATATTTTCTCTATTTCTGTCATCGGCAGTTGCGATAGTTTTGGATTTAATGTTGCAATTTTAAAATTTTAATTTATTCCTGACAAACTGATTATAAACCTCTTGATAGACAAGATTGTACAACATGTGCAAAGATGTGTAAGTACATTGCATAATAACAAATGGGTAATAACAAAAACTGGGTATGTATGAAAAAAAATTCAGATAAATGACCGTGTGTGCAAGTTACTTGCAAGTCCAATGTTATGATTATCTCTTAATAAGAAGTTACATAAAAGGTGATTTTAGCTTTAAGCTGTTAAAAATGTATTTGTTGATTCTTAAGTCTACCTTCAGGCAAGGCTTGAATTTTAATTGCTGTCACTGGGTGAACGTATAATTAATGCAATATGCAACTAAGATATTGTCTGATTAATTGTTCTTATAGTTCATTTAGGAAGCCTCTTATTCATACTAGGTACCAGGGTAATGGCTGAGATGATTGTTACAAATACTTGTACTAAATGTTAAAATCACTCATAATCAAGTTAATGAATTATAATATTTTATCTCCTCTAATGATATTAGTAATGGATTCTGTGGGAATATCAACCAACAAAACCGGGCATTCAGTAAGTCTATTCAGGACTGGTTAAATCACATATGAAATGTCAGCTTTTGGATTAATTTATCAGAGGAAATAGCAAGTGGCTCCTTCCTGAACCTTTCATTTCCACCTAAGTCCGTGATTGTGATCAATGGCAATTTTGAAGTTAATGGAGACATTTCCATGTGTGTACTGAAGGTAGCTCCTGTTGACACTATTAAAGTCTCCTGGGAAGAGGGGGGAGTGCGAGGAGCTGGCGTCAGCTAATTAGAAATGCTTGTTATGTACTGTATGTCAAAATGCTGTATGCTATATATGCTATATGCTATGTATATATGCTATATATGCTGCAAAACCCATCGAGGCCTTGTTGCGTTAAAGGCTAAAGTAGCCCAAGTTGTCGTTATAAGTCCGGTCGCGCCCAGTGCACGGAACTATACAAAACTGTCAGGGAGACCCTCCCGTCGAGTCATGAGGTTCAGAAAGGATCCCCTTGCTTTCTAAACTCCTTCTCAGAGAGGAGTCTAGGGGCGGCTAGATCCAATCCTAGTCCCAGACTTGGTCGACGGTTTATGTCTAAAGGATTATATATGCATCATTCAGTGCACTGAACTATCACATTACGGATGCACTTATAACGTACTACACCTTCAATCCAGTCGCGTTCTGTGAACTACCACAGCCACCCTTAAAGAGTTAGGTCACATTCAATGAGAACTCTCACGGCTAGATTAATGAATAGTGCAGTTTATTAAAGCAACAGATACACAGGTTCTTTGGATTGCCGGGGATAAAATCACTGCAGAGCACGTGCAAATACCAAGACTATGAGTGATACTACTTGGCAACAAACGCGTTAAGAAGATGTAAAGCAACTCTAGAGATTTCTAAGTTTCCCGGGGAGACACTTGGTATGACCAAGTGTTCGAATCTTACCCAAAGGCGTCCCGATGGGGGGGAAGAGAGGCTCAGCCCGTCGACTGATCCCAGAAGTCAGAGTGGTACACGGCGATGGTATCTTCCCTAACATCCTCTCTCTCTTAAGCTATATTTATACTATTTTTACCTTTCAGGTGGAGCTTGAGTGACTCTAGTCATACATATCTTTGTTATGATTGGTTTCTTTGATTCAATCTTCATGTCCCAAAATAATCATTGGTCACTTCTACTGATATCTATTGATTATTCAAATCAAGATGGTAAGGAGATATCCAAGCAACATTTCTATAGTTACAAGACTCAAACAAAACTTCTCTATTCGATTCTTCATTGTTTCATCCGGTTTCTATTAGTTTCCTAATACAAAACAATAATTACCTGGTGAGGGTTCTATAGTTACGAGTTTCAAAATGCATCTACTACTAGTAACTGAATAGCTTGAATCTTGTTGCCCAGCTACCGCCTAAATGAGAGGCGGGTAGCTTTTGGGATGGAGGTGTGTTTCGGTATTAGAATGATATTATAATGAACAAAGTTCACCAAAAGGATAGCATTTTGTCAAAAGTGTGACAGGCCGTTGGCCCAAGGTAGTAACTATGCAGCTTATCATTGTTCCATGGTACTTTCAAGTTCCTCTGGTGTCACAGAGCCTGGCCGCGGGGTCTCCACTCCGCTCCACCCTCCGTGTAGCTGCTCTTAGAGTCGGCACACCAAGTTCCCCTGGTGTAGCTAACGTCTAAGGTTGCAGGCCTAGGGGACTTCCATGGAATAGACTCCTTGCAGGTCAGCCGCACTCCACTCTGGAAGCTTCTTCAATGCTGTACCTTTCTTTGAAATGTGAATATAAGTTTAATTTCTAGGTAACCTCCAGCAATCATTCCACAGGCCTCCACCCCCAAACCCCTTTCCCAAAAGCAGCATCTGTTATCCACACTGTTCAGCACCGTGTGGAAAGGGCGAAAGAAAAGAGGGGTGATGCACGAAGGTCCGTAAAAACTTACCTCACAGCGAAGTGTTGCAGCCCGGCATTTGATTTTGACATTTAGTTTAGGTATAGCATATAGCATTTCTTTATTTCACCTGTACAGTCTGTCAGAACAGGTAAACATACAATTTTGAACAGGCTGCTTTTATGACAGGAAAATGCAAGCTGGTTTTGTGTACCGGGTCTGGCTGAGGGGGAGCTGCTTTTCCCCAGGCCAGCCTGCCGTGCTCTGTGTCGGTGGCCGGAGGCGGCACCAGTGCCTGGCTGTGGCCGGGCGGTGCCTGCCCAGCCCCGGGGCTGCCTCTCCAACATTTCCCCCCCCACCCCCGCTGTGGGCTGGGGCTGGGCGGCATCTTGGGAGGGGGCGGCCGGGACAGCCGGCCCGGGCTGAGCGGGGCTGTTCCCTACCGTGTGAGCTCTGCTCAGGGATAAAAGCTGGGAGGGAGGAGGCAGCGGGGGGCATTCCTGGTTTGGGACGTTGGTCTGTGTCCTCGGGAGCAGCCGCGGCACGTGCTGGGCCCTGCTGCCCGGGCGGGGGCCGGGCGTCGCTGTGGTGAGAGGTGGGGAGGGGGGTCCCTGTTGTCCTTTCCCTTTTGTTTCCGCACGTGGTCTTTGTTTTATTAAACTGCCTTTGTCCTGACCCAGGAGGTTTCTTTCCACCTCATTCTCTCCCCCTGCCCTGCTAAGGAGGGCAGTGACAGAGCGGCTGGGTGGCACCCGGTGTCCAGCCGGGGTCAAACCACCACATTTTGTTATGTTATCACTGAGTTTTCATTTAGTAATATCATGCATGTACTTGCTGTCCTCTCTCTTTCAGTCTTGTACACCCCTTTTTCTGTATACGCGTCGGGTGGTTTCATCCCAACATTTTTGCAGAAGACAGAGAAAGAGCACTACTTGGGAAAATATTTCACAACTGTGTTTTATTTATTTTCTTTTTCTCCTGACATATACTAAAGTAATGAGCTCTCCAATCTCTCTGGCTAACCTTAATAAATAAATTATGAAAATAATCTGGATTATGAAAAATGTCCTGTGCCAGTTGTGTCTGAATAAAGCAGTTTATATTAAATGCCATTTGAATATCTATGGGCTGGGATTAGTGGTTCAGTTATGCCACTGATGTACAGGCTTCAGCTGACCAAGTTTGCTGTGGTGAAGGGCACTCAACAGGTAGGTGGCCTTTCAGTCACAACCTTTCTGAAGACAAGGGCCAAGACGTTTGCTGCCTCTGTCTTGCTGAAGACGAGAGAGCCCATCCTGACTGACCAGCAGGACTCACGCTTGGCAAGACAGCGGGAACAGGTCCTGGTCCAACTCAAGTGACTGCAAAATAAATGGTCCAGGCTAATGTAGAGGAGAGTTGACTCCATTTCATTTGTAAAGCTTTTGTCTTTGAACTCTCTAATTAAAAGAAAAGGATTTAATATATCAACACAAGGGCAGATACATGTTGACATTTCAGGTGGCAATTAAGGGAGCTATCAAGAGGAAGGTATTTTAACAGAAACATTTGGAGCTAATGTATCATTGGAATAATGGTTCTGCTAAATATTAGGAATTATTTCTCCAGGAGTAAGAGATAATTGGACCAGCACATACACATTACCTAGTGCACAGAGAAAGTCGATTAGCTGATTGCCAGCCTGCTAACAGAATCAATGTTATCTTATTCGTACGTTTGCTGCTTGATTAACATTCAGGGGGAAGAAAATGGAAATGATACCATAAAATCCTCAGTTTCCATTCAGGTATAGCAACTTCTGTGCCATAAAATCTGTATGTATCAGCCATCCATGCTAAACGAAGTCTTGTCAGTGCTCCTCAGGAGCCAAATGCTTTGGGGTTTTATTTCTGCTATAAATCTGCAAAGGAAACATCATTAAAACTAGCTATTTGTGTAGTCATTTATTGCTCTGAACCTGATAGATTGCTCAGCACAATCATAGCTTATTTGGACACATTTGGTATCACTTATCACATGGTCTTTGGCTTCCTAAGCAAACCCAACAAATTAACATTTTAAATTTCAACATTGCAATGGAGACATTAGTGTTCCTGTCTCTAAGGAGTTTCCTAATGGAGTCAACTCCACAGAATACAAGAAGCTGGTGGGGAAGGCTGGGACATGGATTTAGGAGGTCTGGGGTACTCTGGGGTAACAAGTCTTGTATATGTGTCCATCCCATGGTAGAGCAAAGCTTGCTCTTCAATGAGAATGGGGGATTTATTTAATATTTAGCATGAGTCAAGGGTACGCACACACAGAGTTGGCACACAGAGCTAGTTAATATACCATAAATCCACAGTCTAATTTTACTTCATGGTAGCTGAATGTTACCGCATTCAACGGGCAAAACTGAACATCACGATGGCTCATATGCATAATCTCACCCTCTGGGCAGAATTCACCTTGCACATGAACTGGTAAATTCCACTGAGTTTGGCTCTCCAGATCCGGTGAACAGCATTAGCACCTGCTGGTCCTCCTCATTTTCTTCATTGCTGGTAGAGGAGTCAGTTCTGCAGCCTCTTCTGTGCCAGCTGTGGTGGCGTGCTGCAGGTGCTGTAGGTGCTCAGGTGAGGCAGAGGCACAGCAAGGTGCTGCACAGGCAATATATGATCTGTAGCTCTAGGACTAAGGTGTTGTGAGGATGGCTGGGGGAGGGACAATATGGGAGAAGAGAGTATAACAATGGTGTCAGCTTTGGCATTTTGGCTTGGAGGAGTAGTGGGGTTTTGGAGAAAGTTCCCTGGTGGACCTGCCAGCTGCGCACTGGTTCATTTTGCAGAGTGGATCTGTTGTGAGTGCAGCTTCTCCAGGAGAAAATGGCCCTGGAGGTGCCACTTGAGGTACAAACCAGTCCCTGATAGAGAAATAAGGGTCCAGGCACATGACAGGTCTCACATGCATGCCTGGCAGGAATGTTTGGTCCAGGGTAACACACTAAATGTCATCTGAATTTAAAATCCCAGACCACATATGCTGAAGCAGTGAGGAAATCAGCACTGACTGCTTCAATTTACTGATCTGCTGCTATGCACTGCATTACTGACTAATGAAGAAGTAGCCAGTCAAAGCTAGGCAGTGTCTGTAAGAATTGGCTTTAGAAAAATAGTTTTTATGTGCAAAGAGGTATACAGTAGACAAAGAGGGCAGAATTTCAGAGGAGGGCTCAGCAGGCAGGGACATCACAGATTGTGGACTTTGGGTGACGGGGGGGAGCAGGAATATGTTAGTGACCTGCCCAATAAGGGACAAGCACTGGCTGCGTGGCCTTGGGCTGCGACTGACTTCCCGGAGGATGACCATTGCCTTTGGTAGCTCTGGGCCCTGACTCATCCACCTTCTGCTCATCGCCTGCTCTCTTGCAAAAGCCAGCAGGTCAAGCGACCTCTCCCGTGCCCCCGTGCGTTGCATAGCCAAGGCAGCAGATCTGTGGGCTTTCGTTTCTCAGTGGGTAATGTTTTGGCCTGCAGAGACAAAGAAGTGGGCAGCCCTCCAGAATAGAGGGTGCGTTTTAATGACTAAAAAGTTGAGGCTGCTCAGGGCTTGCCCAGGAGCCCTCCAAGTAGGGGCAGCTCTAAGCCCAGGCAAGCAGGCAAAGCTGCCTGCACAGGAGCAGTACAATGGCTGTAGGCTTGCTGGCTTCTTGGCCAGAGCTGCCATTGTATTACTGGTCTCTGACAGCAGCTCCCAAGTGTTACTGCTGGCCAAACACTAGGTAGTAGTAACATACAATAAATTAGCGAGTTATCTCATCAGAAGTCTCCTGCCTTAATTTTGCACATGAAGCCTGTCATCAAGTATCTTGCAATTTATTGTTAGCCCAAACAAGAAACATTTTAAAAAAACTAGTGATTTACACATCTTCATTCACTACCCAACTTACGAAACTTAATTACACAACTTAAAACTTGCAGAAATTAGATAATCTTTTATGGATTTTGGTTTCAATGCTTAGGGTAAAAATCAAAAAGCAAATTTCCATTTGCAGTGGAAATGACATTTCTATTTTAATATGTATTTGCTGAGGAAGTCAGGACAATATAAAACCATACAGTTTTAATTAAAACTGTGTAAAGCCCAGGGCCAGAACCTCCAGAGGAGATACTTGGTCTGCTGGGAAAAAGAGGAGTGTGCCTGCTGAGGACATTTCATTTGCCAGCCCACATTTCCTCCAGTGTTTCCCAGAGATTCAGTGTAACATAAAACTGCATTTAGATGGTAAAAGGGAAAATAAGGAAATGAAATAACTCTTTCTTTATGTCCAAGTGTCTCTTTCCAAGACTTTGCTCTTGGATCTGTCCTCGGTTCCTATCCTGTGGTTGCTTTAATATGAGACTTTGTTTAACCAGAAGGACTTATGGCAGGAGACCAGGCCTCCCCAGCACTTGGGTAGAAACTGATGATTTAGAGCAAATTAGGTAGTGGCAGGCCAAGCCAACAACTCTTACAAGTGAAAACAGGCTTGCAGAGAAATACTTCGACTGCTGCTGTGGGACATTCTGACAAATCTGTGGGAAAAAGAGTTAAACAGACTTTTGCAAAGGTCCTGGAATATAGGGGGAAAAATACATATCTGCAGATATATTTTATTGCTGGCTTTTCCCAGGTTGATGCTCTCTTTCCACAACAGAGAGTCCCTTGATTTCACGTGGTCTGAGAGGAGTTTCCAGGAGAGCAGCCAGGCTGCTAGGGAGCCTGGAGTCAGGGGTCTGCATGATGGCAGAGACCTCAGGTGTGTTGAATGCTGTCCCTTTTACAGCCACAGCCTGCCTAGCTGAAAGGTTATATACATTGTCTCAGCTCTCTCAGCTTTTCCTCATAGGAGAGATGCTTCAGTACCTCCATCATCTTTGTGGCCACTCACTCAATGTCTTCTTCCCAGGCGTTACAATATTCTCTGCCACTGCCTTGGAGTCCTTCTCATGATATTTAAAGCTTCTCCCAGAAGCTCCTTTGACTCTTCTGCTGCTCTTGTTGTCACCTGAAGCATCCCTGTGCTCTGCTGGGATACCTGGTTCCTCAGGCTCTCAGCTCTGTTGTTTTGGACTATTTCTTCCTTAAATCTAGTCTGAATCTACCCTCTTTTAGTTTGAAACCATTACCCCTTGTCCTATCGCTACAGGCCCTATTAAAAAGTCCGTCTCCAACTTTCTTATAAGCCCTCTTTAAGTACTGAAAGGCTGCAATAAGGTCTCCCCAGAGCCTTCTCTTCTCCAGGCTATTCATTTCTTCTGTACTTCTAGTCACTCCTTTACATTGTTTAGGCCTTTCTGGTAACAGGACAAATCTGTCAACGTGAAGTCTGCAGGACTGTACATAGAGGACAAATAATACAGAGTGTTCTTAGTCCCCATTCTGGCACATTCTTCTTCCAAGTTTGCATGGATGAACACATCCATCATTTTGCAAAAGAAGTTCCCGAACTGCTCGCAGAAGCTCTTTCCCTCAGCAACAAAATGTACCCGTCTGTCTCCTCTGCTGTGCATCCCAGGATCTGGGCACAGGCTTGTTATCCCAGAGCAATAACTGCAGTAAACTGCCGTGGCTTTACTGACATAGTATAAGAGCTCTAAGAGCAAAACCTGGTATAATCTCTTAAGCATGTGATTTTTCTTTACAGGCAGGCATCTGCAGTGGAGGATATGGGGTGGTTTTCTGTCTCATTTCATGCAAGACACCAGATTTTGCTTGTGAATCATGCATTCCTCTTCCAGGGATTTATTGTATTCTGCGCACTCGCTGGATGTGTTTTTGGAAAGCTAGACTGGTGAATGCTATGAGCCCTGAGATTATAAAGCAAAATTATTTCTAGTTAACCAAAAGAGTCAGTAAACTCCTTTGCTCTCGAGCCCAGCAGGAGGCCCAACAACTTCTTCTTTCAGCTTAAGCTGGCTCTGACTCTGGGCAAATTAATTCTGTGAACAAATAGCAAGTCAGTAAAGCATTAAGTCAGAAGCATCAATAACCACTGAGGATGACAGGACTGGTGGGCCAGCATTTCCTTGAATCTGACCTGCAGAGCCCTGAGATCCTCATTGGTGTGGCAGAGTCATTCATAAAGTTTTCTGTTTGTACAATGTTGCAAAACAGCTAAGAAGTGCTTTAAAACTGTTCAGAGAATAGCAAAAGCTGAAAATTTGTCACTTGTAAATAACATACATAGAATGTTTTCCCATTAGTTACAGTCTGTTTACAGATGGAGTGGAATATTCCTCATTTAAAGCCAGAAAATATTGGAAGGTGTCTGAAAAATAATTGTCTTGTTTGAAATTCCCAGTGTGCTCTGTGGCTTGTATTTTAGCAGAATGATTTTAATGAGAAAACCCATTGTTTCTTTAAAGCAAAACATTCCTTGATCAATATTACACAATGTTTCTGGTAGAATAAAAAAAAGCATTTCCTGCTAGGAGAAGAATTCAGAGAGCTTTCCTGCAGCACCCAAAACCATCCTCACTTGTTTACACTGGCAGGTAGGGCAGTGCCCTACCTATGGCATGTTCTCAGCTTTAGTTTAGATAGTTTAGACACAGCCTAGGTAGCTTTGGGACAAATTGTTTCACTTTCCTGTGCTTCAGTATCTGCATCCGTAAGCTGGGGACAACGATGATGAGCTCTTCTAGAGCTTCTTGAACCCTCTGACTGAAAGGTTAAAGCTGGGTTTTCACTATTCCTATTAATACTCTTCCGACTGCGATATGAAGGGAAGAATTTTCCCCTACACAGCGCTAGGTCAAGTGTGTTGAAGGCTGTCTTCAGTTTTCACTGAGTCAGTGGCTTTAGGAGCCTGGGCTCATGCTCTCAGACTTAGTTTTTCATTAGTGCTCCTTTTGACGCAAGCCTGAAAGGGCAGGGACAAGCTTTCTTAAAGTTGGAGATGAAATACCCTCAGTGCAGCATCTCTCTCTTACAGATGTAGAGCCTGTGAGCACTACCCCTGCTGTACTTCTAACTGGCAGATAACCTGGTGGCTGGTAACCAGGGACAAGCGAGAGGAACTTCAACTCTGCTTTGCTTGCCTCGGGGTTCAACACTGGCTTTGGAAGCCAGCTCTAGAGATACAAAGGATGTGCAAAATAGCTGTCAGCTATACTAACCGCATCCCGAGCACAAAGAGAAATTCTGTCCTGTGTTTTGGTGCCAAGGAGTCATAGGAAGCACCGCACAGAAAAGGGCTCCCAAGATCAGGGCCTGACTCACTGGCAATATCAAAATATAAACCACCCAGCACACCTAGCTCTGCAGGGAACAGAGCATTCTCACCAGCATGCCCAACATCAGAAAATGCCAGTGGAGTCAGAGAGATGCATAACGTTGCTGGATTGGGCCTAATGCATGATAATGGGAAATGAAGAGAAAAGAAATGACTAAGTATAGCTTATTTACAAAGCAAAGTAGAGAACATGAACATTTCTATGCAACAGATACATATTTACATGTATATATAGAATTTGTAGGTATACAGCTGATATATATAAATCTCTGTGTGTGTGTGTATATGTGTACATTTACTCAGTACAGCTGAATGTTACTAACATCAATACTAAAAAGCATTATTGCACTAAAAAAATCCCAACAGAAGTACTTCTCTAGCTGGCTGTGAGACAGAAAAGGCTGACCTCCTGCTGGGTTTGGACAGCCTAAATATAGCTCAAAAGATGCTTCTGACACACTTGTCTCTCCTGTTTGGTTGTCAAATGTACTCTGAATAAGAGTACCCTGAAGAAAGGGGTTTCTGTGCTCTCAACATGTGGTCCTTTTCCCGGTGAAGTAAATGGGAAAGCAGCCTTGGAGAATGTGAGTCATCTGATCTGTCAAGCTGAAACCATTAGGCAGAGACTAGGCAGATGGAGATGCTAATGCAATTCAGGCTAAAGAGACATTTAAAAATGAGGCTGTGTCTCATCTTTCTCGTCTTTGGTCACTCAGTTTAGGTAAGTTCCTCTCAGTGGGTAGGACACTAACATTTTCCTTTCAGTTCAGCAAAGCAGTGTTTGCTATGTGTGTGCCTGTATCAGTTATATACCCACATCAGCCAAGACTAAGCTGCACTTGCTCTCTTCTTGCTTGGTCAGTGAAATACCATGTCTGGGCCACCACCCTGCCCTTAGCAAGTAGTCAGCGCGTTACTACTCAGAGTTGGGCGCCCGACATCTGCAGCCTCCGGCTTGTGAAAGAGGATGGTGCAATGCTCCTGTAACACAACAGGTAAAGATGAGTAAAGTGGGTGTTCTCTGAGTTTAGCTTGTCCCAGGGATGAGGAAAGCTCTATGCTTTCCTTTCTTTCTTTAAGTTGGTCCAGTCAAGTCTGGTATTGATTTCTACAAGGGTACCAACAGATCCTAAATCAATAGAAACCAGCAGTATCATGGAGAATGTCAGTGTGTCCACACAGACTTGAGTCCTGCTCTTGAATGAATAGGGGACGTGCACCTTAGTGGGCGACCCTTCCTGGGAAACACCATCCTCACTAGACTGGTATGTGTACCTGCTCGAGAATGCAGTCCTGCATTTTCTGCATAATGAAAATCCCTCTAGTTATTGAATGTTGCTATTTTCAATGTACTACACAAAGTTCAGATCCTTAGTTTTTAGACATAGTCTGCTTTGCCTGACACTGGTATACACGTATATTGGTATGTCACCTTAGCTACAGACCTGCACGGTTGACATATTGCTCAATGTGTGATGCCAAGTGGAGAGCGAACAGGCAACCCCAAAGCTTTTGTGACATTGTCAGCTGAGCTGCTGCAACCAGGAAGAAATTCACCATGCTGCCTTCCGGCAATTGAAAGTACAGTGAGTGGCATAAGGGAGTTACATCTCTTTAAATCTGGCCTCAGGGTCCTATTCTTTCACTCTGCTTTTATTAACAGGTTCCTGATTTTCTTAAGGCGATTTTCCATATTTTTTCTAATTCTTTATTGGTGTTTAACAAGTACTGAACTATAATGGTTTTAATTTGCCCGAAAAATTAATTGTAACTACAGTATTCATCTAAGTGAATAGGATGTAGCGGGGCATTTGGCTCACCTCCAAAGTCTCTATGTGCCATTGCTTTCAGCTGACTTTGAATGGATGAAGTTACCCATCAGGCTGGGCAGAGACCTTGCTTGCAGCCCTGTCACGGGTGATGCTCCACTCCTAGGCTGCCTCGCTGCAGAAAGCTTCCTCCTGGACCTGGGGTAGAATGAGGCCCTGGCTACGCAGGTGCAGATTTGTTATTTAAAAAGCCACACCAGTTTATCAGTCACGCAGGCAGCGATGCTAAACACTCTGCAGCTTGTGTTCGAGTGGGTTAGAAGAGGAGTGACCAACCTATGGCCCTGGAGCCACACGCAGTGTATAAACCGCTCAAATCCCTGCTCACCCCACGGCTGCCTCACGCACAACAGCTCTGCTTTGGGCTGCGGGGGAACATCGATGTCCCCAGGCCTGGAAGGAGGCAAGCCAGCAGGAGCCGTTGCAGCCATCATCTCCCAGCTGCCCTGGACCGAGCTCCATGTGCCCCATCGGCTCCATGCTGCCCCACGCCACGCCGAGACCTCGGGGTGTTACAGCAGGTCCTTCAGCTGCCCCCAACACCCCCTCCCCTGTCTGCGGTATATGTCCCATGGCTTGCTGCCTTTTTGGTATTTGGCTGGTCAGGCCAAAAAGGTTGGGCATAACTGAAGTAATGTAGGGGGGAATGGTGGCTTTACATGTTCCGCCTACTGCTTATAATAAAATCGCACTTTACTGGGGGATGTAAACTAAGCTAGGAAGTAGTACACAGTAAACTATTCAGAATAATAGGTATTTATTTTCAGTGCTATTTTCATTAAATATTGGTATCATATATCCATGTCTGAGGTAATAAATTAAAAATAAGTTCAAGATTTCAGTCCCATATTTGTGCTGCATATTTTTTCTACCATTATACATAATTTTGAAGCAAACACACATAGTCCGTAATTCTGAATGCAGCTAGGAATATTATTTTAACACAGTCACTTTTTGTTTCACTATAATTTTGCTGAGAATGGTTATTGCATGATACACTTTTAATAGATGTTTTAGTTCTACTAGAGTTTTCTATTAAATCACACGTACCATAGTTATAAGAAGATGGGCATGAAGATGTGCTTTGAGCCAAGGAAGGCAAATATTGAATCAGAGTGATAGCACATACTGCGAGATTATTGTCTGCGTGCACTAGAGCCCAGATCCAGCAAAGCCATTTCAGTGTGTGCTTAGCTTTAGACATATGAGTCGTTTCAATGCCATCCATGGCCTTAAGTGTTTGCTGAATCAAGGACTAGCGAAGTCTGCAGACCCAAATTCATAGACTTCTTTTACTGTGTGTTATTTGAAAACATTTTTGCTGGTTTCATATTTTGTAAGATATTTTGTAATGACCTTTGTAAGATTTTTCGTATCAGTGAAGCACCCATGAAAGTTTCTAACCTGGTTCATAAATACACTGAAAAAATAAGCAGCTACAATGACTCTCTTCTACACATTTTGTTAAAAGCAACACCTGGTTTGAAAAGTTATTAAAGTAATTTTTCCCATGGTAAAATATATTTAAAAAAATAAACTCTTCATTTCGTCATCTTCCATCAAACATATAAGCGTGTTAAAGGGCGGGGCATACCTCAGGTATTTTCATTTATAAATGCAAGAGATTGAGTGTATCAATCTTTTTGCACTTAAATGCTGGTGGTGGTAAGGCCCTTTCAGCTAAGTCTCCATCAAGCCCAACATCAGTGAGCTAAAGAAACAAACAAACAAAAATTTTGCTTGCATATAACTATTTCATAATCCTGAATTGAAAAAAAAATCCTCTCTGCTTAGAAAGAAACTCTTATTTAACTGCTGCCATTAAAAAAGTATACCTCACCTCCATGTCGTTTGATTCTGAATGCAAAGGATTTAAACACTCACTAAAATTACTGTGGCATGCCATCAGGCTCTTAATGTTCATAAATTGTGCTAATCCCCATTTAAATCAGGAAGCTATAGTTTAGAGCTAGGGCTAATGGTTGTCTTGGTGTTAAAGGTCTATTTCCACCAGATTTTCTTTATTCTATTTTGCAAATGACTGACAGTGCTCATGATGTGATCCTGAAAAACCGTTTGGTGTTATTACCAAAAGCTATAGTCTGTGTGAAAACTCTCCATGCTCATGCAGTGAATTGCATCGTTGAGGGGACCACAGTCCGCACTGCAGTGGTCTTGGGCCTGGCCATGAGGGCGCAGCTATGCAGCCCGGGGTCTTCAGTACTCCACCGAGCTCACGATTGCCATTGGTTCATCAAATGTTGCCAACCTTATCTGCTTTGGGGTAGGGATGGAGAGAATTTCCCCGGTGTCAGTTGGTGAGTGAATACCATTGTCTATTATGTTTGAAACTTCCTCCTCGTGATCCTCGTACAGTGTGTTGATGTGCAGCAAAGGGTGGGCTGGGTTGCAGTTCAGTGCAGCTGTTGGCTCTGGCTTGACTTGGTTTAAAGTCATACTCGTTGCAGCAGCAGTTGTGGCTATATGGTTGTGGTTACATGTGACAAAAGCCCCGGCAGCAGGCACAGTTCTGCATGTCTCAGATGAGTATAGGATCTCTTTTGCGGGATGAGGGGCGTCTAGAAGAAAACAAAACAGCCAGTTAAAAGACAGGTAGTCTTTCACCCTTCCAGTTCATCACAGAGCAGTGTCCTGAACCAATAAAAGTCACTGGCAGTTTTGCCACTGATTTCAGTGGGAGCAGGAGTGGACCCAAAAATGAATTTTCTTGGGACCCTTTGAGAAATCCAACAGGACTGTTTCAAAACAACAGGGTTGTAAGCTCAGGGAAATAGGATAAACAACAAATGGGTTTTGTAAATCTTGCTCTTTTTTACGCATGCTCATGCTTCCTTACGTGAATGGTATTTTCGTAAAATGAACAAAAAACAACTGAAAAGTACCTTTTATTCTCCTCTACAGTCTGGCAGGTGTTTTATAAATGTTATGATTTAATGTTTTGACAAACATTATGAATGTTGAAATCCACAGGATGGAATACAAAAAGCACTGATATTTTCAATGGGAAAAAATAGTGGTTACACATTGTAAGCCACTTGTCTTTAGAAAGAACTCAGCAATTTGACATTAACTGATGTCTCTTTCCAGAAATTATAAGTCTACCTTACCTGATGGACTGCAATGTAGGTCTAACTCAAAAGCAAAGCTGAAAATTTTTAATGGGAATGGGGAGTAACAGAGCCCCAAAACTACAGTAATTATTTTTTGCCCTTAAAATATTCAAGCACTAATTTAGATGAAAGTAATTGAGACCAGAAAACCCCAGTAGTTTTGAGGAGTTGAAATCAGAGCAGGTGACTGGATAAGGAATGCTGTAGAATAGCTTACATGCACATCGGGGAGTTGGAGGGCTCTAAGGAGCATAAGGATTTGGAAGTGACAGAAACTTTTATACCTCAAATCACTTCTTTGCTGGGCAGTGGGGTGACGGTAGCTGTCAGTCTGTCGAAGCCCAGAGGGAGGTCTTAGCTTGTAATGAGATGAGAGCCATTGCTTTAAGTACGTACAAATCTTTCTGTAACTTCAACTGCATAGTGCTTCTTTCTTACATCAGTAGCTTACAAAAACAAACAAGATGATACCTATCTATCAGTTTATCTACTGATCTATCACTTTTCTTAGTGCTCACATGGCTTTCCCCATCACTCTAGCACCTAACAATTATTGATATATTTGAAACACTCCTTTGAGGTAAGAAAGGGACAGGATTTCCAAGACACACACTGGGAACTGAGGCACAGAAAGAGCATCTCCTGTGAGGCCACACGGGAAGGGAATGGCAGAATTCCTGAATCCCCAACCAGCACCTACAGTTCAGACCATCCACCCTCTGGTCCACATGAGACAAAGGGCAATTTAAAACGTCTCTTGCGTGAAGAACAATATCAATGATCTGAGTTGTGATTTCCTAGGTGACAAACACATGCCAACCCCTAAGAATTGGCAGTTAAAGGGAATTTTTTTCTACAGGGAGCTTTACCTGCCATTAGCACAGTTTCTCACACACTCCTAAGGAGTGGCTATTACTGGTCAGAGTACTGGGCATCTACCATGGCAGTTTCCATAGGACTTGAAAATAAGGCAGGTTTGAAATGTGCCAGGTGCTGGTAGAGCATGAATGGTATCATGGAGGCCAAACCCTCCTCATTTTCTTGGCAAGGCATAACCACATTTGTAATTGTGAAAATCTGCTTACATTTGAAAAATTACCTGCACCAACAGCCCGCTCTACCTGTAATAATGCTTATCCTCCATATAATTGATAAAGAGAGAGAACCCCTATTTCTGAGCCCTCCAAGCCCTAAGATTATTAGCTATCCCAAAATCTAGCAAGGTAGGTCAAACAGTTCAGATAAGCTTTGAGTTTCTGCAGATCGCTACGCAAATTATGGTCTGTGGAAGTGGTACGGGCATTATGGCATACTGTACCTTTGAGAGAGGAGGTAACGTGCACTACGACATTCTCTTCCTGGTTTAAAAATCCACCCTCTTGGCTTTTTGACGTAGGCATCGAGGGGATGGCTTGAATCTCTGGCTTGGGTTTTTTGCTACTAAGTATATATGGATGAACATCCAAGGAAAAGTGTCGTGTGTGTTTTTTTTCACTGCTTGTGCTTGGGATGGCATTTGTCTCGGTTTTATGAGCGGACGATTGCTGTGAGGTTTTTGCAGCAGACTCTAACAAAGGAGCTATAAGGCTGTCTGTTGCTGTTTTTCTCCGCACAGGCTTCGGTTTTTCAGGTTTATGGTTTTCAACCTTCATAATGGCTAACTGTTCCTTGAATGGCTGAGGAAGGGGATTGGTAGTCGGGATCCATTTCATCTTCTTCCTTGGTCTCTTAATGATGAGCTGCTCATTAGCATCAATGTCTGCTGGATCCACGCTTGGGTCTATCGTTTGGATCCCTGAATCACGCATGGTTGGAGTGGCATCATGATTGGACTGGGCCAACGCTGCAAGCAGCTGGCGTACCACATTGTCGTACATCAGATCACTTTCATTTGTAATAAAATCCAGACGGTTCAGTGATTTTATGTGGTCCCGATTTTCATTACAAAACATGGCTAAAATATTGATGTCACAAAACTGGGACTTCTGCCACTGTTTCTTGGTCTTTATTCCAACTTTGTTCAGTTTATCAAATATGAAGTTGGACTTGCGAAATATGAAGAGGTGAATTAAGTTGATGAGGATTATCAAGTTCATGAAGCAGAGGAGAACGATATCTACACCAGCAATAATCCGCTGGAGCTGGACAGATGGCAGTTTACAGTTCACTCTGATGTGCAATTTGGAGCTGCTCGTTTTGTCTGGAGGCTCTCCTAGTGCACACGTAAATTCATTTTGCTTCTGTGTAGCATAGTAGGTGGATAAGTATGTAATTGGTATGATGCTTAAAAAGATGATGAACAAATGTCTCGCAAGGTAAAGCTTAGCTAAAAAGTTACTTCGTCCTCTTCTTTCCAGGTATTTCTCAAACAAGTTCTGCTCAGGGCTTTTTTCCTTCTCTGCATTCTCAATGATTTCTCTCTTCTCTCTCTCCGTGATCCCTGGGCCTTTGGACTGAATCTGTTTCTCTATTTTTGGTGCCCGCCCTTCAGCTGCACGGTGGTAGCAGTTATCGATCTCCTGAAGCAAAAAATTAAGCTCTGAAGTCAGTCGGGTGGAGGCCAGAAATTCCCAGCCCAGAGCTGGAATGTACATTATCCCAGCAAAAGCCAGCAGTGCATAAGGTAGGAACTTATGCTCAAACAAGGAGGGCCAGTGGCTGGCATCAACTCCTGGCAAGGCATCTTTTAATTCTGTCCAACAATATCCTCTGGCATACAAGGCTTGATCGCGGGTGAAGTTGTGTGGTGTATAACAGTATATTGGCTCCTCTGTATAACAGAGAGAAAAGTCACTGCTGTGCATTTAACCTACAAAAGGAGCTCTGGAAAATAAACATTTCAAATTATATCAATTTTATTTTACTGTATCTTTACATGACCATTAAGCCCTCCATCTCTACTAGGCAGCTCAGCCTGCACACATCTTCACAAGCCCCCAGGCAAAACTATTTACCTGGAAGTTTTAGAATGAACCTGAGCTAGAAATGTCAGCAAGAAATACATATTTTGGTTTATTTACCTCTCTGAGAACAATATCCTAAGCAACTGTGACCTAAACTCTGTAAAGCTAAAAGACCTGATACCCACTATACAGTAGCTGAGGATGTTACGTGCAAATGCTGAAAGGCTCATTTAGGTGAAATTTAAGGTTCATCCCAGCTAAATATTTTTCTAAATAGAAAAAAGTTAGATGTAGCTGAAGGCAATGCTTTTAATCCTTATTAACGAAGTCTACTCATTGGATATGGTAGAAAAAATTGAAACTTAAAGACATACAAGCATTTAGTCAACTGTATCCCTCCCAGCTAACACTCTTGAATTAAAGCGTGACTGACCAGGACAGAATCTGGTGTGTTAACTATATTTATCACTATGAAAATTTGATTCTACATTTGCAACTAACATTGTTTTTTACACAATGTGCAATTAAATGGTGGAACTCACTGTCATCCAGTATTATGGAAGAAACGAATACTGTGGATCAAGAAAGCAATCAGACAAAGTAATGGAAGAAAAAGTATAGCAAGGATTATTAAATACACAGATAGTGATGCAATTTTTCTCTCAGGACATGTTTAAGCCACAGGCTGTGGAGGGTGGAAGGGTTTATCAAAGGAAGTAACACCATACGCCTGTCTATTTTAACACTCCTTCCTAAGCGTTTGCTTTTTGCCATCATCAGAGACAGGATGTTGGGCTAAAAGGACTTTTGTCTTGACTCAGGAGATAAGTTATGTTCTTATACAATTACATTTTTCTAGCAATACATGAAAGTAAGATAGAAAAACTTGTGAAAGCTAGAATAGTATTAATTGCTCAAAGAACAATGACCATTATCAAAACACCCTCTTCAAAGAGGAAGACCATGTTTTCATGTTTTGGCAGGTAGAACAAAGGGAATGTATTTTACAGTGTTCCGGTATACCTTTAAAAAACTTCCTGAAAAGAGACCCATAGGAAGGAGGCGTGTTTTCTTGAATTGAGAATTGCTCAAGAACACCAAGCTTGCTCCAGTTTTGAACGCTGTCTACAATTCAGATCGAGAACAGCTCACTGGAAGAGAGTGGTGGTCCTGTTCTCTTAATAACACAAATCATGAAGAGAAATAGTAAAATATTATGTTGTTTGACAACAATAAATAAAATATTAAAAATTAATGGGCACGCAAAAAACCTAATCCTTTTGGCTTAACAGAGGACTCCTTACTTGATCAACTGCTTCTCATATGCAAGCAAATCAAAAACATTTACTAGTTCTTCAGTAAAATGTTGAGGTGTAAACCTCTCCTGTGACCTACAGAGATCTACATGCTGAGGACTGCACAAAAATTGTGTTGTTTTAAAAAGTGATTCAGTGAGGATTCTTTTCTAAAAATACAACCATTTTAAACAGAGTTGATGACAGAATAAATGATGCTACCCAAGACAGCATGTAAAGTGAGTAAGCAAGCCCTGCAAATTCTTTAAAATCACTTTAGAAGACTATTTTCAAATGATCTAACTTCAACGTCAGAGGAGAGCTTAAAGCACTCTAATGTTACACAGCTTCCCATCTAGACCACTTTTGTGTATTTACAGCCATGTGTTACACAAAAAATGTTCACTGACTCTCTTGTTTTCGGTAACTACATGCCCTCCCAACCCTACTCATGAAGGGATGCATATAAAAAATTACAACTCCTACTATCAAAGATTTACTGTTTGATTTCGCAGGAGACAAAGTAGATTCCTATGTGAAAATGTTCCCATGGGGAAAAAAGAAGGCAAAGAAGCATGGTGCGTTTCTCATAAGCAGAAATATTTTGAATTGGGTGTCCCTAAGCTCAGTAGAACCTGCCAATATGAAACCTAGTTTCCTGTGACATACATGGGTTCATTTCTCCTAGGTATCAGCACCATGAATACTTGTGAAGACAGCAACAAGTATTCATACAAATCGTCCATAAGGATTATTTTTGGATTCATGTATCACTTGCTACTGCCAAATAAACTGTGAACTGTTCTCTTCAGTTCTCTTCACCGCAACTTGAAAGCTAAGGTGGCTTCTGCCAAGATTGTATATATACAACAACAATCAAATATATATTTATTTCATCAATAAAAAAAGGAAACAAATAAAAACATCTTAACATTTACGTTTATGTTGGACAGATCACTTACAGACTAACTCTGCACTCTGTCCGTTGCCACTGCTTCAGTGAAAAAAGTCTGAACAGCTTCACAACTCTGGTTTAGACTGAACAGCTTGATTAGAGGCTAGTTCAAAAATGAGGCTGCCCAGCCCAGTAAAGAAAGCAAATGTCATTTTACAGGAATTTGTTTGCTTTTCCTCTGTTAAGCATTTTTTAAGCCACTCCCATTGCCTGGTAAGTTGTGAAAGATCTCTAATTTATTGGGATAGCTGAGCATGGTGTCCCATTCTTATTCAATGTTTTGTTATTTATTGATGCTAGTCTAGTATCTTCTTTGAGTATTTGTTAAATTGACATGACTTTCATCATATGCCATGTAAATCCCAAGACCCTTCAGATGAAACCCTATCCTCAGTGAAGCCAGTGGGATTTCTTATAACTGACTGAAGTGAGGGCAGTGGGGTTACAACGCAATTTTATTCAAACCGTATCTTCTAACATAGAATCATAGAATGTCCTGAGCTGGAAGGGACCCACAAGGATCATCGAGTCCAACTCCTGATCCTGTATAGGACAAACTCAAAATTCACACCACGTGTTTTAGGGCGTTGTCCAAATGCTTCTTGAATATTGTCAGGCTCGGTGCCATGACTACCTCCCTGGGGAGCCTGTTCCAGAGCTAATACGTTTGAGCCATACTCAACCGTCAGTGAATGCCACTAATTTTGGTAAAGTTACTCCACAGGGGAATTTAGCTTAACCTCCTCAGCATAGGACTTGACTCACAAAACATAGCATCAGCTCATTCATCTAGAAAACGGTCCAGAGAATGGAGAAGAGAGGAAGACCCTTCTAGACAATGATTGAAAGCAAAAGACTAATTTAGCTGTTGCCTGGAGGAACCTGTCTCTCTTCATTCACAAGAGGTTGCCAAGCAACGTTGCCCCTGGGTTTGAGTTAGCTTTTGTGAATGCTCCTTCTTACGTGATGCCAGCATTTTACCTTGCATTTAACCTGGCATTTAACACCATGAAAGTGTTTGATTCCATCATAGTAGGATATGGACCTGTTTGTCTTCTACTGCAATCTGTGTCAGTCAGGAATAAATGAAAAAGAAAAGCACCATGTTAATAATTAATCTTGTTTGTTATGAAAGATGGCAGTAACGTATAGCTGCATCTCAACATGTAGATCTGATGAGGATGGGGGACTAACAAGTTGTTCTCACACATACAGCTCACTCTAGCTGCGAGGGCCCTACTTCACGCACAGTTTCAAGAAGGCACAGCAGATGTATTTTTTTATTTTACAATGTTCTCCTGACAGGTAAGTAGCATTAAAAAAAGGCTGCAACAGTGTTAAAATCATAGCTCTGACACTGGATCATGCAATATAAAAAAATGTATTTGCTTTCAACTTTATATTCATAAATATAGAAAGTTTCTACTGATATTCTTATTTCAGCCTGAAAATCCTCAAGCAATTTAGGAAGTTTCTTTTTCATGTAACCACTCCAGCCACCATGAAATGCAGCTTTTTCCCAAGACTCTGCAGTTTAATTGCATATGGTGTAACTGTTCAATTGTGTAGGAAAAGACAACAGAGTAAGATGCTGTAAGAAAAACTTTTTTAAAAGCTTAGGGGACATTATTATGGCTGAGCAGATTGGTCGTCTTCTCAATGTTGTCTACGCTTAAGCCCATAAATATAATCTATCCCTCCACTCTCCTTGAAAGCTACATTCTTTTGAGCCCAGAAGAGAAAAACTCCTACCAAAAAAAAACGGAGAGCAAGATCATCATCTCCAAAATAATCTTTTGCCAGTTCTAAACAATAACAAAAAGGTGGCGCAGGATGGACATGTATCTGTGATTTGCACACGTGTGCATCCGTATCAAAGGCAAAAAAAAAAGTAAGATAACTAACCTGCCATCTTTATTGGTGGCTGGAATACTAAACTCAACTTTTCTGCATTAGATGTGATGGGCTTACTGCGAGATTTTTAGTTCTGATTCTCAGAGTAAAATCTCAGTAAGTTCGAAGTCTGAAGGTCTGTCCTTAGGTCCACCTACACAAATGTGTTAACTGCATTCCAGAGTATGAAGTTCAACACAGTTTCAGAAAAAAATCACTAGGAATACCTAAGAACAAATCCTGTCTTCCGTAATACTTACCTACATTCCCAGGAAATGTTCCTTTTGAATAATTTTTGAGAGACTAAGTAACCTTGTGCTAATGCTGTGCAGAAATAATTACCATATTGGAAAAAAAGTCCTTCATGTTAATATATTATAAAGTATATTATACTTTATCTTATACTGACTTGAGTATAAAGATGCATACTAGGAAGCTTAGCTTCCCTTTTTTCAATACTATTAGATGATCACAGGAGCACTACATCAGATGTTTTCCACAGCTGTACATAAACACATTTTATCCTGCTCACTGTGCACATAAGTAGCTTCTAGAAGTCCACAGAACTAGTCTCATGGATAAGGTATGAGAGACATCTCACTATATTTTTTGGACATGCAAAGAAGATGAAATAATCAATGAAGAATTACTTAGTCAGTTGTATAATATAATTGATTGGGTTATGCCACTTGAAAAATTAAAATCCCTTTACAGCTAAGTTTTTTCACATGCTCCATTCTGTACCATCTCATCCCATCAGTTTAAGTACTACTTAAATGGAGAAAAATGACTTGCAGGAAGTATTGTGGTACAAAGGGCATACTTCAGGGGAATGTGAATACATGGTTGCGAGAAGACAGCCAAGGTAGGGAGAGGGATGAAGGAAGGAGCTGTGCTCAAAAAACTCTTTGCAAAGAATCTAAACAGCATGGAAAGAAGGAGTGAAGGCAAAGTATGGAAGCTAGGAGCTGCCGAGTCTGCTGCCTGTTAGTAAAGGCTCCAAGAAATGCTTGTGGGCTTCCTGCAGGCACAGGCTCCCACTCCTACTGTTCCCAATCCAAGGTCAGCCACCTCCTTTCAGTGGTTCCCCAACCTCCATGTATGCCAGCATACATCCAACTACCCTCTTCAAGAGGCCCCGATTTAAGAGCCCAGCTGTTTGTTGGGCTGAAAGTGCTAGGCATGAAAATATGTTAGATAGATAAATCCTGCTTAATTTCACACAGGAGACACAATCCTGTAAGTTCTGAAATTCCTCAAGCAAGGGGCTGGGGTGCTGAGGTTTGGGGTTGGAACCTCTGTGAAACTTCCCCCTGCAAAAATGAATCTCATATCTGGAAACGATGTTACCAATGGAAAAATCTGATAACTGCTGTTCTAGACCATTCTCTGAAGTTATACCCCAAGGCAGAATCATGGAAATGCTGGAAGGAACTTTGAAAGTTACCAAGTCCCACGTCCCACTCAAAGCAGAGTCAAGACTCTGTTCAGACCAGCTTGATTA
>WAAD01032028.1:163935-176138 GCA_013389945.1 Fregata magnificens
CTTTGTCAGTCTGAAAACCTCCAAAGATGGAGACTACATAAGCCGCCTGTGCAACCTGCTCCAATGTCTGATTGTCCTCAAGATGAACTTGGGTTTTTTTTAGGTCATGTCCATCAAGAATGGTTGATTCATGCAGGAGTGATTTTTTTTCCACTTTTGAGAAATGGCCATTTCCAAGAATGAATGCAATGGCCAGTTGCACTAGGAACACATTAGGTAAAATATGGCTAGAAGGCTATCATTGCAATACAAGTGGCTAGGTCTCAGGCCCCAGTATTACATCTCAATTGAAGGAAGAGATATCAACACCACAGTTCACCAAGCAGGCTGCGTGTCTGTGTGTGTGCGTGTGTGTGTGTGTGTGCGTGTGTGTGTGTGTGCATGCATGTGTGTGTATTTGCCCACCTACTAAAAAAAAAAGAAAAACTTGCAAAAAAATGTGAGCTGGTGTACGGTATGCAGAAATGACACTGTCAAGAAGACATGGTAAAGCTGGCAGATATGTACCACTCTCCATTACCTTTGCAAAGTTAAGTTTTTACAAGTCTTCCTGGGAAAGTGAGTGAATTGCATCTAACACAAACATTAACTTTCCCCTTCAAAGTAAAGATAACAATGCCAATCTCATAGTATTCAACACCAGAAAAAATTAGACCTGCTCCTAAAAAGATTTAAGTGACTTCATGCATTGGGCGATTCCTTTGAAGCCAATGGGATTACTCAAAGTGCATAAAACTTGGCACATGCATCTCTCTTTGAAGAACTGATGCTGTAAGGGGGTCAATTTCAAGCTTCTAAAATATTATTATGAGCAAAAGTTATTTAAATAAATATGGACAACACATTTACAATGCTTTTGGTTGACATTAAAAAGTAAGAAAGGAAAATATTAGTAATAAACAGTATATGCCCCTATATAAAAGGGCAAATGACTTTTCACACCTACCGTATTCCCAGTGAAATAAAGTATATTCACCCGAAGCAAAATGTAAACCATAATAATAAATTGTGTGTGTCTCCTGTGACCTCTAGCTTTTAGAATTTACTCTGGAAAAAGAAATCACACCTCATTAATCTTCCAACTGAATTGCATGATTTCAGCATTCTAGTGCAATAATTCAGTAATGCAGAAGGAATAGCACAGTTTTCTAACAGCAGACAGAAAAAAAGAAAAAAAAGGAACCCAGTTTTCAGCAACTATAATTCAAAAATGAAAAAGATCAAAATTCTTGTGCTTGCTACACCAAGACAAGGTAAGTATGCTTCTTGTGCAAAAAATTCTTCGAGGATCTAAAAGTAAACATTCAGCCTGACCACAACGGACCTACCTTGGGTATAGGCAGCAGAAGTGGTGCTTAGGTGCTGCCGAACAGGCTGGATCTCCCGGCTCCTGGATAAGTGCCTAAACCCTCATGCTGGAGACCCAAGTTAAGTATCAGGTAAGTATATTGATAAGTATACTTACTGAGTTAAATATACTACAGACTCACCCTGGGCCTAGTGCTTCCTAGCAATTGGCTTTCTGCCCTCTTGAAGAGGGCTGCTAAATTATCCTCATGCTGGTGTCCAACCTGCCTATGAAGAAAAGCTGGCATTCCAGTCAAGTTCTCTGAAGCACTCCTTGTACGGTCCTCTCCACTTGACTCTAAGGAGAAATGTCAGTGTTTTGGTAGAATCTCTGAATCTCCCTGCCTATCAGATGCCAGAACACAAGTTTCTAACAGCCAAGATAAATGAGAAACTCCCTGAATTCAGCAATAAATGCCAGTATTTGACAAGGGTAGTCCTTATTCATACTGCTCTCCTTGCATTGTGTCACACGTGTAAGCAATCAGACATACATGCCTCATTCATCTTGGGTACTAAAAAGATTGCACAAGAAAGCAGGTAGCAAACTGTTTATTTTGAGAAACAGAAATAATTTATTTAGTAGTTTTTCAGCAGTTTTTAAACGGAAAAGAAGAAATGACCTGGATCCTCTTCTCTCTGGAAAAAAAGAACAAAAAACATTCATGTTACCGAGGTCAAAAATATAGCCTAAGGAAGTATAACATTATCTAAACAGTATACAGGTTTTCCATCTCAGTCAACAGTCCACAAGGAGTATGTAACTCTCTACTTTGAATGTGATTTTAACAAATGCTGGCTAATACTGAAATTAATTCACAGCCAAAGGAAAAACTCCCTTAATTTACTGGTTTATTTCAACTACTTTATTTAAAGGGTATTTAAATGTTAGAAATTAGTACAGCATGAGGATGGATTCCTGAAATTACTTTTGTGTATCATCTGTAGTCATACAGTCCTATTTAACTCAATGAGTTTACTCATATGAATAAGAAAAGAAAACATTCATCAAACTAAGCCTTAACTTAGCAAGCTAATTATTAAGAAATATTACTTTTATCAAAACAAAAAGACAATACCTTTACCTTTCTTAGGGAATATTCTTTCCAAATCTGAATATAGGTTCCATGCCCATGAAGTCTTCCTAAGGTACAAATTTCTCCATGATCAACAAGGTAAGGTATAGCCTTTTTTGCCCACTCTCTGAAACCACTTGTCCTGTTTAAGAAAAAAATCTTGAAAAGAAAGTCCCTAAAGAAATGAGATGGGAAACCACTGCTGCTAGTAAGTTTTACTGGCCCATACTCTACAAGGATTAGTTGTAATGGGTGAGATGTAGATAAGCATTTTCAAAGACTGATAGGTAATGTGTTCCCCACAGGGGTAACTTCAATGTAAGGGCAGCAGCAGGTGTCCCTGTATTTACAATTTGGGTCTTTTTTCCTTGCAGGATGGCTGCTTGAACTGCATATATTTTGGATCTGCAGAATCAATGAATTAGTAATGCACTTTCCTAGTGTATACATAAATTTACAGAACTATATTCCCTGTATGTAATAAACATTGGCTCTTCTAAAATTAGCTGGTATGCCAAAGTTCACTTGCCAGCAATCTGAGGCCTAAGAACTTGTAACACCTGCCCAGGTTATTCAGGAGAGAAAGACACCTACTCCTACTTGGTTGATATGTTGAAGTCTGTTGGAGGAGGTTATTCCAGAAATGGCAACTGTTACGGAGAAGGTACAGAAACACCTAAATGAAATCCCTTAGGCTGCTCCTATAGAGGAATGTTTCCTCAATAATGAGCTACCATCCACCATGTGATGGCCATGCAGTATGGTGGTAGCATTATTGGAAAGAGAGCTGTACTGTTAAACATCACTAGGAGCATTTCTTCCTGTGCTCAAGAGAGCTCTGTGAGAAAACAGAAAACACCTGGAAGGAAATGACAATGCTTGTATTTATACCTAAAGGTATGTTTCTGTATTATAATGTTGCTTTGTATTATGTTAAGATTTGAGGCTAGGTTAGATCTGAATTTAAAAGAATGTATTCATCAAAATATAGTAAATGAAATTCAGCCGCGCAGATAGTCCTACAAAAGAGATCTGAATAATATTTACTTCCAAATTTAGCCCTTACATGAGGAGGTGAGTGGAATTTTGGTGATGTACAGATCATCTGCATAGAAGAAGAAGTAATGTGTGAAAAACAGTGTTTTAATGTTTTCCAAAGATCCAAAAAATATTTTTGGGCAACTCAAAAATTCCCCTCTAGAGATGGAACCCCAAAGCCACTACACAAGCACCCGGACACTATGATAATGCGGACCAGAGTAATAACTAAAGCAAACTGCAAGAACATGTCAATGCTAAAGTGAAATGAATTATGAAAATCCAGTGAAACCGATGATACATAAACAAGGGTGGCTTCTTAATTCAAGGGTCAAGTGCAAAATACAAACACAGGAAGCAACAGGAAACAGCAGGTTTGTTCTACCGCATTATTGTTATTTAATGATTAGAAATGAAAAAGATGGTTTCTATTAAGTACCTCTTGACATAAACACAGCACCCGGAAAACTTCGTATTGAAAAAGAAGAAAAACACCAATAGTTAGCTCATTAGGTAATGATGTTATTTTAATAACATAGCATTTTGGAGGCAGAGATGGCTGGCCTACTGCTTTTTGGAAAACTGGTTCCTCCATGTGTAGAGAAATTGGGTTTTGTAAAGTATCAGAACTGTTCTGATCTATCATGACAGAGCCAGGAGAATCAGCCTCCCAAGGCTCTGCCAGTTCCAGTGTGGAAGTCTCCTGCTCTCCTGAACAGGTCACGGATCCCACAGAAGATAAGGCACCTCAATCTCAAAATGCTGAAATAATTACTTCAGCATATAACTAAAATGTTCCAGAAACAGTCGCTGAGCTCTTAAGCTGCAAAAAAACGGACCACGAATCTCAGCACCTGGCTGCATTGCTGCTCTGGTAACTTAGAATCGGCACGACAGGCATGGTCCCAGTGAAGAAAAGCAAACAAATCCCCAAGCCTTGCTATTATAAGGAACTGCTGTATTTCCCAGTTCAAATGCAAGAGTATAATACAAGCCTGGGACGAAAACCCTGATGATGGAAATATCTGCACTGATTTCAGTGTTTTTCTTAGAAAAAATCCTGTATCATGGGAAACAAAGGGAACCTCTACAAGAATCATGCCAGTCTACTGAGAAGTTATTCAGCTTTTGTAATTGAACGTGTATACCTACTGAAGGCGCCTGCTGCAGTCATTTTTAATGCTGACAGCACCCAAGGAACTCAGTGATGATGCGGATTCTTCCTGAAGAGTTTTACAGTTCTAAGAAACAGTACAAGCTTAGATTTCTTCTAGATCATGGATGCATAATTTCTATCCAGCTTAGGGAGAAAAAAGCTTCAAAATACTTCAGGGTAGCTTTTGAAAAGCAGTCTTGACCTTATTCTTATTTATTCACAAGGTTTCCCCTTGACTAAGATGAATGAATTAAGTAGCTTTTAAACAAAAATATTTTGGACCCTCTGTTCAAATTGTCGACGTTATCTGAAAGCATGTACTAAGCTAAATCTCATCCACGTTTTGGACCTCTTCACATATGGGAAGATGAAGGGTTTAACAGTGCAAACAGGGTCACTAAATTTCGTATGGAAAAAAGATGATGTATATGTGTCAATGAAGTTTGAGAAATGGAATTCATGACAGAAAAATATCTGCAGCCGCTAGGAAGTGCAGTGGAATGATTACACTTGAGGCTCATGCATCTCCTCAAGATTACCTTTCTATTTAACCTTCAACTGTGTAACTGCAAATCTTTACATGACCAAAAGTTGCGGAAAGAGAGCTCTGATATCTTGTGCACGCCTCCAGTTTGTGTGTGTGTGTGTGTGTGTGAATTCCTCTTACGGTTTGGGAAAAATTCCATCAGCAGTCCAAACAGGCAGCGGCTGAACTGCAGCCAGCCTGTGGTTGCTTGTACTATTTCAGTTCTTTTTAAAAATACATTATTAGAAAGCACTTAAATGCAAGTGGTACTGAGACACTCCTTAAATTCTCTTATCACAGCTAATACCACCTCAAAACCAATTTCTGCACTGGTGTCATCATGTATATAAAACAATCTGACCCCGTACTCTTAGTAGTAACAATAATCACTTGGAAAAATGTCATCTTTGCTTTCTTACTGTATGTGGCTTTAAGTGCAGTTAAAGAGAAAAAATGGAAAAGCAGCTCAAAAGCCATCTGATAAGTCACACAAGCAAGCATGTGTAAATATGCTGCCCACAACTTGAAATAGAAATACAAATTAGAAAATTTGACCAGAAATACAAAATAAAACTCCATCTTATAATAGAAAAATCGTCAACATATACTATTTCAAACATACTGTAGGGTGAAATGCATAAAAAGACATTGAACTCACGCATATACTGTACTACACAGTGAAGTAAGCATTGCTTATGCAAAATGATTACAAATCAGAAAAGAAAACATAAAAACTTGAACTGACCCTTCAGTCATTTAACTTACTGTCTCCTTCCATTACTTCCTCATGAGATTTTTCTAGCAGAAGGGTGGTAGAGGGCTGAGCTACGTAACTGCTAAGAGACATAGAAATACAGTATTTATGAGCAACTTTTTGGTATTTTGTAGGCACTGTTTTATAAACCTAGCAAGAAAACCAATGCCAAAGCTTGGCTTTTGACTAAAATATAAAAATCAGCTGTTTTGCTTCATTTTAATAAAGTATTGGTATTTAACAGCTTCTGAGGGAAAAGCAAACATGACTCCAATACTGAAAGAATAATTCACTGTGAATAGAAAGCATGAGGCACTATACAAGAGGGATATGACTTACCAATCCCTGTAATTGACCACATCAGTCCTAAAGCTTTTGAAAGTTTGGAAACCAAAATATTTCAATATCGTGAAGGTAACACTTAACAGAAAGAGCAACGTATTCTCCTTCAGGGCCCACCACAGAGAACCTCCCAAAGACACTACTGATAGCGTTGCTTCTGAACACAGCCCAACACTGAACCGGAATATTTAAACCACTTAGTAAAAACATTAAACAGTACAAACAAACTAAGCAGCACATCACGAAAGCCAAGTATCTCCTTGTCTACTGGACTGTAGAACAGTGTCTTGGAAGTTCAGCAAATGCCATGAGATGTTTCACTACAAAAGGTTGCCACTCGCTGCCAGTAGCACCGTTGCTGTTCATGGAGGACAGAATACAGCACTTGCTGGTGAAGACCAGTGTTAAGTACTCAAGAGCATCCTACTCATGGCTGTGGTCTGCGTGTACTAGTTCAATGGTAAACACAGGGAGGGTAGAGGAAAGAATAAAACCCACATGGAACACCAAACAGACCCACTTCAAACTGATAATGAACGTGGCAGTCTAATAATACTCTGCATTCTGCGCGTTTTAGAAAGGAAGTGAAAATGGAAAGGTGGTGTATTAAAGGACCAATCTCCTTTTATCCAGATCCATACCTCCCCAGACTGACCGTGCCTGGGTAGGAGATACTGAAACATCATCACTAAAACCAACTGCCGAACATTGATACATTGTAGCCGGACTAGAACTACATATCTTAGAGCCTTACCTACGAACATTTAATTAACGTTTGGTGTTTTACCATTTTTTCACCAAATATTATTCTAAGGCTAGTCTGCTTCAAGATGAAAACACTTTAAAGGTTTTCTTTTAAAATAAATAGATAAATAAATAAATAAAAAGAACACCAAACCCTTTATTGTTGGAAAGGGAACAATCCAGCAGGCTCCAACACAGAAAAAATGGGAGGACAAAAGTGACAACCTATACTTACAGGCTTACAATTTGCTTCTCCACCAGCCAGTACCTGGTATAGTCACCTATTCCCGCACTGGGACAGCGCAGTACTGCCAAGTCTGAACTCTCCATTCATATCGGTTGCATTTTACTTCTAGTTTGCACAGGAATAACTAACTGTTCAAGCTGCTAGGGAATGAAAGTCAGGCTTCCGGATCTTCAGGTATGATAAATCAAACCTCTAACGAGTCAAGTACAAGCATGGACCTTTGCAAAGCACTGCATATACATTTGCCTGAGTGCTCCAGCAGATGCCTAAGAATATATAGGGTATAATGGGGGTCATGTCACTGTTCTGACAGAAATTCAAACACATTGGTATTCACATTTAAATAAAAAATTTATTTTCTGTCTTTAAAGCAGTAATTTCCAAACGAAAACTGAGCAAACCGAAGTAAGTTCCCTTGGGACTACCAACTGCACGCATTGTTATTCTCAACAAGAACATTGCTACGGGAGAGGTTTCCTTTAGCCTATGCTGCCTTCCGCAGGCACCTTCACCAGGGCTGAGAGCCCTGTGACTCCAGAAAACCAATTCCACTTAAATACAGATCCATCCACTGGGTAAGAGAAACACACCTCCAAAACTTTCCTTATTATCTTCAAGGGCAACATACACTGGCCCCTAAATACAGGATGTCCTGGTTTTATGTGAAGTCTGTCCACGGGTGTCTTTTAGAAAGGGAAACAATATTCATCATTCTCTTGTGGGTACTCATGTGGGCTTTCTTTGTGTGGGGTAGCTGACTATTGCTCCTAAATGACTTTATGATGATCTTGTGCCCAGTATAAATAAGGCACATGGATTTATTTTAATTAACTTTCTAAGGGTGTCCTTTCTGGAATCACACTGGTTTGCTTGAAAAACATTAAAGGAGAATTGGGAGACTCAGAAATGACAATGTAAGGGGTTAGCTGAGCGACTTTCTTTTCTCTTATGAAAAAAAGTTTAGGAAGTGCAAAGAAAGGCTATATGCACTTCTTCGCAGAGGGGCCAGTGCAAGAATTGTATCTTACTTCAGCCATCAAAGTGAAGTCCTGTCCCCATTGAAATCAATAGTCAAACTCTTATGGACTCCTTTGCAGCCTGAATTTAACTCTCAGGAGCCCATCATACTGATGTGTATGCCCTATACCTTCCCTCTGCAGAGAGCTCAATTTCACCCAGAATGCACTGCCATCTAGTAATGAAGTTTGGAACAAAAATTTTATCTCCCAACAAATTTTGGTTATGTTACAGATTCATTTATAGGGCAAAAGTGAACCAAGGATGACAGCCCATTTTTTTTTTACATTGAGTCAGACTGTAAGGATAATGTAATCATCCGGGGCTGCATAACAAGGAGCGTGGCCAGCAGGTTGAGGGAGGCGATTCTCCCCCTCTACTCCGCTCTGGTGAGACCCCACCTGGAGTACTGCATTCAGCTCTGGAGTCCTCAGTACAGGAAAGACATGGACCTGTTGGAGTGGGTCCAGAGGAGGGCCACAAAAATGATCAGAGGGCTGGAACACCTCTCCTATGAAGAAGGGCTGAGAGAATTGCGGTTGTTCAGCCTGGAGAAGAGAAGGCTCCAGGGACACCTTATTGCAGCCTTTCGATACTTAAAGGGGGCTTATAAGAAAGATGGGGACAGACTTTTTAGCAGGGCCTGTAGGGACAGGACAAGGGGCAACAGTTTTAAACTGAAAGAGGGTAAACTTAGATTGGACATAAGGAAGACATTCTTTACGATGAGGGTGGTGAGACACTGGAACAGGTTGCCTAGGGAAGTTGTGGATGCCCTGTCCCTGGAAGTGTTCAAAGCCAGGTTGGATGGGACTTTGACCAACCTGATCTAGTGGAAGGTGTCCCTGCCCATGGCAGGGGGGTTGGAGTAGTTGATCTTCAAAGGTCCCTTCCAACACAAACCATTCTATTATTCTGCGATACGCGTAATAGAAGAAAAGCCCAATACCTAATTTAAAGCCTTTTGTAACACATTAAGTTCAGCTGGATTGTGATTTATTCAGAAAATCAGCATAGTATCTGCTAAACAATTAGGTCTTGCCTGTTATGCTACTAAAACAGAAATTTGTGATTTAATTTCTCAAAAGTGATATAAAGATCAGAACACTCCAAATCACTTAGATGAATAGCAAATGCATTAACCTAAACAACGACTCTGCTCGTGGCACTAAAACAACATAATTAACTAAACAGCTTTATCTTCACCTACAGGCAAACTACAGTATACAATATATTATATGACACACATAATGATTTGTACGGTTGTTAATTATCATCTTTTTAAAATAAAAACTCTTTCTTTGTCCTGTGTTGTGGGGCTAAACTCTGCTTTTGTGCATGCTTCACCGCAGCCTCTGGCCCCAGAAGGCTGAGCGCTGCCCTGGGATGCCCAGGCTTCCTGGGACAGGGTGCCTTCTGCACAGCCGCAGGGCAGGACACCCACGCTGCTCGGCCAAGCAGCTTTCACTACACTTGTTGCACAGACTGTAGAGTTGCTCTTGACTACGCTTTAAGCTATGCTTGATCCCACACACATAAAATCAAAGGTAGATCAGAGAGATAAGAGGCTCGTATCTCCTCTATGCACTCATCATGCATATTCTTCCAATGCTCAGCAAAAAGTTTTGTGAGAAACCACTGTTTTTTGATAACTACACTTTTATGTCTCGAGTGCACGCACCACTGTTCCAAGAGCTTTACCAACGCTGATTAAATAAGATGGGATAGACCCCAGAAAATGTGGTTGTTCTCAGTTTAGTGGCATGATGGTAGCTTTCCATGGCTTGCACTGGATATCATTAACAGAATTAGGAATAACGATAAGCATCAGTTTTTATCTCCTATTCTGAAGCAGTAACTGATGCACACAAGGGCCCAAAGCAAAGTTGCAAAGTTTGGGAAGCTACTATGATATTCACAACCAAAGGGGCAGCAGGAACCTTACCAACTTTTGTCAGCAAAGTTTGCGCTTTCATACGTATTATTTAAATTGCACACAGGGAGCAGTATCCGAAGCAAGCAAACAAAGATCTTTTAAAGATCAATGGCAGTGCATGGGTGAAACATAACACAAACTGCAGAATCAGTAACAAGCATGTATCCAGCTGGACTGTTGTTATTACCACCATCAGTGTCTCTGGACAAGCTTGACTTAGTAAAGAAGTCTCAGTACATACTGCTTTGTTAACAGAGTAACACCTGATTCAGGTCACATTAAAATTAATAGAAATTTTGCTCTTGAACTCTGTGGAAGCAGAATTGAATTCACTAATCCTGAGCTCTTCAACTCCACTCCAAAAAGGAACCTATTTAGTTTCATCAGACCCTTACAGTGTTTCTATTACATTCTCTCGTATCTTTAATTTTTTCCTTTTTCTCATATTATTTTTCTAACTGCAGACCATCTGAACAAATACATGACAACATGTGACAGAAAAGTGTCGCCCAACATTCTTCCAAAGACATAAAGGTGTTCTGTGTTCATAAGTTCTGTGTTGCCTTGTGAGCTTTGTCCTGGCAGAACACAATAGGTTACTGCCCTATATCTTAAGGGTCAAATGAGCATACATGGTCTGTAAGTAGACACAAATTATACTGCTTTTGATACTTCTGAAAAACAGATCTGGAACACAACCATCAGCCTAGAGAATAGTCTTCCACAGCATAAAATAAACTCAAACGCAGAAATTCAGTAGACCCCCTCTCTTCCACATACTTGTGTGGACCACTGTTCAGACTTGCTGGACATCCAGTGTATTAATCCAAGTCTCTTAGACTTGAGGCTTCCTCCGCAATCTGCAGCCTCGGAGGATTTGTTCATATAGAACAAGTTCCTGCTGTCTGCACAAGCAGTGAGTCATCAAAGGACTTCTGCTAGGAAACTCGCACAATGAAAAGAAACACACGTGAAGGGGCACAACCTTTCCTGCACCCAAGGTTATCTTTAGGCCTACTGAGGTTCAAATCTGTACATCTCAAACAGTATGAAGGCACATATATAAGTATGCACTCTCGTGAGCTTCTGTAGGATTGCCTTTTTATTAGTTTACTTCTCTACAAACCAAATAGAAGAAGGGATCCCAAAACTTTTGCATTCTACAGAGGATCACGAAAGGTGACCTTGAATCCTGCCTTCCAGTTGCTACGAAGAGACGGTTTTCAGATGTTCAACATGCCCTGAAAATGTGGTCTCTTTGAGATACCTCCAGATGACCATCCAAAAAATGAGGCTTTTATCATTAACTGTGGCTGAAGATCTTGAGCTATATAGCTGTATGCTTAAAAACTGAGGTAGATTGAAAAAGTTTTAACTATAATTAAGAAAAATCTCAAGGCTCCATTTGCAAGCAGTTATTCTTCTAGGTAATTTAACTTTATCTCATAATGAAAACAAGTATTAAGGATACATAAGTGCTGGAAGTCAATCCCAAAGCAGTGTGCAAAGCAAGAGCCTGATTCTGGTAGGTTTAGACCGATTGAATACAGCCAATTCCCACTAACCTCACAAGCTACACACAGCCAATTCCCACTAACCTCACAAGCTACAGACTGCCAAGTCAGTCCTGTATATTAAAGTGCTAATAATTTCACGTGGATCTTCAGTACGGAGCTTCAGGGGACCTTAAAAGCAGTCATGCGCTGGCAGCTACACTCATCAAGCCTACACTTCAGAAAGTAAAACAATGTTTACATGTGCGCCTGTGGCCCGAAAGGTGTCGTAACGGTTTACTGGGTCAGTAATTTTCAAGGCTCATCAGAACTTGACCTTCCTGGACTGAGAGGACTCTGCACTGGCGGTGATGGGCAATCAAACCAGGCCTTTAAAATTGTTACCGGCTGTATGCACGACGCAGGCCCTTAACAGAAACACACACCAGCGATTTCCACTGTCACAATACGGCAAAGCACAGTGCGCACCTGTCTCCATATATTGTATCGGTCCCCACGAAAGCACC
>WAAD01032028.1:176871-202893 GCA_013389945.1 Fregata magnificens
CCGGAACGGGGAGGCGGCCGGGCAGCCGCAGCCCCGGCGGCGGCTGTGCAGCGCGGCGCAGCCTCCCTCTCCACAGAGCCCCGCGGAGAAATGTCACGGGAGGCGGGCAACGAAGAGCTGCCCGGTGACAGCCGTGCGATTAAACGCTGCCGCCTCCGCCGTGCGACGCGTGCTGTGCAACAGCGGTGAAGCAGCCACGCAACAAGACGGATGGGAGCTGCCTCTCAAAGTGCTGCAGGCAAGGAAGAGGGCAGTTACCTGGCAACTTCGGTTCCCTCCGTTCCCAGGGGATGGTGAGCAAAACCGATGACTTGTAAGTAACAGCGGAAGCCGCAAATAAGCTTACACTGGACCTTCCTGCCGGAAAAAGGTCCCTGCACCTCCACAAGTAATGAAATCGCTCCGGATTCGGAGCGGGAGGCGAATGATGTGCTGATGCTTGTTATTGCAGCGGGTGGCTGGCGCTTGCATGGAAATGCCCGCCTGCACCAAGCAGCAGTAACGTGCGGAGCAATTCAAGAAGGGGCTTGCAGCAGCAGCAGCAGCAGCCGTGGGGAGGAGGCGAGAGCAGCACCGGAATGAGCTGCGGGAACGCAGAGGTCCTTTAAGGTTTTAAAGCGAACAGCTGGAGCCTGCTGAGCTGGGAGCAGCAGCCGCAGCAGGGCGGCCGGGAGCGGCGCGGCCGGTGCGGGCACAAGACATGCGAGGCTGCACCGTNCCTGGAGGCAGCGGGGGCGGGTGACCCCAGCGGGAGGAGGCCCGGGCTCCCCTCTCCTTCCCCCAGGCCGCCCCGCAGCGCACACAGGGGAGCTCAGGCCCGGGTACGGCGCCGCCTCCCGCAGCCCAGTGGCTTGTGGGGGGGGGGGGGAAAGGGAGACCTTCACCCTAGCTGGCTGTGTCCTGAAGGTCTTGAACCTGCGGGCACGTCAGGATTTAGGTGCTCCTATTAGAAACCCTTCCAGCTGCTTGCTTTTTAAAGCTCATGTGGGGTTAGTCACGCCTGATAAAACAGCCCAAGGGGTAGAGAGCTTGCCAGAAATGCAGAGGACAGCTTTCAGCTTGCCTCAGCCTAATGAAGTTCAGGCCTGTATCGTCCCAGAGGTGACCAGACCTTGCCATCCATTTCTGGAACGGGCTGGGAACGGAGAACATATTGTCACTCTCTGGGCAAAAGCTGGACCACACAGCATCAAAGGAGGACATACGTGCCGCATCATGGCCAGCAGCTATGGCATTCAGACAAAAGCTTCAGGTCACGGTTCCTCCTTTTCAAGTTGTTTATGGATTTTATATTTAGCAGTACTTATGCCGTTGGGATGAAACCAGAGGTACGCTTAAACAAATATAGCTGACATTTCTCTCAAAGATTTGGAGTTGTCATCTGCAACACAGCATGAGTAAGGCAGAGATTTTCATCTTTGCTTTGAAATTTCCCTTCCCCCAGTCACTGCAAACAATATCATGGTCCTGCTTGTTATTCAAGTTTAAATATTGGGTGCAAGCTTTAAATAAGACTTCTTGGCAGGGGTCCTTCCATCCAGGCAGGGATGTTAATGAGCAAGGCAAGAGGGATGTCCTGATGGTGACAGCCCCGATGAAGGATCCCAGGCAGCAGACACAAAGCTGTCAGTGCCACATGCTCTTGAAGAGTACTGAGGATGAGAAGGCAGGAGACCCTGAAGCTGTCACCATCGCTTGTTTCATTTTCCCTGCTCCTCACCCCCCATAGGCTCTGTGGCTTGTTGGTCCTCCGTAAGGACTAACACGCAGTATCTGCCTCATAGGCAGAAGATGGGGAGGAGAGCTACCATCTTCTCACCCCCTGGCCCAGGTACAGTGGGTACTTGCGATGTAATGCAGCAGAGAGTTCATGGTCACCAGCTGTATCCCAGGCAGGGCAAGGTAGGAGGCAGAGCAGTGAGGAGCCTGGTGCGGTGAACTTGGGAATAGAGTACAGCCTGTGTCGTCCCCACACGTGAGGAGAGGGGGGAACAGTTGCCGGGTCAGGCCTCAAGCCTCAACAATCCTTCCTACCTGTGGTGAGGGATGGATGCGCCAAATTCTCTTGCCATAGCTGTATTTGGGCTATGCGTGTATTTTATCAGCCCCTGATAGACAAGCTTTCCATTCCAACAATAAACAACTGAAACTCCTTATGCACTTGTTATTGCTGCTGCCAGAGGGATGATATCGAGCAAGGTGGACTGACAGCCTGAGGCAGTACAGCTAATCTTCTGCAAAACTTTTGTTCAGACTTTCAACATCGTAATTGTTTCACCATACTTTTCCCTGCTGTTGACAATCTTGTCCTGCTCATTGAGAATGTTGCTGAAAGACCATTTTCCTAATCTTCACTTTGTCATCTCCTTTTTGAATCCTCTCTTTTGCCCGTCCGGTTACTTAATTCAAAACAAGCTGCTTGCTTTTTGTTTTCAGAGGCTTCCTGTGGTATTTCTCCTCCTATCTTCCCCTGCCTAAGCCCTTACCACTTGTCTGGTATCTAGGTGCTGACTCTAGGTGCTTCCTCATCTTTTCCCATGAGGAAATAATGCCAGCCTCTAGCAACCATTTCTGAGGAAGCTCAGTGTAAACATCTACAAACTTTAAGAACATAGGACCCATCCTGGGTCCACCTAGTCCCTTATATCTCCAAGTGTGGCTGTAACTGGTCAATTCAGGAAGTGTAAAAATGAGGCAACCTGTGTTGATGTCCTTTCCCTAACACTGTCCCAGCTTCCAACTATGTTCAGGGAATTTCCTGAGCTTGTGGTGGTGTAATAACTCCCAAAAGGTCTCTTCTCAGAGTATTTTTTCTGGTCTCCTGTTGGGACTGTGCAAATTTCTGGCATCCACTGCCTCTTTTGTTAAGGAATTCCACAGGCTTACAACCTGTTGTATCAAACCCACCTTGGTTTGTTTGTTTCAAACATAATTTAATTTGATGGACCGTAGTTATGGGAAGGTATTTGGATCAGTCCCTATCCATCTTTTCCATGACGCATACGCTTTTGTAGACATCTATTATATCTTCCCCCTAAATTATATCTAGTTCCACATTTAATATGGAAGGAGTCCTACTGGCATAGAAAAATAACCATAAATCAGACACTCTGTTTTTAAAATAAATATGACATCCACAAGTAATTTAAATTTCTCTTTTGAAGCTTGCTTCATTATAATACCATTATTCGTTTTAATCATATCGATTTTGTAATCTTGCTTGGCAAGCTTATGTCTGTATAGCAAGCCGAAGAGACAGTCAAGATGGAACAGTACTGTCAGACCAAAATATGGGTAAACAGAAAGCTGTAGTAGGGCAGAGACTGGGAGACGGAAAATTACTCTCATAATTTACAGACAAACACCATAGCCAAGTTTCTCAGCAATAACATGCTGGCACGTATGCTGCTGGATAATCTAGACAATAATCAGGCTGTGATAATAATCCTGTGCTAATAAATATTTCACAAGCTGCTGGTAGGGTCAGAAATTGATTTACAGATCAAAGTGGAAAGTCATGTGAATGAATTCTAATTAATTCTAACAAAAGATCAAAAAAGGATTATTATTTTTAGACAGTTTGAATAAATAATTTGGTGTTATCATATAGAATATATTGCTTCTAGAAGGTAAAGTGTGTGGCTTTTTAAAATCTTGTTTTCTGAAGTTCTGAAAGTTCAGAAATTTAAAAGCAAATGAGTAAAAGTGAGAGATTGATTCAAATTCTGACAGGGACACCTGTAGCATCTAGAACTTGCCTTCTAAGCAGAGGGTACACTACCTCTAGATGCAGGGTGAGATTTATCTATTCAAACGTGAAGGCATTTGAGCTAGATATTGCGGAGCACTATTGCTGAATCATTTAGGAGGAGAAATAACTAAATGTAGTGGTGCAGTTCTTGTGACCAAATGCAGATGTCCTCTTCAAAATGAGATGAATCACTTCCACATTGTAGGTGTCCAGAGTTTACACATGAATCCCACTCACTGTCTCTTATATACAGCTTGTCCCAGCTTAGCCATTTCCCCAAGGGCGACTGCGTGCTGTCCTTGTCAGTTTCCAGTCACTTGGGAATTGCTGCCTTTTAATCTGGTGGTTTTAACACCGGTCATGCTACCATCAATCCTTCACGCAGTCCCCCAGGATGTCTTTATGGAAAGGATGCAGCTTCCCTGATGACATCGTCGAGGAGCAGAAGGACTGGGAAGCAGCTGTGGGGCATTTCTTGCCTTCAGCCAAGGCCGTGACTCCAATCCACGTACCCTCTACCCCATCAGCCCACCTTGGGAATTGCATCACTCACTGAGCGGTGGCAGGGGGGCAGTGCAGCCCTCACGCAGACCAGCTAGTCCCATGGTTGCATGGATGCCCTTGCTAGGCTAGGTTTGCAGTTAGTGCTACCACAACTCTGCAGGTACTGTTGTCTGTCTGTGTGAGCAGCAGTCATGCTTTTGGTGAGAGCAGTCATGCCTTTGCAGATGCACCCAGTGAGACGAGACTGTGTAGGGTTGGCAGTGGGAACTGGCAGATGGCAGCGAGCTGTGACAGTGGGTCTTAGAACTGAGGTGAGAGTTTTGGCAGTAAAGTGAAGTGAGATGCCAGATGATAGTGAAAAGTGGCAACTGGCAATGCAGCCTGGCTGTGGCTGCTGGCACCGAGCAGAGGCTCTGTGCTCCCTGTCAAGAAAAAGTGACTCTTAACTGTAAGATGTGATACTGTTGCTGACATTGGTGAAGTATTTTTTGCAGCAGTGCACGTCTCCTTGCTAATGGATCTCTTCTGTGATTGTTTAGAATGGAATAGACTATTTTGGTTGGAAGGGACCTACGATGATCATCTAGTCCAACTGCCTGACCAATTGAGGGCTGACCAAAAGTTAAAGCCTGTTATTAAGGGCATTGTCCAAATGCCTCTTAAACACTGACAGGCTTTGGGCATCGACCACCTCACTAGGAAGCCTGTTCCATTGTTTGACCACCCTCTTGGTAAAGAAATACTTCCTAATGTCCAGTCTAGAGTTCCCCTGGCACAGCTTTGAGCCATTCCCACACGTCCTATCACTGGATAGCAGGGAGAAGAGATCAGCTCCTCCCTCTCCACTTCCCCTCCTCAAGAAGCTGTAGAGAGCAATGAGGTTGCCCCTCAGCCTCCTTTTCTCCAAACTGGACAAGCCCCAAGTCATTAGCCACTCCTCACAGGACATGCCTTCCAGCCCTTTCACCAGCTTTGTTGCCCTCCTCTGGACACATTCAAGGACCTTCACTTCCTTCTTAAATTGTGGGGCCAAGAACTGCACATAGTACTCAAGGTGAGGCCACACCAACGCTGAGTACAGCAGGATAATCACCTCTTTTGACTGGCTGCTTATACTGTGCTCGATGCACCCCAGGATGCGGTTTGCCCTCTTGGCTGCCAGGGCACACTGCTGACTCATACTGAGCCTGCTGTCGACCAGCACGTCCAGATCCCTTTCTGCAGGGTTGCTCTCCAGCCGCTCCTCTCCCAATTTATACCAGTGCCCAGCATTACTCAGTCCTAAGTGCAGAATCCAGCATTTCAACTTGTTAAATTTCATCCTATTAATCATTGCCCAGTGCTCCAATCTATCTAGATCACCCTGCAAGGCCTCCTGTCCCTCGAGAGAGTCAACAGCACCTCCTTTGGTATCATCGGCAAACTTGCTAATGGTGCATTCAACTCATGCATCCAGATCGTTGNAGTCCTAAGTGCAGAATCCAGCATTTCAACTTGTTAAATTTCATCCTATTAATCATTGCCCAGTGCTCCAATCTATCTAGATCACCCTGCAAGGCCTCCTGTCCCTCGAGAGAGTCAACAGCACCTCCTTTGGTATCATCGGCAAACTTGCTAATGGTGCATTCAACTCATGCATCCAGATCGTTGATAAATATATTGAACAGAACTGGCCCTAGAATCGAACCCTGAGGAGCACCGCTGGGGACCAGTCGCCAGCCAGATGTAGCCCCATTCACTACAACCCTTTGAGCTCTGCCCTTCAGCCAGTTCTTCACCCAGCGCACCGTAAACCCGCTCATCCGACAGCTGGACAACTTCTCCAGAAGGATACTGTGAGGGACAGTATCAAAAGCCTTACTAAAATCCAGAAAAACTACATCCACAGCCTTCCCTTCATCCACCAGGTGGGTAACCTTATCATAGAAGAATATCAAGTTAGTTAAACAGGACTTTCCCTTTGTGAACCCATGTTGACTGGGCCTGATGACTGCATTGTTCTTTAAATGCCTTTCAATAGTACCCAGTAGGATCTTCTCCAGGAAATGAGGTTAGACTAACAGGTCTGCAGCTCTCTGGGTCTTCCCTCACACCCTTTTTGTAGACTGGAATAACATTGGCTAGCTTCCAGTCCGCAGGGACCTCCCCAGACTCCCAAGACCTTTGGTAGATGATCGAGAGGGGTCCTGCCATAACATGCGCTAGCTCTTTCAGTACTCTGGGATGAATCCCATCAGGCCCCATGGACTTGTGAACATTCAGCTGATACAGCTGGTCCCTTACAATTTCAGTGTCCACAAATGGAAAGTCACTGTTCCCACACTCGTTGTCCTCCGACTCAGGGGACCAGGCAGCCCAAGGTCTATCAGTATTATTAAAGACAGGCAAAAAAGGCATTGAATGCTTCTGCTTTTTCTTCGTCCCTGTTAGCCAGATGACCATCTGCAACAAGGATCGGTCCAATGTTTTCTTTAGACCTCCTCTTTTTTATGTCTTTTGTCCTCCCAGTCTTGCAGTTCCCTGGGGTATCCTATTCAACTGGACCTTAAATGTTTCAGCTCACTGTGCTGTATATTATTTCTCAAGCAGAACTGAGTGATCAAAAGCAAATTTTGCTCCCTTCCATTCAGATGAAGTGAGAAGGTATGAGGAGATTATACAACCAGCCTCATTAAATGCTTGGAGAAGGAGTACTGATTCCAGGTCCCTTTCCCTTTCCTGTCTACTGGGTGTTGGTAACATGTTCAAGCAAAAGAGGCTCGTGCAGGTGGCAGGAGATGGTGCTGACCCTGCAGGCCTGGACAGCTACTTGCTTTCCCTTCTGCTTCTACTTCAGCTTCTCTCTGCTGTGCAGAGGAAGGAAGAGATTGCTGCAGGAAGACATGATGTGGCCTGGGCTCTTTCCCACTGCCGTCATCTGCCACCGTGTCAGCAGTGCAGGCTGTAGGAGACTGGTTTCTGCCTTCTTCTTTATGTCCTTTCTTCCTTGTGTCCTCTTGTGCTAAGAAGGGCCTGTGGCTTTGAAGTAGCAAGACATTCTCTTAGCGACTTCTGCACCATCTGCTTGCCACGTGCAGGGATGCACTTGGGTGGAAGCACTGGCATGTGCAGGGCCATACCGTGAGTAAGAGGCCCTGCTCAAACACCAGCCTTCAAAACCAGCTAACGCCACGATCAGAGCCAGGAGGGCGACTGAAACTGTTCAAGGGCAAAGAGACTGTGTGAGCACAAAATGGGTTATTCTGTTGCTCTGGTATGCAAGCTGTCTCTGCATAAAACAAGAAACTGCTTGGCTTAAATAGAGTTAGTAGGGAAGTCAAGGCTAAAGTAAGATAACATAATTCTGTCCAAAAAGCATACAGTATAGATGAAATGTAATCAGCTTGAACGAAAGGGTCTGAAGGGAGTCTTGGGACTATCTAGTTAATAGTATGAGTAGTACCATATTGTATCAAAACTGCCTAGATAACAGTGTTAGAAACACCAAATTTGGGTGTGGATGTAGCAGAATTGGGACCAACGAGGAAAAAATAATTAGGGGCAGGTCATTAAATAGGTCTTATTTGTCTGGGAGTAGTCTAGGCAGAGAAAGGGAGGTGCAGGGTTGGTGAAAAGGTGGGCTTAGGAAAATGAACACTAGGAATTAAAATAATTAAATAGGAAAAAACCAGGAAATAATTAAAATAATAGACATGAAGTATAATCCAGTGGAGAACAAAGAAGGGTGGGATATTCTGGTCACAGAACTATGGACGTGTCCAGTGGTAAAGCTGACCTGTGACCTCAAGGCCCCTCACGATGCTGGACAACACCCTTGGGACAACCGGCTGGACTCTCATCTGGTCTATGTCCAAAAGGCTTGGCATGCAAGGATGGGGTGAGAAGGGATGGGCTTGTGCCCTAATACTAAGTGGAGGAGGGAAGGCAATAGAATTGTAACGTGGTAGAGCTTGCATGTGGTTTATACGATTTCTTCATAGTAATATAATTGTGTATTACTACTACTAGTAACAGGCATATATATTTGTAACTCGGAATTGTTGTGTTTGTAGTGATACAGTTGTGAATGAGTATTGCTAATATTAGACATTTGTTCATTAGCCAGTCTCTTAGAGGTGTGTTGATTAATCAATAAACATCCTAACTCTTAATCTGTTACATCTTAGGTCTCCAATCTAAAGGAGAAGAGTCAGACACATAATAAATTTTCATCATTATTTTAAAAGCTTTTTTATATGCAAAATGCTAAAACCATTTCATTTCCCAAAGACATCCCAACTAATTATCCACAACAACCAAGAAAATGAAACAGGAGTACTTTTGTGGCCTGTGATGTGGGACTTTTTACAGCATTGACCTAGTGCTTTTATTCTAATATCATTATGGCATTGATCACTGCAGAGTCAAGAGAGCTTACAGTGGTGCAAGTCAAAAGGCTATATGGAGCCCAAATGTGGGGGCTCAATACTGCAGCTGAAGACAGTGAGACACGGTGCTGAAATGCTTCAGTAGCAGAGACTGCAGCTGCACACAGATTCCTCATGGCAGGAAAAGCATACGATATTAGAAAAGTTGGGCATGATAGTGCGTGGGACCTGGAGATGAAATTACTGATGTGAGATTGAAGAGCCCTTCAAACAGAGCCCACCGAAGTACGGAAACTAACACCAAGGGAAAAACCGAAGAAAACGGCATCTTAAAAATTTATTTGAATTCAATTTTGGCAGTTTGTATTACTTCAGAGGAGACTAAAGACATAAATGTATTGTGTATTGAGTTGATGGTGTCTATATACTTGTATCTTTCTGTTGCCAGAAGACAGCTTGTTTCTTGTTTTAGTCTCTTGCTTCAAAACTTCTAATTCTGACAAAAGAAAGCAAAGCACATGCTTAACTGCTTGGCTCAGTACAGATTGCAATCAGCAACATTCTTTCAAATTCTACTCTGAAGCTTGCAAAGTAAAGGCTTCATCCTGCCAGGCAGTGGTATTAAGTATCACATGGAAGGCCGTCGTAATTCCAGTTCAGTGTAGCAAGGAGCATTTAAAGTTGAAGTAAACTTGTAATGCAAATGAACAAGGAAGTACAGATGAGATGATGATGGCCTTTTTTTCATTAAATCCTAAGTGAAGGGGTAAGAGCCCTGATTTCTGCTGCTAGTCCTGCTTGTCTGAGCATCACGTGCTAAAATACATAAATATTATTTGGGGCAAAGAACAAAACTCTCCAGGACTCATGAACTGCTGGGAGTCCTCATCTTGCTGTGCTACACACAGGTGCCCTATTGCTTGTCTCCTCTCCCTGGTCCCATTAATCTTGCACTCTCTGCTGCACATTGGCTTTGCTTCAGCAGGATGGACGGAGAACACCACTGCCGTAGCCTATTTTGTAGCATGATTAGGCATTTTATTGAGAAGTACAGATTCAAATTCTTCAGGCTGAAGAGGGCCTAAAGCTCAGATTTTTGACTTCCCAGGGAAGTGCTCTAACCCCTAGGATCTCACGTTGTCTCCTCTGCTACAGGATGTCAGAATTTTCTTTAATGAAAAACAAAGGAAAATGCTACTGTTGTAATCTTACTGTTGCTCAAAGCATTCAGTTATGCTCAATTGTTGTCTTGCTATTTCTGTGCATCAGCCTGCAAATAAATGGTATATTAAGAGGAAGGAAGGTTTTAACCCTACATCTTGACATACAGAAGTAGTACTGGAGGGATTCCTTCTCTCACATGTTTGTTAAGGAATTCTAGCTGGGTGGGTTCTGCACAGAGCTCCGAGATCTGCAAGATAAGCTGTGCTGCCAGAAGGCTGAGCATACTGCTGCTACCCTGGAGGGAGTTTAGGAAGAGAGCTGTGGAAGATACTGCTGCGGAGGCAAAAGAGAGAGGCCATGTTCCAGGAGGTAGAGAAATGCAGGAGGAGCAGAGCAGAGAACGTTGCACAGGTTTGCGGAATAAGAACAAGGAGGGAGTCAAGGTGAGGGACAGAAACACCCGTTCACAACCACCCTAAGCAACTGCCAGCATGTTTTCTTGTGGGTCTGCGATTCTGTACAGGGTTATGAGTACACAGCTCCCCTCTCCCTGCAGCGTGGGTTAGACCTCTGTGTCTTGTTCTAGAGAGATGCACGTGCCTTTCACTGCAAAGATTCCTTTGCGGATGCCTAACAGGGAGTCAATCTGGCCTTTCCATTTTTGCTACTGCAGAGTGAAGGTGATTCCAGGGAGATGTACAGCTCAAGCAAATGAAGGGGAGAAACAGTTCTCATCCAGGTAGCCTCTAGCCAGCCCTGCATCACACGTCCAAGTAGAGATGTGAAAAGGAAAGTAAATGAGGGCAGGCAAGGAGGTAAGTGAAACTCCTGCATTTTTCATCAGTTTTTGTTCATGCAGGTTGCAGTCTTTTTGAAAGGGACCGTTAACTGTTATTATCAATCAGCTGTTTTAACTACACAACTATTTTAACCCCCTTGCATACACTGGCAAAATCAATATGGGTCATCATTTGTTTTTAACACTTGGTATTGTCCATTTAATTGTAAGGAAATGAGAAGGGGCAACTGTGCCAACATATTATTATTAATGTATTTGAAAACAGTGAGTAATCTACACAGTTCAATTATAGGGATCCCATGTCCCCAAGCCAGCAATCGTAGAGATTTACATTTTAATTGGTATTTTATTCTGTAAAGGAAAATAAAAGCCCTCAGCTACCTAACTCCTTACAATTAATTAGGCACAAAATACTCCATAAAGATTAACAGTGCCCTCATCCCAGAAGCACTCAAAAAAAGAACCCCAGAAGGCAAAAGAAGCACTTTAAAATCTGTAAGCTATCTGTCTAACAACAGTTCACAATCCACAAAACAGCACATGCATTTACAGTGAGTAATTACTCATTAGAATTGTCAGGCATGGCATGAATTTGAGCACATATGGCATCCCTAATTTCCGTTGCCTGCTTTAACCTTAAGTCTATAGTTCTTATGAGGGTGCACTGGTTAAGGGATCCATCCGTATGTAGGCTCTGCTCCACAAAAAAAATATTTGTCTCTAGTTTTCCAGTTACAGACTGGAACAAAAGCAAGTCACGGCTGTATGCACATGCTTTTGCAATCTTGACATCCAGGTGATTTTCAAGCCAGTGCCATTTTGCTTTTGTGTTCCACATGCACAGGTCAACCCTACCCTGAATCTTCTAAATGTACTGCACTGCAAAGTAGAATTGCTGAGAGCCCTTTTCAGTACTTGAATGGATTTCTTCAGTCATGTACCATGGCCCTAAAAGACTGGAATACGTCCCTTACAGCCATGACATCCTCCAGACATTGTGGAGCCATTACTGGTCATCCCATGTCAGCAAGGCAGTATAATCCCACCTACCATGCTGTGTCTTGTTCTGCTGCTCCTTAAGTGTTGATGGATGAGAACACAGCATTCATCTTGTTTGCCAGATCTATCATACACTCTGTGTTCAGTCTCCATACTCAATGCCTTCACATAATGATGAACTGTCTCTCTGATCTAGTGTCCCAAACCACAACTGCCAGTAAACACAGAACTAGTGTGCAGGCCCTGCAAAGCCATATGCCTTGGCAGACTAACACAACTTCTGCCCTTAAGCCTGCTAAGAAAAAGCAAGCCTCACAATGCACCACAGGGAACTGTCCTCCTGGGAACAGCTCTGCATTCCCATGGAGAGGGTGGATTTGCCCCTACGAGCTGCCATAAGACCGTTAGGCACAGCATGAGCACCAATAACTGTTGATTGGAGCCTGTTAGGCAAGACAGCATGTGTGGGAGCTAAGGGACTTTACCTGTCTCAAGCTTGGCATCCACATGTGCAGACGTGTGGATACTTCCTAACATGTACCTGCCTCATAAGGTCAATTATTTTTTGTATATTGAGTTACGGGGGTCAGACAGCCTTTGTCACATCTTCTGGCAGATGCTGCTGGGTATGAATTTGGGCATTGGCCTATCCTCAAGAGATGTTCCAGTGTAAACTGAACCAGATACTGGAAGGACGTAGTGTCCAGAAGACTTCAGCTGGTGACATTCTTCATTGTTAGAAGAAAATATCACAGAAAAGGTAATGCAGAACCAGAATACGATCTTCAGTGGTTTTTCCTGTCTAATGTTTGCAAATGGGCACGTACAAATGGAGATGTCCTGGCCTTTATTTCCAGATGTGGGCATACATTCTCATGGATGCCAAAACATAAATTTCTGGAACAACAAGATTGGACAAAAAACTCTGAATAAAACCAGTGCTTTGCCTAGTTAATAATAAAGCTGTTTTTAATAACAATATAGCAACAAAGAGAATGAGTTAAAATAGAAAAATCATCTGGTTTTACTATTCAAGAACTCATAATCATCTTTTCCCCTTTGAATGAGCTTTGACTATAGCCTATACATGAATATTTTGGCTTCGTTTCAGCTCAGAGATTTAGAAGTGACTGAAGAGCTGAGAAGGGAAAAATTCTTGCAGCATTTATCAAAAAAATTAGAATTTAAATATATGTGAGAAATAGCATCAATTCTCAACAGCAATGATCAATATTGGTGCCACAGATATTACCTTATGTAGCACAGTAAAAACACGTTTTTGCCCTTGTCAGAACCAGCTTGAGTCCAGCAGCAGTAGGCAGCATCTGCATTGCACCCTGCATAGGACTGCTGCGTTCCTGTGATTTCAATGACAGAAGTGCATGAAATCTGGCAGAGATGAGACTCCTCACAATTTCTACATGCACACCGCGCCTATTACCTGCCCAGTCTTGTATGATGTCCTGAGTAAGTCAGGTTTTATGTGCTAGCATGCTGTCTGTGTGCTACAGCATAGCGTTTGCATCCGCAAACTCACAGTATCCTCAGTTGCAGATCTCATCTGCATGTGTCCAATAGTCTTTTCTTCAGGATATCCAGCAGCTGGGTCTGAACCATTGCTCCAACCAAACTGCCCAATGCTTAGAAGAAATCGACAAACAGTGAAGTCCTTCTAGTCCATCTGGTAGCCTTGTCCCAGCTCTCCACAGTGCTTAGTAGCTCAGGTGTAGCGTGGGACAAAGGCAAAAAACCTGCCTGGGCTGAGGAGGAACAGGAACTAGTTCCTCAGGAATCTGGAGTGCTGGGCAATGCCATGCAGGGTCATTAGCGTGACTGTCGTTTTTGCTGTCTGCATCTGTGTTATCTAGATTTTTGGGCCATCTATCTGGAGTATCCTAGCTTCTCATGCCCTTGAACTAAGTGAAACTACAGTTCAAAACCTGAATAATAAATATACTTTCTGTAGTAGTTCTATTGACTTAATGTTCAAATTGCGTGCAAGCAAGTTTGATGCCTAAAATTATCACAAGGCAAACTAAACTGATAAATGTTTGAAGTAATACTAATTCTGTCTTGTTTGAGAGATAGTTAGTAATTATCAGTCCTCCAGTAAAGGACAAAATTCCAAACAGATCCTCCCAGATCTGTTGTAAGGAATTTCTGCTTGCTTCAGACAGTTTACACAAATTTATTTTTTTTATTTGGCTTTATTTTATTTCTCTTATTTCAGAAGATTACTGAAGAAACATTTTTCTCTTCACCTTCCTATGAGGAGGAAAGGACACAAGTTTGAACAAAAGGAATTGTAATTAGGTGTAAGAGAAAAATTACCATAATGGTGGTCAAACACTGGAAGAGGTTGCTCAGAGAAGCTGTGGAGTCTCCATCCTTGGAGCTATTAAAAACCCGACTGTACATGGCCCTGAGCAACCTGACCCTGTTGGATGGGCTCAGAGCAGGGGAGTGGACTAGATGCTCTCCAGAGGTCCCTTCCAAGCTAAATCTATTCTATAACCTTATGTTACACAGGTAGCATTTCACATCTCTGTTGTTACATCTGGAAAGATGCCCAAACCCAGAAACAAAATATGCCTTTGAGAGCTACTGTGGTGTAAGTGCTGCACAGCTGCTGCAAATCATGTCCCTCCATTCCTGGCTGCAAACATTTTGCTTTGTAAGTGATGTCACCCCTAAGAGCTATTAGGGTAAGATTACATGCAACACTTCTACTGAAGAGCTGGATTCTCATCTGTCAACGTAACAGGTTTTTCTTGTAATCCTACGAATGTAACTGATGTAGCCTTGAGCAAAACATTTTTAATTCATGTGCTGCTCTGTTAGTTTTGGCAAACCTGCATGTGCTGCTGGTTGTGTCCCTGGTTCTGTAAACCCTGACACACTTTCTTAATTTTATTGTCCTACACAGTCAGCCATACTAAAAAAAAGTGGAAATACTCACATTAGTAAGGCTAAGCCACTGCACACGTGTTTGCACTTGTACGTCGTTTAGCACAAGCGCGCTCCAGTCTGGCTGAGCTCCTGCTGGGTGGTGCTGTAATCTAGGTGTAATAATGTGGAGGTCTCTAATATTAACATGACTGTACTGAGCTACTTACCTCTGAATAGAGAATATCAATGGTTGAATAATTTCCTATTATACTGAATTTTTATTATAAAATACTGATTTTGGCATAAGCTCCTACTGCTAAAGTTAGAGTATGCCTAAAGCTATAAGCTGAAGTTACTGATCAAACCCCTTTTGTTTGTGCGGATAAAGATAACTGGCGAAGTTCCTTATATAACCTTGGAACAGACGAAACCCTAACAGCCGAGCAGATCAGATAGTAGGCAGGGAGGGTAAAGCTGTCAGTCATGATGCAGAAAATGGAGTTACACTAAATTAGCATCTTCTTTGGAAAGTAGCAGGAAGATAAAATTAATATATTGCAGTAAGGGGAAGAAACTTTATATTCCATCATTATCTACTACAGCTTGTTAAAAAAAAACTAGTCATGTGAAAATACCCCACCAAATTAAGGAAACCAGTTAATCTGCAGACAGTTTATTAAGGAGTTAATTAAAAATAATCTGAATAATTTTGAACTTAAACAACTGTTTGAACCCTGAAGAAGTTCTATTTAGTCTGGAAAAAACCTACCATTTTACCCATAATTAAAACGGGTGAGTGCCATGACACGAGGAACTACAGGCCATGTATGTAGTCTGCTCTGAGGAGAAATTGTAGAGAACATGCTGTATACAGTATCATAACTAATGCCAATCCACAAGGTAAGGGCAGACACTGCCCCAGTAAGAAGGCTTTGGAATGGATGTGGCTTCTTCCTAACCCTGCTAACATCAGATCATGTAATATTTTCACCTGGCAGGAACCGAAGGCTTTCCAGCTCTGCACAGTGCCGTAATGTCTCTATAGCTTCTTATAACTGATGTATTTTGCTGAGAAGCCAAAGAGAAGACCAGGTGTTACACCAGGAACCCAGAAATCCACATCTGAAGCAAATTGTATCACATATATTTGGACAAAGTTACAAATTTTTTTGATAAACTCTGAAATAATTACTTGATGTAATAGACTTTTGGAAGGCATTTATGACATTAAATATGTACTCTAACTTTTTGATACAGAAAATTACAGCATATTAATAACTTTCATACTGATTCACAAGCTGCTAGATATATGACAATAATAGCAGCATAGATATTTGATGAAAAAAGCTTATAGGCCTAGGTTATTCAATAAAGCTTCTGCTGGAGCAGAATTAAATTAGTATATAATGACATTTTCACATTAGAAGAAAAAGTCAAGTAAAAAACAGTCAAGTCAAGCAAGACAGGTAATATCTGCAGAAAATCTGATGCTGCCCTTCAGACATTCAGCTTAGTATCTGTGGGCTGCAGTTGTTCATCATGATCCTAAAGCCACAACAGGAAAATTAGTCTTTGCAATATTAGATCATAATGTATTTTCTTATCTGAATGTAAGACAAATACATATTTTTGATTAGTAAAAGAAATGAAACTGGAAAAAAATATTAAAGGAATGTCATAGCGGCAACAATCTTTAACAGTTACCCTGACAGTAAACCTGCAAAAACCTGACTATTGTCTGAAGAAAGAAACAAGGTGCTTGTGTAAACCTTGCTCTGCATCACCCAATGGAAAGCAGGAGTAATTCTACCAAAGTCTAAAATACATAGCATGAAACTGCTGGCAGTGGGAGTTAAATCAGGCTATGCAGTTTCTTTAAATGCAGTAGATTTGATCAGTCTGAGGCACTGCAGAGGGTGTGCGGTAATTTCTTACTTTGCTAGGGAGAGGGAGGTATATACCTCCTGAGGCACTGCTGACGCAGATGATGTCAGTGAGGTGGAATAATTGCTGAGGTACCTGTCTCATTCTGTCTGTGCTAATGGAACCGCTCAGGTGTTAATGGATTATTACACTGCATACATCTACCACAAAATGTGCAGGCAGCTGTTCAAAAATTTGCATTAAATCTGTAATGTTCTGTTAAAAGGGGAGAGAGATTCGACGAGTACCTGACCGAAGGCCGTAATTTACAGGTTTTCAGCCCCAATGCATGCAAATACACACTGATGTAAAGACAATGCACTTCCTGAATTTTCTTTTTTTTTTTTAAATTGTATTACCTCCTGAGCTTTTAATGGGATTCCTTCCTTTGCAGTCAGTGGAGAGTGGATGATGTCCTTATACAGAGCCTGTATCTGCACTACATAAATCAGTTGTTTTTCAAAGCATCAAAAATACTCAGTAACAACTTGACCCTTCAGATGCAAACAGTACACAGATATTTTTTAAAATTTAATGTTTGGGATAACCTTTAACTGGAAACTGCGGTGATTTCATTTCTCATGTTCTCAACCAGTTCTGCTGTTCCAAATCTTTAAAATGAGTTAAGTAAACCAACAGCCCCACAGGTCTGACTGCATGGAATTTGTGGGTTTGTTCACTCCTTTAACCATTAGTTGCCTACGTTTACATTCAGACACTCAGGACACTGAGTCAATGTCTTCCTCAAGCATCGTGAGGCTTTCTGCATACAGCCCTAACCTACTGCACAAAAAGGAGATGTGGGGAAAAAAAGTTGAAACTCTTGAAATAAATAGATCCACCGTTCCCCTTCGCTTCTCAAAGCATGTTCAAAAAGTCTGTGAAGTCCATGAGGTTGCTCACAAGCTTAACTTACATTATTCTTCGGGCATGGAGTGCTCAGCACTGTCTAGGAAAATGCCTGAATTTCAATGGCATTGCTCACATGAGTGAATTTACTTCTTTGTGCCTAGGCCCTATCTTCAGATTACATCAGATAAGCCCTTGAGGAGTTGTTTTGTCATTCAGCTGAAGGCTTGCTGATGCAAATTTTATTTGGAATTTTGTCTGAATACAGATACCTCCTACCGCAGGCTTGGGGATTACAAGGTATGTCTTGCTACAGGTTTCCAGCCACAAGTCCAATGCAAAAACTCCCATTATAAAAACCTGGCAATGGCAAATTACTTTCACAGTAGGAGCACAAGGAATTACTAAAATAGACATTTTTGGAACACAGTTGCTCCAGGATCTCGAACACAATTTTACTTTATAGGAAATAACGGTGAGCTTGATGCACTGGGGACTAACAGAAGAAAAGAGAGGAGAACGTACTTTTAAAGCACTTCATTGTCTTCAAGAGATTTTTTAAATGTACCTACTATGTGAGGTAAGAGTTGATTTCCAGCTGGTTCTTTGAATAATTTACTCTTAAAATGGCTGAAACATAATTTATAAAAGGAACATGTTTGAGACCACATTAACGTGCAGTTGAAACCACTGTCATCTGACTGTTCACTACCATATCTTTAGGTATGCTGTATGCAAGGCCGATTCTTGTTCATTAAGTGTTAGTCCTTCCTTAGCACGTTATGACTAAAGGTAGCACTCTGCTTTTGCCTGGCTATGCACAGAGAGATGCAACACTAGGATGTAAGAATGAAAACCAGAAGGGAAAGCTATCTTGAACTGTTAACACTTCTTCTCATGCTGAGGAAACAATGTTAACTTATTTCAGAACATCTCTACAAGCAGGCAGCAGGACAATAAAGATTGGCTTTTGAGTCCAGACCAAATCTTGTTAACTTCAATCCCAGGCAGATCTGCAGTTTAATCTGGATAAAGATCACATAGCAATTTACAAATGACAGCATTAATCTGCCTGTAATGAACTTATTTTTATTTCTACTATTAATAAATTATGTAAAAATTAATTCTTTTTTTGTAATCTGTTTCTTTCCATGTGTACTTCTGCAATGAGTCACTTTAAAAAAAAAAAACGTTATTTAAATTTTTTCTTGCTAGATTTTTCTGTGGTGGTAGCAATGACTCCACACGCAAATGAGGTTCATGTACAGCGCGCTACCATAAAGGCCACATATGCTTATAGCACACAATCATTTTTAAGACAATTTCAGGACATGCAGAAGTACAAAGGGGTAATATCACAGTTACCATTTTCAGTGCGAATGGGATGGTAACATTCGCCTGGAATGTATTTGGGATGACTTATTACCTAGTTAGCGGTACCTAGTACAACACACTTAAAAAAAGCTTGATAGTATGAGACTGGATGAAGAAATCTGACTGAAGACTGACAAACAAGTTGCTTTTAAAAATGGGTGGTGGGTTAAGTAAAATTAATGAACAGCCTAAGAAAGTTAATTGCACGCTATTTACTAGCCTATTATTAGGAGTTCCTTGGGTCTGAAGTTAAAAATCGCCACATCTGACAAACGTCAAGTCTTAAGCCAGGCAACTCCAGCACAACCTCAAGACTACAGAAATTTGGACAGGTCAAACGAATTGCATCACCCACCAGTATGATGGCAGTACAGCATGTGCTGAACTTGACTGGCTCTGCCCATGCCAGCACCTGCCCCTTCCAGCATGGGCTGCCGGGCCGGCGGCAGAGGTAGGGCACCTATGAAAACCAGCATGCTATTTCAAGGATGGAAATACACATCTGGAGGGTTACAGGGCTGATAATTACTGTCCCTGTCCTTTTCTACAGCAAGACCTGAGCAGTCTTCAGAGAGCTCTCCCCACAACAGAAACGATAGAGGTGAAAATGCCTTTTGGTCGCTGTCCTGTTCCACACAAAGAATGTCTTCATTTTAGGCACTCTACAGGGAACATTTATGCTACATTTCTTCTTCTGCCTCACTTATCCCATCTGTGCTGTTTGCTCAGTAATTTAAGGGAAGCCAAAAGGAAAATTTTCACTACCCTTCTGTCCTCGCTATCTTGTCCTCTTCATTGCCCCAGGGCACGGCTGTTAGCAACAGAATGGAAACTACCACGAGGCCCTTGACTTCCCAAAAAGTATTTTCAGCAAATTGCCAAGAACTGACAACATGCATATTTTTGTGCTTCTCCCCTCCACCCCCTCTGCTGCTGGGGATTTGTACGGGTGCTGCTCCGCTCTGCCCCAGATAGCCTGGTGCACCTGCTCTGTGTCGAGGGCAGATCCTTAAGTGCAGCAGTAACTGCACCTCACTCCGGCAACTGCTGCTCTGCCGGGCTGTGCTGTGGGCTGCAGCCCAGCCACCCTCCCTCACCCTGGGGACACCCACCTCGTCCCATGGCCACCCTGCTGAAGAGGACCAACTGAAATAACAAAGGTGGCAGTATTAGGGCTTTTCCTTTGGAGCACATTTTTGTCTCACAGTCAACACGGGACATGTGGTTCCTTAAAAAGTCTCGCTATTAGGGACAACCCTGCTTCCCATTTGCCCCTTACACTAGCAGGGCTGCTCTTCTGGTTGCTATGACCCCTCTAAACATACTCAAATATTGTGATAGCGATCACCCACCAGGTTGACAGTGGCTGGGATCATCTTCCTGGTATTCATACAGAGACACATTTTATTGCTTTTCAGACATATTACTGGGAATACACAGATCTCTTACGAAAATACACACTCCTGCTAAGCATCAATGTACTAAAAGATGCATTAAGGGAGAGCTTTCAGTTCACAAAAAAGCAGCCAAATATCCCAGCTTTTATTGAAGCAAAGTGTTTTTTGGGACCCTAGCTTTACTGGATGCCACTAAAGACATGCCCAAGCATGTTAAAACCTGACACACAGGATGCATTTCACAGACCTCCCCCCTGCATTATCATCTGTATGGTTTTATGAAAGAACCGAGATGCCACAAAGCGCTACCCACCCAGCTCCCTCAGCCACCAGCCAGAATAGCATCAGGTGCACCGTCAGATACCCATGTGCAGATTCAATGCTGCTGTCGGATACCTCTCCTTAAGGAGAGTGTACATGGAAATATTTCTGTATTATTCATCTCCATTATTCATCTCTGCTATCTTTCCTACTCTGAATTTCCGCTACTTCTCACCTTCCCTTAATTTTGACACTATTTGGACACACTTTTTTCCTAGCTGAAGAACTACAAGGAGTGAACCATGAAGCACAGTATTTACATACTTTTACCTTTCATGTTGTGCATACTCCAAAGTGTAAAAAGAAAAGCGGCAGTATTTTCCGTGAAGATGGTAACTGAATCCTATTATACTAAGGTGTACCAAAAGCAAATGAAAAAGGATCCAAGTTCCGTCCAGGACTTGCCTACATGGGAATGTTATTTCCCTTTAGGAAGGGTGTTTTATTTTGCATCACAAACACTTTAAACTGTTCATTCATTTTAAAGTGATCTAAGATAATTCATGCAAGTCTCTTGGACTTGCAGTGTGGGTGTTTTTATTTGAGGAGCACTATCATAATGAATAGCTCTCCCCGTTTATCAATAAACCAAGGTCTTTGGCACCAGGCTTTTGTAAATTTAAATTTATTCACAAACTTAGTAAGACTGTACTTAAATAGGCCTTATTTTATTCTCATGTGATCAGTGTTGTTATTGAGACTAGTTTGATATCAATTGCATGTAACATCTCATGTTAACATACTTCCTCACATCTAGATGTACTGAGCTCTGCCATCCTGACTCAGAATTTTTCTTCTACTAATGCAGCTTTTCAGTAGTTAGTGATCACTGAAGCATTTCATTTTGTGCCTCTGTATTCCACAGAGGTAAACCAGTTCACCTCTACATCAGCAACCTTTACTTCCTCAGCATGAGAGAAAAGAATTAAAATTCCAGTTGTGTCATTTTCCCAAATGCTGTCATACCTTCTTAGTTACACTGCTTTTCATTAACTTATAGGAGAAGAGCTGCTTCCTGTGCTTCTAGGAAAAGATGATGCAGGCAGCTCAGGCAGGTTTCCCCTCACCTAGCTTCAGTTATCCAGAACTTAGCTTATCTCAGTTTGTAGGCTCCCGCTCCAGTCAGTGGAGAGGGACAGGCACCTTCAGGGATTCATTGACATATTCTAGACACATTTTAGGATGAAGTAAACTACCTTCCAGGGTAATTTCTCTCCATCAGCTAGAGAGGTAGCCTAGGCAATCTAGACAAAACACAACTCTCAGGCATTTACATTGCCAGCTGTGCACGCACCCGATGACAGAGAGGAATCAATCTTCTGTTCAGTTCTAGCAGTTCCACGTCATCTGTACCTTCCAGTTAGGCAAGAGGAAGAGAAGTCATATACGAAGAGCATTAAAGAGAAACAAGTAAAGGTTAGAAACGTGACTAATTCTTCGTGGGATTTTTGTTTGTTTTTGTGTGTGTGTGTATATATATATATGTATATGTATTTTTAAACTAAAAATTCTTTCTCTATTTTCCCTTTGTTGACTTATTCTTTCATTACCTACAGTCTCTTCTAGCTCCTAATTTTTTCTTCCTTGACATTAGTATTCCTTAAAAGAACTATTAGTTCTAGACTAGAACTAGTCATTTGTGCCTTTTGGACAAATTCCAAGTCTTTCCAAATTTAAGACTGCAACAGCAATTTTGCAATTTCAAGAGACAAATTTGTCCTCTATTTACACAGAGTTCTTTGTTCCACGGTCTGCAGTTTGACTTCTGTCCTTCTACAGCACATCACCTCCTCACCGTCCTTCCGTGAGACACCGCAGTGGAAGCATTTCCTTTTGCTCTTGTAGAGCAATTCTCAAGAAGCCAGTACTGAAATATCTTTAAAGAGATATTGAGACATAACAACACTTAAAGCTGTAAGGAAATTCAAGCAGTTTAAAAGGATTATTTTACACTCCCACTATTCACCATGTGCTGGAAGAACACCCTTCCCCACAGCTTAGAGGCGTATTGCATTTTCCTTACCATTACTATTTAAAAAAAAAAAAAAAAAAGCCAATTGTTTAAATAATCAGAGTATGTAAATTTTAACAAGCCTGGTAAAACTGAGACAAATTGTTTCTGAATCTGTGAATGAATGCTGATGTTCTCTTTGTTAGTTGCAAAACAACAATATTGCTTTTTAAGAGAGTCTGTTTCTTCTTAAGATTTAGAATACTCACTATTCTGGTATCTGAGCTCCAAAATGTGCAGCACAATACTCATTGACACCTTGAAGCTATTTTATTTAATGAATAAAAATCTATTAAACTTTCATAACATTGTCAAATCAAGGTTGCAGAAGACAGTAAATAGCAGGTGCAGTTGCCCGCACACTCTGAATTCTATTTCTTGCCCCACTGATCTAATGTCCTTACTGGGATAATGGGCCCTATAGAAAAAACACTCTCACACAATGTCTTGAATACAGGTTGTAACTAACAGCCTCAATTTTTTTTCCCTTGAGGTGTAGGCTGACCATTTTTCAGGAGGATGAAGGATAGAAAGAATTAACATGGCTCCCACCCCCCATTATCTGGCAAAATACACGTAGCATATCTGTGAAGCCTGATCAGCATGGCACTGAGCAGCATCCAGCCATGCATGTGTCTTGGACTACTGAGCTGGTATGACTTGAATAATTAGACTCATGTCAGAGGCCCACAGTTTGATCTTCAGAATGTTGCTACGTAGTTGGTAGGGGTGTAACTTCTATTAGATAAAGTGCAGTTAAACAGCCGTTATGAAAAAAAAGTGGAACTAGTAGAAATAACAAATGAAACATTGAAAAATACTTGCCCAGCAACTCCTGCATCAATCAGTGATTTAGTGTAACCTGACCTACACTGCACCAGCGTGGACAGATGAACAGCAGTAATTTAAGGGGAACTTAAAAATAGTCAGTGGAAAATTATAATACGCAATATGAGGGATTGCCAATCTGATAAAGCCTTCATATTCTAAAATACTATTAGGAGTGCATACTTTTTCTTGTACTTGTGATCTAAATGCAGCCACCTACAAGTTAAGGTACTTCTTTCAAAAAGCAAAGAGCATCCATTAATGGAACTCTTGCTGCCACAGCGCAGAATTCAGCTGTTGGGACCGCTGTAAGGTTGACACTGCTACAATGCAGAATGTACTTCTCAGACCTTTGCTACTGTTTGAAACATACTGAGAAAATAAGAACCTGTTCAGTGTGCAGTTGATGCTTTGATTCTGGCAAGGAAACCTCTGGGGTTTTCCGACGGCTTGACTGGTCTTTTGAAGGTATTTTTTTTAACTTCAACTCTTAACTGCTTATGTTAAATGGCTCAGGAATTGTCTGCTTTACAGACCACCTCTTTCTCAGTCTCTTGCTTTTCTTAAGCCCGCAACATCTAATACAATATTTGGAGGGAAGCGGGGAAAAGAGAGAAATCTGTACTAGTGTTCCTGTGTTCTCTGACTTGATGTACCTCTGACATGCTCCTCAAGACGTGGTGCAAGCCCTCAGTTTGGCTTTTGTCATTTCTTAGTAAGGCACTGATTTAATAAATCAGAAACAGGCATGACAAAGAGTTGTTGGTTTTTTTTTTTTCTTTTTTTTTTTTTGGAAAAGACTGTTCCTGTAAACAGAACTGGAACATGGCTTCATGCGAAGTAAGACTTAGTCTAACTGTCTCGAAAAGAAAGAGACTGACTCTAAACTGACTCTCTGTCATTGCTACTTTTGCATGCAGTGGCTGATCCTCTTTTTTCACGTATTCCAAAATAAATTTATGTAAATTTTTTGTCACAGTAAAAATGAAAGATGATTTTAACCAATAGCGAGAACTCAGACTGTTTTCTCCCCTTTTCCTCATTCCAGCTCATCAGGCCATATGTCTTCATGAAAGAGATGACTGGAATATTGAAGCTAACACCTCTGGAACAACCAGCTCTGCCTACACATCAAGCTGCCAGAAGAAATTGTTCTAAAGTTCCAAACACTGTTAAATCCTGTACAATTCTGATGTCTAGGTCTCTCTTCAAACAAGGTTTTCAGTAGCAGCTGGGTAGGCAGAAAGAGATGAGAAACATTTCAAGAAAGGGAGGAAGACAAAGTAGTTTTATATCACACAGTAGAGGTGCTCAGTCATTAATAAGCAGCAGCACACAGGGTGAGGTGAAAGGGTTAGAAAAAGATTTAGTTTTAAATGCATAACAATAGAAGCAGGAACAGAAATGCTCCTTCTCCCCATTCCTCAACATAAAGACAGTGCAAGCTTGCTTTGTGCAGCCATCTCAGTGAGGCACTTCTCAAGACTCTCAGAGGCTATTCTTAGTAACTCAGGGAAAAGGTTTCCACTTTTTAGTTGAGGACTATATGAGCTACAATAAAAATAGTTATCAGTGAAAAGAGTATATAAGTTTCTCCACTGGCAAAATGTAGTTCTGGGTGAAAGATTTTTTTGTCTTCCCTCAAAAATGTGTACTTGCCCTTTAAACTAAGAACTCTTCTAGAAAAATAAACACCAGGTATGATAATAGGCATTTATCTTTTGACTTTTGCTGAGTAATAAAAGCACAGTGTTCAAAAATAAATGAAGTAGTTTATCTTTGTAGAAACTGATGTCAACATGCAAACTATTACCGTTAAAAGATTATTAACTTGTAGCTATTCCGTATCACAATATAATCAATCTTCTGCTGCTTTGCTATGCACAGGTCATGGAAATACTAATCAGAAGTTCTAGATTATATCTTGCAATAAAGCATCATCCATCTCCATTACGATCTCTTCACTGTTCTCTGAAGCGAGCATGAGCATGCTGACAAAGAGCAAGATTGGCAGTAAGCCTAAGCAGTGGCAGGTCCAAACAGTGGTTTGTGAGATGTGGTACAACATAACACACTCCTGAAACACGAGGTCTTTCAATAGGCAAAAACTAGGACAAGTTACTAGTTAAACAGCTTCCTGAGTTTGATGTAGAATATTGGCATGGCATCATTGAGGCTGGTATTTTCAGCATCATACTGCAACAACACAAACCACCTACTCTGGCCCATCATGAGTGAAAGCCATTTAAGCAGCATAATAGCATGCCAAAGAGGCTGGGCTGACAAGTCTAGAGTGCTGTTCAAATACAGCTGTGACTCAGACTGGATACACTCACACAGTGTAGTCTGGGTGAGAGGTAACACTGGGTTCTCCACAGTGTCACAGTACAGTGTACCCTTAACGCAGTATCTGGCTTTGATGGTTTACCACGTTTGCCATCTTGTAAGTTGCAGTACCTATATATTGTGCATTGCAGAGGAAAGAAGTACAGTGCATACCAGGAAAGGATATGAGTGGACTACTGTAAACAAGCAAACAAAAGCTTGCTATCTTTTTTTCCTCTCCATTTGCTTCTCTGTAGGCTACAGTCCTATCCAAAATACTTCTGCCTGTTACAGAAAGCCATCTTGTTGTACTGGCAGTTCCTAAACACAGTGGCTAGTTGTCCAACTATTCCTAAAATGTTGTGTGGCAAGACTTAATCACCAAGGAGAGGACAAGAAAAAGAAAAACACTGTTTAAGGGGACAGCACAGTGCCCAATAAAGCTGATAGCAGGAATATTGCTAACCCATCAGTTATTTTTAATGTTCTCAAAATAAAACAAGATACTTTATTTTACAGTG
>WAAD01032029.1:0-26163 GCA_013389945.1 Fregata magnificens
TGAGGTTTCCAGACTGAACTGGACAAAGCTCTGAACAACTGACTCTGACTTCAGTGCTGTGCAGGAGGTTGGACTAGGTGATCTCCTGAAGTCCTTTCCAATCTGAATGATTCCATGGTTTATTATACAACCATCTAAAAGAAAAAATATATATTTATGTATTACTGGGTTTTGCAATAATTTATTTTTAAAATGAGATGGAATACAAGTGGAAAAATACTATAGTGAAAACTTCACATGTCATTTGCAGACATAATTAACTGAATTTGGCATTTGTCATTATTTGTAATCAACAAAGTAATACATAGCTCAGTGATGATGGTTTTTGGAAAGGAGCTTTAATTTGTTACCCTCCAAAATAAATTAAAAGAAAGGAAGAAGAAATATTGCAAAAATTGACCATATTTGATCATTACATGTAACATGACATATTGTATTCCATATTTCTAGATTTGCATGTATATGTAAATAATCTGTAATATTCCCTACTTTAAATTATTTTGGTTAATTAGAAAATTCCAAATTAAATGCATATTTAAACCTATAAAATCCAATAATAAAAAAGAATAAGAGATGATACTTCACGATCATAAAAATCAAACAAACTTTTGTGATTTGAAAGTCAACAAATATCTTGATTATAAATAACTACAACCAGGCTTGATTCATCATTTTTATATTGATGTGATGCAAGTGTTCATGGATGTCTTGAATCAGCACTGGCTGCAATACAGCTGTGAATCCAACTCTTTCAGTTTCACTTGGTTGATATATACCTCTTTTTACTTCCTAAATTTTTGTCCTGCTTTGTTCTACTTTATTTAGACAAGAGTGAATGAAATAGTTTCTTTAATTAATGTTTTGAGTGTAAGATCAAATATGACTCTGAGAAAGTCTGTTTTAAAAGGTCAGACCAAACATGCCAGCTTATGTTTTTGTACATTTATAGTTACAACAGTAACCAATAGGAAAATAAGTAATAATCAAGTGGTAGGCAAATTTGACCTAGAAATGACAGCAGCTTCTACCTTTATAAAAGTTGTCTGTAACTCAGAAACCTGGAAGCCACCTTAGAAGGTCTGACCTTTTTCTTTTGTTTTTCATTTCCTTGTTTCATTGTTCATCTTCTTTTATTTATTTTGAATTTCCATTCTAGTCAAAAGACTAGCAAAGGCAATAGAGTGGAGATAAGGACACAAGAAAAAGCCAGGACACAGGCTGAGTGAAGAATCCTGGGACAGAGAATGTTGAAGGAAGGTGGGGTGAAGGAGCTTACACTTTAGGCTAGGCAACTGACACCTGACTGTGAAAGGGGAATAAAGGGGAAGCAGAAAGCAGTCAAAGATTTGGTCAGCAGATGTAGGAAAAGAGATTCTGGCTCACTGGCCTGTTTCATAAGACTGCAGATTGCTGACTGAGACTGGCAAATATATAGAATACTAAGTGGTATTTAGAAGACATAGGGTTGGACCACAATGGAGCTGCCAGAAGGAAGATGGAAGAGATGTGGCTAAAGGTATGTGAAAGGAGAGAACCTCTACTCCTTTAAGGGCATCTAGTCAAGGACATTTTCAGTGCAAAAAGGGATGAGAAAGGAGGAAAGCCATACACAAGAACATACAGAGACACAAACCTGACTGGCAAATGATAAGGGAGGGAGTGATGAGAACCAAATCTAGCCAGTCAAACTAATTGATAAGGGTATGTTGAATGTGGGAATGTTTATTTCAGTAAGATTGCCTGATTGACAACCTTGTCAAATAGGACACCAAGGAAAAGGGGGAAACCGTAAACAAAACATTTGGAGGCATAGACTTGACAAACATAACAGAGACAAAGACAAGAAGCAAACATTTGTCAGTCACACTAATTGAAGTGTGTGAAATGATCTTGTGAATCACGAAACTGCAGGCAACCCTGACTTTACAACTGGTAAGGATGCACACCTGAGGGTCCAGGATGTTGGAGGGGGGTTGGTGGGACTGTGCCAATTGATGAGGGAAGGGATAGCAGGGAGGAACAAAGGAGGAACAGACAGAAAGAGATATAAACAATCTGACTGTGTGTAGATTGTGGCTGGTCAGTACACTTGTCTGACCAAGCCCTGTGCGTGATCACCGCAGTGTGTCCTGTCTTCTTGTTATATCCTTTCCTTTCATTTATTTCATAGCAGGGGAAAAATATACTTCTGTGATTTAGAGAACAGACCATGTAAGAAAAGGAAGGATGCTAGATAGCCCAAAACATTTGCCAAAGAATGCTACACCAAGAAACCCAGGTTAATGTATTCATGGTTCTACACTGATCTACTTAAAACTGAAGAGCAACATTAAGAATTTTAATTTACTGATGTCTAAAATAGTGTTATTATCTTGAAGGACTGACCTAACCAATTTGAACAATACTACATAGACTTCTTTTCCCTATTCCAGACACAAACTCAGAAGTATTAAACTGTAACAGCCGGTGTTGCCTTGACATTTTTATCTGAGTTTCTTGAAAATAAGAGATTTACAGGATGGTTTTCAAGATCAGTGAGATCTATATTCTTTTTTCCAAAAAGCTGTTCTGTGAGAACCCCAGGGGGCAGACATCACATGGAAACATTTATGAAATAGCTCATTGATTTCTTTCTCAGAGGTAAAAGGTTCTTCACTCACGTCCCTGCACTCTTCTTCAATTCAAAGCATTATGCACAAGAAACCTGAGGGGAAAAAGGCTATTTTTTTCCCTCCTCTCCCATCACCTGGGCATCACAGGGCAGGGTCTTTCAGTGAGCACAGCCAGACCTTTCTCCTTTTGCTTACTCTGAATGACCAGGCCCTGCTGCCTGTCCTGCAAGCTCATCTGTCATACATTTAACATTCTGGTGGAGACTGGCTAGCTGCCAAAAAGTGGTCAGTTTTCCTTATTCTCCAGAATTTACACAGAAGCCTCTGCTTGCTGCCCTCTGGGAAAATGTAAGGGACTATGATTTCTCTGAACTCAGATTTCATACCCAGCCTAATCTGCAGTCTCTTTTGCATTGAAAGAACACATGGTAGGAAGGAATTTGGATGACTGTAACTACTGATTCCAATAGGTATCTTGCTATTACCAACCCACTTTAATTCTTCCTTCTTTATTACAAAAGGATTACTGTTGTTTCCCAAGATATTTCCAACAGGCTTTGAATTCCTGTGGGTCTATCACCATGTTCTCCCATTATGCCTGCTTTCACTTCTCCTTATACTGGAACATGCTACAAGTCAATTTTTTTTCAACACGTGATTTGGTTAGTTCCTCAGAACTGACTGTGGCAACTCCCCTTTAATGAAACTCACTCTGCTTTAACATGTCTTCAAGACCCAACTGAGGTTCCCATTGTCTTGTTGCTGTTTGTCATACCCAAAGACAGACAAAATTTTGCTTTACCCTTGAAAACTGAGCAGCTAGAATATTAACTTTCTTTTTAATATTCCTTTACATTGTTTTGTTAACCTCCCAAGATATTTGGAATAAGCCCCAGAGCAACTGTCCCATGCACAAGCAGTTCAGGATCCTTGAAGTTTAAGATCCTTTAAGTAACATAATCTAACTTCACTATAGGGTGAAAATTTCCATAGTCTCACAAATTAATGGATGTTTCTTCCTCATCTTCATTCTGACTTCTTCAAATACACACACACCCCTCTCTCATTTTCCTATGTATACCATTTCTCCTGTAATGATCATTAACTTTTTTCTTTACAATTTTAAAATTCTCTTTATCATTTTCCTTTGAATGACTGCAGCTTTGAGATGATGCTTAGCCTCACTACAGCTGCCCTTCACAATTTCTCACCCTGACGAGGGAAGGCACACCAGATACATGTCATCAGGTATCATGCTGATTTGGGGATTTATGGTGCTACCTCACAAAGCACAGCTGGACATTTTCCTTATTGTTTCTCTGCTTTTCTATGAGTTAAGCAGCACCGTTATTCTGTTTTATATAGTCTTCTAAAAAACAAAGACCACAAAGAATTCATTTGCACAAATTCTAGTTGTCTGGAAAAGAAAAAATAGGAAACAATTTCTGTTTTCATCTCCTGTTGCTTCAGTTGCACTGTTTTTCATCATTTCCAAAATGTTTCATGACTCCCATTTTCTTCAAGACAAGAATTGTTAATTCTGTATTTTATGTGATTCTTCTTTGCTTTCTATATCACTTTGTTGAGGAAAGATATTAACAGGATGTTTCTGTTTAGGGACTTACAGCATGTCAATTTCTGCTGTATCATGATGAACCTCTTTTTGTCCCTTTAGAATTATCATTAACATTTTAATTATCTTTTTCTTATAATCAATACTAGTTCAATAGCTGCTGACTGAAGAGCACCACTTGATTGTCTCCTCTGACTTCTTGGATATGACAGACATTTTGACTCACTCAGATACTGAGCTCAGTTAAGTTAGATTAAAACTCTTCAAGTTTCAGGAACAGAAGTCAGGAAACCTAAATATAGCTATCTAAAAGCTGAATGTCTATACTCTCTTATTTATCCAGACTATTTACACGCAAAGAGCCTATACTAGCATTTGTCCTAGAAACAGTCTGGAGACAATAGATTAATTAGTTTATATTTGACAGAGAAAGTCATGCAATATGAATCCCATAGGATCTAACCTGTCAGATTTCACAAGGAGAGTATCACAGAATCACAAAATGGTAGGGATGGAAGGGACCTCTGGAGATCATCTTGTCCAACCCCACTGCTTGAGCAGGTACACCTAGAGCAGGGTGCACAGGACCGCATCTAGGCAGGTTTTAAATATTTACAGAGAAGGAGACTCCGCAACCTCTCTGGGCAGCCTGTTCCAGTGGTCTGTCATCCTCACAGTAAAGAAGTTTTTTTCTCATATTCAGAGAGTAGAACATATGAAATCGAGTCCTTAGTGACCAACTAAGGTAAAGAAATAAAATATGTTGCTATGATAAATGTGGAAGTACATCAATAGTTCCTTAGGCCTTTGAAACTGTTTTTGATGGTTGTTAAAAATATTATCCCTATTAGTATTATCAATTTCTCCAGCTAAGATATGTATAAGATATACTGAATGGTTATTGCAGAAGTGTTTCATTTTAGGAGATACATTTTAGCAGGTGAATGGAGTTAAAACCAGTTGGAGGCTGGTCACGAGCGGTGTTCCCCAGGGCTCAGTTTTGGGGCCGGTTTTGTTCAACGTCTTCATCAATGATCTGGATGAGGGGATTGAGTGCACCCTCAGCAAGTTTGCAGATGACACCAAGCTGGGAGGGAGTGTCAATCTTCTCGAGAGTAGGAAGGCTCTGCAGAGGTATCTGGATAGGCTGGATCGATGGGCCGAGGCCAATTGCATGAGGTTTAACAAGGCCAAGTGCCGGGTCCTGCACTTTGGTCACAACAACCCCGTGCAATGCTACAGGCTTGGGGAAGAGTGGCTGGAAAGCTGCCCAGAGGAAAAGGACCTGGGGGTGCTGGTTGACAGCCAGCTGAACATGAGCCAGCAGTTTGCCCAGGTGGCCAAGAAGGCCAATGGCATCCTGGGTTGTATNCCAAGAAACTAGCGATAGGACGAGAGGGAATGGCCTCAAGTTGCATCAGGGGAGGTTTAGATTGGACATCAGGAAGAATTTCTTTACCAAAAGAGTGGTTAGGCATTGGAACAGGCTGCCCAGAGAGGTGGTGGAGTCGTCAGCCCTGGAGGTGTTCAAAAAACATGTAGACATGGCACTCCAGGGCCTGGTTTAGGAGGCATGGTGGTGTTGGGTTAATGGTTGGATTCGATGATCTTAGAGGTCTTTTCCAACCTTAATGATTCTATGATTCTATGATAAAAGCTGGGAGAAGGAGGAAGCGGGGGGCATCCGTTGTTTGGGATGTTGGTCTGTGTCCTCGGGAGCAGCCGCGGCACGTGCTGGGGCCCTGCTTCCCGGGCGGGGGCTGGGCGTCGCTGTGGTGAGAGGTGGGGAGTGGGGTCTGTGTTGTCCTTTCCCTTTTGTTTCCGCACGTGGTCTTTGTTTTATTAAACTGCTTTTGTCCTGACCCAGGAGGTTTCTTTCCACCTCATTTTCTGCCCCTGCCCTGCTGAGGAGGGGAGTGATAGAGCGGCTGGGTGGCACCTGGTGTCCAGCCAGGGTCAAACCACCACAGCTATGCTTCACAGTTATTCAGTGGAATTGTTCTTCTTTTCTTCCTATAATGATTCTTTGATTACTTTGAATGGTATTATTTTTGGTTTATCTTCTGTCATTTTTCTTTATATGTTTAAGTGTCCACGATGCTGCAAATAGTTTTGCTGCTCCTAACATGAATATTGAAGAGTGTCCCATAAAAGCTAGTAGATCATATTTTTTGTGAGGCCCAGAGCTGATCTGGAATTTTATGCTGACATCTTTTAGGATGACAAGACAAGAGTTTATGTTGCTTTCCAAACACTGGAAGACCTGAGGGCTTAGGATGTGTTTTGATCATGTCTCCTCTGTCTTCTCTGGTAAGTACTTCCCATAGGTATGAAGGTCTGCTGAAATGACAGGAAATATTATACACTGGCTGAAGTAAATTTCATCTTCTTCCTATGAATTCATGGAGCAGAATATAGATATGCTGAAAAAGTAAAAATGTGCTGTATGTAATTAGGAGCCTTTTTTACCATCTCTGAAATGCAGAGCAGAGTTCACAGTAACTAGACCTTATCTTCATTAAGACTTATGATAATTAATTAGAGAAGTAATTCAGTTTTCCCTACTGAAGTGTGACAGTATTTTCCTTTTGGATTATTGTGGTGTTGACCTAATTTACTTGGGAATACCAGTCTAATATTCGTGGTGTGTATCAAGTCCAGCAGTCAGCAATAAATTAACTAGCAATTTCTGCAGGTATTTGGAGGGAAGGGAAAATTAAAGGTCCCCAGTAGTGAAATAAATCTTCAGTGGATATAATGGATGAAAAACGTCCATAATAAAATAACTTAAAAGCTCTCTTCCATCTGAATGTTTTCTCTTGATTTTTGAAGTTCTGTCCGTAAGTGTAATCAAGGAAAACTTGTTTCTCATTTAGTGAAACCTGATGAACACAGGCTGTTATTCAGGGATAAAATATGTGCTATTCCTGTTTTTCTTAAGCAATTTAGCAGAAACTCATATAAATTTACGTTAAAAACTGTGAAGATCTGTTTAAAGTTGTGTCAGATTCAGGACATCATTTCAAGTATTCACAGTTAATTCACTATACCATTCTGATGTGGATACATCAGGTAAAATTCTGTTTGAATCAGATATTAACATGAACACATTATGGTATAACTGATACAATCACCTTGCATGCTCTTGGAACAAAGTATACTTTATAGAGAAGAAAATGAATGTGTTGTAATAAGCTGTAGGAAAAGTAACAATTATTGGAAAGACACTTGAATAATTATATCATCTTCGTGCCTGTGACAAAATGCTTCAGCATTAGTCGTTATAATGATGATGACATGAATGTGTGGTATATAGGTATTGCTATTGCATATGCAGTGCTAGCATGGCCTTGGACTCCTCTTTACATTATTTCAGAGTAAATAATGTGAAGTAAGTTTAAAGCACAGCATGCTTATCATCTTCAGTGTTAATGGTAAGTAAGCACTTACGCAACTTGCAACATGCAGTGGTCTCTACAGTGTGAAATGAGCAAAAATAAATTTTCAGTGATAGCATGTGTATTTAAAAAACATAGTCTGAGACTATGTTGAGATAATATAATGAAACTCATTAATATATGCATTGCTGAAATTAAGTTTCACATTTTACAGGCTCCGTAAAACGGTTTTCTCTCTTTTATAACTTGTTTACAGAGGTTACATTAAAATCACATTCTACTAATATATTTTTATAACACATAATCTCAAGTACTTCTAAGAGCAAAACCAGATGAAAATTTGAGAAAAATTATTTAATTTCATCCCTTGAACTTACCTCAGGTAATATTTGAGGGCATTAAAATAATTAAGTAGTAAGATACAAGATACATGTAGGGGGTATGAATGAATTTTTAAAATATGTGCATTGAATATAGATATTCATGTATGTCTACATGTGTTCTGGAGTGTATGTTATGCCAGGACTGTAGGCATGACTTTTTTACTCTCAAACATTTTCTCCTTGCTGAAGCAAACACAGTTTGACATCCTCCAACAAAGGAAGAGTAATCTTTGAAAAAGTAGTAGAGTTAAGATAAGAACAAATTATACTGCTGGAAAGTGTTTTACTACTTTTTCTCAATGTGCTGATGCCCTTCTGTTGTTGCTATAGAAATCCAGCAGATGAGAATATCAGAGCTGTATAGATAGGAAGTTCACTTAAGCCAATCTGTGCTCTGCCCATTTAGACTTATCACGGTTGCCTCCATGTCATTAAGTAAAAAGAGGCAACAATGGGAGTGCTGCCACATGAAAGTTTAAGAACGCATTGCTTTCCTTCATGTCCACAAGGCAGCCTGCTCAGTGTCCAGACACAACAGAATTTCTAATCAAACTCTTAAGTAGATTATACAGCTCACTGAACCTGACTGAGCTACAGTATCCTTCTCTTCTTTCTCTGATTCTCTAAATCCCTACTGCTTTCTTAACAGGCACATGGCATACACTATAGCTATCTCTGAAACTTACCCATTTTATTTGGCTCAAAGATCTGCTTTCTTTCCCTCTTTCTCTCTCTCTTTCTCTCTCATTTGCACACTCTACTATTTTTCTTCCTCCTTTCTTTTTTTTTTCAGTCAAAATTTCCCCTACATGAAGAAATTTCCTAAACAAATCAGAAAAATACAAGTTTCGGTTTAATTTGATCCTTCAGATGTAGGAGGGGAAAAAACTATCTGGGGAAAAAATAAGAGTTTATATTAGTCTAACAGAAAAAAGATTGCCGAGAAAGCCATTTTTATTTCAATATATGAAATTACGGCGTATGTATATGTTTGTAGTGATCTTTCCCTGTTAGAAGATCAATTTCTAGATACAACAATTCTACCAAGGTTATACATAAAACACTGGGATAAATATATTAGCTGTGAAAAATACATATTTTTTTGACATGATAATACAGCATCCTTGTTGACCTCTGGCTGGATTATCCCTCACATTTATTTATATCTATAATATATTTATATCTATTTATATCCCTCCATTTTGTTTGTAACAGCATAGTCTCCTATAGAGAAATACTTAAAGGTCAGATGTAAAACTATGTCACAGAAACAACAAACATATTCCACCTCTGACTTGTGATATACTTAAAACTTTCAGGCCTGAGGCTTCATTCAAGTGTCTGTTGATGTAATTGGAAAGAGTCACATTAATTTTAATGGAAACAGTACTTTGCGTATGAAATCAAGGATTTGTGAGCTTGAGCAAAGGAGAAAACCTGAGGCAAAGCCGTGGTCCCTGCCTCTAACTTATCAATTGCCATTATCTATTTTGTTCTGGCCATTTTGTGCATTATAACACAGTTATTGCTTTGATGTTTCATATCAGCTTTGTACTTATGAACTTTACCATTCACAATATAATATTATGGTTTCTAAATTAAACTACACTGCATTTGCAAAAGATTGGTGTCTGTAGTGTCAAAAATGTATCTTTTTCAGGAATCATCCCTCTTACTGCTTTAATGAAAAAAAGGGTAATATCTTGTTACTTACCAGGAGTATTACAGTGAATAGTCTAGTTATGAAGCAGTAGAAGAATTTTTGTTTGTTTCCTTTGCAATAAAGTCAAAATCCTCCCCTCTTTGGCCTCTCATTTATCAACTTCATTTAATATGTTTCCTTCTTTTTAGTTCTTTGGCTTTAGGCACCAGAATTTTATCTTCTTTTCTTTCTTGAGCTGACTTCCTCATGACCATTTTATAAAACAATATATTTTGCTCAAGGGCCCATCTATTAAAAATATTTTTTCCCTATAAATCTGATTCATAGTTCACCTTTAACATCTATGCCATTCTGGTAGCAATTTTGTCACACCAGGTGTTGCTGTCACCTACAATCTTTTTCACAAAGTATGACGTTTTATTCTCAAACAGTAAAAGATCTTTTCTTTTTTGATGGAATTTCTCTTTTTTTGGGGGGGAGGGGAGTTGTGGTAAGCATCAAGGATTTTCATGATTATACATCTTTCTTTGAAATAGTTAGGTTTTATTGCACAGTTTGATCCTGGAAATTGTAAACTGGCTAGGAACCTGGGTTCCAATTGGAACCGGTAGCAAAGCAAGTGTGTTGTAAGTAACATGACGTCAGGAAAAAAAATGGTATGCTTAATGTTAGCACACCTGCCAAGCACTGTCAAAAATGCACAATAAATTAATAATTTCCGTGGGTCTTCAGGTCTAATTTATGCTATTTTCTATATTGCACCTGCCAAGTGGGACTATGTCAAGCATTCAACTAACCAACCTTAATTCTTCTGACACTGCCCAATGGCAGATGTTTAATTAAATGATATAGGAAATAGGGCACATACTGTCTAAATCCTCCCTGGGATATAATTTCAAAACCAGCCTATGACTAAATTTTGCGAAGCTAAATATGTACCCAAGCCATCATGTATACAATATTCCTATTTCACATAATCATAGTTAATTTATGCAAAAGTACTTCAAAGTTCTTGCTTAAATCAGTTAAACAGTTGCTTGATAATTTCATTAGGTATTACCTATTATTAGGATAATAAGAAATAGCAAATAATCACTATTCACCTCCTGCATTCATTCACAATTTTAACTGTCTCTATCAAAGTTTCCCTAACCTAGCTTATTTTTATAAGCTGAAGTGCTTAGTACCGCTAACATCCCCATGCCCCAAAGTAGGGAGTACTTTTGGATACAGAAATCTCTTCTGCTTTTGTTGAAGTCTTTTTTGGATGAAGATACAGGTCAAAAGAACTGCATATAACATTGGAAGTGCTTGCAAACCATACATTAAACAGGAATAAATAATCTTGCTAGTTTGTTTTCTTTTTTTTTTTTTTTTTTTTTTTTTTTTNAATATATCATTTGGCTCTCTGATGCCAAACATCAAGTTAAAATTTTCAGAGAACTATCAACAGTAGCTTCAAGATTACTTTCATGAGAAATAAGAGCTACCTTTCAGTCATTTTTTCCTCAGGCATATTACCTTGCACTTATCAACCCTGAATTTCATCTTCTGTTCCATCAGCGCTGCATTTTCAAATCCTTCTGCAAGTCTATACCATCAGTTTCAGATTTGTCCAACTGGAAAAATTACAAGATTTGTTCCCTTCTCCAAGTCATTTAAGAATGATAAAAAAAGAACAACTAACATAGATTCTTGGATGAGGCTGTCATATATTTTTTTCCTCCTTTTGTTCTTGGATCTCTTCTTTTGTGCTATTGGTTGTATTGAAGTGGATTTTGGCAACTCTCTTGTTATGTTAAATCCCTCCCACAGCAGCACCCACTCTGTGTTCCTGGCCAAGTAGACAGTAAGGAAGACGAGGAAGTAGAGCAAGTTTCTGTGATTAGTGGGAGAGCACGAGCAGTAGCTACAAGACCCTGGAGCCTTTTTAAATTATGTAAGAAGCAGGGGAGTTGACTGTATTATTTACAGGACTTGGAGGGCAAGAAAGATGATGTTCATGAACACAGAAACTTCAAGGCTGGGAATATAGATGGGGTGGCACACTGGTATTGTGTAGTCAGAGGCAGGGAAGAAACATGACAAAATCCAGAGGGTTGGGGAGTTGAGAGGAAGCCTAGTGTGGTGGCAAAACTAAGAGACTACTTGGAGCAGAAAAAAGTGGACCTGCTTGAAAGGTTATAACTGAAGTACTTGGGAAGTTTGGGATTTTGAGAACAGGGAGGGAAGATCAGCCATTCAGGACCTTTCCTTTGGGAACTGCTATAGAGCATGGGACTGTGAGATCTCAGCTCAGGAGCAGTAGGAAGAAAAAAATGGAGCTCTGAGATGAGCCAGAGCAGCCTCAGAGTTAATAACTTGTGGGGTATCAAAGGGATCCATCTCTCCATACTCATATTTTTTGTCAGAAATGTCATAGATGACACTGCTGGAAACCACCCTGAATTATGAAAACTAACCATAACCTTTCTTTATATTCTACCTTTCAACTGGTGGTTAATTTATAAAAGGAGTTGTGTCTTATTTATACATCATTCATCATCATACACTCTAAAGGCTTTGTAAACAGTCATACAGATCATTTATGAAAATGTCCTTAAATAGGGAAATTTTGATTTTATTTCTTCATTTTACAAATTGGTAAATGAGGACAATTAAATGACTTGCTTGTGGTCACAAAGAAAGTGTGCCAGTCTGGGACTTACCAAGATGTTTTATTTCTCAGTTTCACACACCAAATAATGTAATTAAAGCAAATGTATAGGTCAGCAAAACAAAATAAAAAGAGACTGAAAATAATTGAGTGAAAAACTGGTAAACCAACCCAGGAATGCTAATAGGAAACAAGTCAGTCGCTGAGGGGAGCTGCTCTGGAGCTGGCCCGATCCACAGTGAAGTGGCAGATATCAGCACACAGGGGTTTTTCCTGAGGCGGGGAAATGCCAGGGCAGCAGAGGGACCAGGCAGGAGCTGGCAGCTCTTGAAGGAGATGCTGACGAGGCCTGGACATTGCCAGAGCAACCGCGACCACCCCCATGCCTATAAAAAGCAACTTAGGGAGCACTAGCGTCCAGGAACGCAGCGAACAGGGTGGGCAAACAGAGCATGATGCGTCAGCCAGATCGTGGCATGGCAGTTTGTGCAGCAGTTCACGCGGAAAGGCACACAGGAAGGGTGTAGTCACCCTACCAGCTCAAGAGGTAAGTTCAGTTGATGATCATCACCCTCTCAGAAGGAGCTTAGCTATGGCATCCACCTGGCGGAAAGCCATGTCCTCTGTACTTGCCAGAATGGATGTGGCAACCCAGACAGAGCTCCCACGAAAATATGCAACCACTCAGGTCTCAGGCTGCAGAGAGTGCCAGAGGCTTTCACTGGTAACAGATGGCAGTAGTGAGAACAGCTGTGTGAGCTGTGACCGGGTGGATGATCTGCTCAGCTTGCTGGCAGAGCTACAAGAGGAAGTAGAAAGGTTAAGGACCATCATGGAGACTGACAAGGCGATAGACTGGTAGAACTATGCTCTGCCCTCCCTGAGACAGAAACAGGAACAGCCACCACAAAAAAAAAACCAAACAAGATTAAGGGGATCCTGTATCCTCCTCCTGCCAGGCTGAAGGCAGTAGCTTAAAGGAAAGGAGTGAATGGAGGCAAGTCCATGCTCGGGGCAGCAGGCGAACCCCTCCTTGCCCACTTCGCCTTCCCAGGTGCCTCTGTACAACAGGTATGAGGCTCTGGATGTGGAAGAGCAGTCAATGGATGATGTGGATGAAGGTCGATCCACACCAGAGGTGTCGCCAAGGTCAGAAAGGCCTACCCCCTGTATCATGACCATCTCCATGATGAAGAAAAGATGGGTTATAATTGTAGGCAACTCTCTTCTGAGGGGAACAGAGCGTCCAATATGCCAGACAGACCCTCTTCCTAGGGAAGTCTGCTGCCTCCATGGGGCCCGGGTTGAGGACATCACTAGGAAACTTCCTAGCCCTGGTACTGCACTTGAACTATTACCCATTACTGCTCTTCCATGTGGGTGGTGATGAAGCCACTAAGCATAGTCCAAGGGCAATCAAAACAGACTTCAGGGCCTGGACTGTTGGTGAGGGAATCTGGAGCACAGGTAATTTTTTCCTCTATCCTTCCAGTTGTGGGCAGTGACACTGGACGGGCCCAGTCTATTAATACATGGCTCCATAGCTGGTGTCACCACCACAATTGTGGGTTTTTCAATAGTGGGACGGCCTACACGGCACCAGGCCTACTGGCGTCAGCTGCGATTCACCTTTCTCAATGGGTGAGGAGGGTCTTTGCTCATGAGCTAGTGGGGCTGATTGACAGAGCTTTAAACTAGACTTGAAGGGGGAGAGGGATAATATCAGGCTTGCCAGTGACAAGCTGTGGGATGACATGCCAAGGTTAGAGGGACGGGGTGCTAGTGAGGGCCCTCAGCCTGTTGCCCCAAGGTGTGCTGGCTACACTGCAGCACACTTGAAGTCTTACAGAGATGAGCCAGGGGCTCCTGAGGTAATAGGAGCCAACAGGGAAACACCAGCGAAGTACCTTAAAGGAATTAAGGGGTGTTCCTCTAAGAAGGTGACACAGCCGACAGCCCAGCTGAAGTGCCTCTACACCAATGCACGCAGCATGGGCAACAAACAGGAGGAATTGGAAGCCACCGTGCTGTTAGAAAGCTACGACCTAATTGCCATTACTGAAATCTGGTGGGACAAATCCCATGACTGGAGTGTGGCTATCAATGGCTACAGGCTGTTCAGAAGGGACAGGCAAGGAGGGGCGGAGGCATTGCCCTCTACGTCAAGAAATTGATAGAGTATGAAGAGCTGTCTCTGGAGAATAGCCACAAGCAGGTTGAAAGCTTATGGGTAAGAAACAGAGACTGAGGCAACAAAGGGAACCTTGTGGTTGGTGTCTACTGCAGGCCACCTGATCAAGGGGAGCCTACTGATGAAGCCTTCTTACTCCAGCTACAGGAGGCATCGATCTCTCAGGCTCTTGTGCTGCTGGGGGACTTCAACCACCCCAACATCTGCTGGAAAAGTGGCACAGCGAGCTGTAGGCAATCCAGGAGACTCCTGGAATGCATTGAGGATAAATTCTTAAGCCAGGTAATAGACAGCCCTATCAGAGGGGATGCGATACTGGACCTGTTGGTCACCAACACAAGGGAGCTAATCGGTGACGTCAAGATTGGAGGCTGTCTGAGCTGCAGTGATCACGCACTGGTGGAGTTTGCAGTCCTGAGGCATATGGGTCAGGCAAAGAGTAAAGTCAGGTCCCTGAATTTTAAGAAAGCAAACTTTGAGCTGTTCAAGGAGTTAGTCAATAGGATCCCCTGGGAAACTGCCCTCAGGGACAAGGGAGCAGAACAGAGCTGACAGATCTTGAAGGACGCTTTCCATAGAGTGCAAGAGCTGTCATTCCCCAGGTGTAAGAAATCAGGAAAGGAAGGCAAGAGACCGGCATGGATGAGTTGAGACCTGCTGGTCAAACTAAAGGGCAAGAAGAAAATGCACAGGCAGTGGAAGCAGGGACAGGTATCCTGGGAAGACGCTGCCTTGTTTTGTAGGGATGGCATCAGGAAGGCCAAGGCATGGCTGGAGCTGAACTTGGCAAGGGATGCAAAGAATAATAAGAAGGGCTTCTACAGGTATATCAGCCAGAAAAGGTCAAAGAAAGCATACCACCCCTGATGAACATGACTGGCAAACTGGTAACAATGGATGAGGAGAAAGCTGAAGTACTCAACAACTTCTTTGCCTCAGTCTTCACTGGCAACCTCTCTTCCCACACCTCTCGAGTGGATAGATGCGCGCAAGACGGGGACTGGGGGAGCAAAGTCCCTCCCACTGTAAGAGAAGATCAGCTTCATGACCACCTGAGGAACCTGAACATACATAAGGCTATGGGACCTGACGAGATGCATCCCAGACTCCAGAGGGAATTGGCTGATGTTGTTGCCAAGCCACTCTCCATCATATTTGAAAAGTCATGGCAGTCAGGTGAAGTCCACGGTGACTGGAAAAAGGGAAACATTGCATCCATTTTTAAAAAGGGTAGAAAGGAGGACCCTGGGAACGACTGACGTGAGCGCCTCACCTCTGTGCCTGGGAAGAGCATGGAACAGATCCTCCTAGAAGCTCTGCTAAGGCAGAGGGAGGACAGGGAGGTGATTCGACACAGCCAGCATGGCTTCACCAAGGGCAAGTCCTGCCTGACCAACCTAGTGGTCTTCTATGATGGAGTGACTACATCAGTGCACAAAGGAAGACCTACGGATGTCATCTATCTGGACTTCTGTAAAGCCTTTGACACGGTGCCCCACAACATCCTTCTCTCTAAATTGGAGAGAGATGGATTTAATGGGTGCACTGTTTGGTGGATGAGGAATTGGTTGGATGGTCACATCCAGAGGGTAGTGGTCAACGGCTCAATGACCAGATGGAGATCGGTGACAAGTCGTGTCCCTCAGGGGTCTGTATTGCAAGCAGTACTGTTTAATATCTCCATCAAAGACACAGACAGTGGGATCGAGTGCACCCTCAGCAAATTTGCAGATGACACCAAGCTGAGTCATGCAGTTGACACACCTGAGGGATGGGATGCCATCCAGAGGGACCTGGAGAAGCTCGAGAAGTGGGCCCATGCGGACATCATGACGTTCAATAAGTCCAAGTGCACCTGGGTCAGGGCAGCCCCCGGTATCAATACAGGCTGGGCATTGAGTGGATTGAGAGCAGCCCTGCAAAGAAGGACTTGGGGGTGCTGGTGGATGAAAAACTGGACATGAGCTGACAATGTCCGCTCGCAGCCCAGAAGGCCAGCCATATCCTGGGCTGCATCAAAAGAAGCATGGCCAGCAGGTCGAGGGAGGTGATTCTGCCCCTCTACTCTGCTGTGGTGAGACCCCACCTGGAGTATTGCATCCATCTCTGGAGCCCCCAGCACAGGAAAGACACGGACCTGTTGGAGCGGGTCCAGAGGAGGGCCACAAAAATGATCAGAGGGCTGGAACACCTCTCCTATGAGGAAAGGCTGAGAAAGTTGGGCTTGTTCAGCCTGGAGAAGAGAAGGCTCCAGGGAGACCTTATTGCAGCCTTTCAATACTTGAAGGGAGCTTATAAGAAAGATTGGGATAGGCTTTTTAGCAGGAGGGCCTGTTGCGATAGGACAAGGGGTAATGGTTTTAAAGTAAAAGAGGGTACATTTAGACTAGATATAAGGAAGATATCTTTTACCATGAGGGTAGTGAAACACTGGCACATGTTGCCCAGAGAAGTTGTGGATGCCCCATCCCTGGAAACATTCAGGGTCAGGTTGGATGGGGCTCTGAGCAACCTGATCTAGATGAAGATGTCCCTGCTTATTGCATGGGGGTTGGTCTAGATGGCTTTTCAAGGTCCTTTCCAACCCAAACCATTCTATGATTCCATGATTCTCTGATTCTAAATTTGTTCTCACTCTCCAAAAACATACATGAATATTAGAGGTAGGCTTATGTCACAGAATCTCAATAGAGGATAAGATTTCTTACTGAACTAGGAAGGATTACTGTCCTGTGCTTTGTTTTAAGTAACTTTATTCTTCTTTGGAAAATGTAAATCTTTCATCAAACCAACAGAAAAAGCAAATCCACCTTTTTTGCTTTTGATAAATTATTTTTGCTTTGGGGATCTTTAGATTTTGCACAAATATTTCACAAAAGCAGTCCTAGGGTTTACTTAAACATAAAAGTAATAAAAACCTACTCTTTTTTACAGTACTGCAGTGTTAATTTATTGATTTATTAGCAACTTGCTTTAGAAAAAAAAATTGAAAGCTGTTTTATGAACTAACAAATTTTATCTTGTTTTTCTTTCCTTTCCTAATGGGGGTAGACTGTAAGTGAACTACTGTTTTACCTTCCTTTTTCTTTCTCAGAAAATTACTTGGAGCTAGGAGTTTTGGATCTACATTATAAGATATAGCACCAAGCTCTAAATAGCTGAAATATAAAAAATGTCCATAGAAGTTAAGACTTTTAAAACTTCAGAAGTTTCAGAAAACTGTTCTGTCAAAAAGGCAGATAGATCAGCAGCACTTAGGGATGAGGATGAACAGTTGTATTTAATAAAAGGGAGAGATGGAGAGCCTGTGCAAGAAAGATCACTTTTTGACAAATGATAAGCTTCTGAGTTTTCATGAACTAGCCAGATGGGTTTTTCATACATTTTTACAGTAGTTTGGTCTTGGAGATTAGAGAACTGGAGGGTGACTGACCCTGAGAATAGTGTTGGCTGGCATTATTAATGAAGTGCCACGATCCTGCTGGGGAACAACATGCACTGTATCACTGTCTCTGCTTGTATGTCACTGTGGCTAAAAGTGGACAGGACCCCAAACCAAAGTGAAAAACATAAGACAAGGCTCCCTATTTGTATAGGATGATAATACATTCTGGCCAATTTCTCTGATGCTCTTAACTGGCATAATCCCATCAAACTGGTTCACATCAGCCGAGAATCTGAATATTCAGTTTTAAAAACTGAGCTGCAAAGGGTTCCCATTTTAAAGCATCAATGTGAAAAACTTTGTCAGTAATATTTAAAGCAATAATAAGCCTTAGTTCCACAAGCAACTCACTTGAGATACATTTTCCTGGTTGAGAATATTTGTTTTAAAAATATTCGTTTTGGATTTGACTGGCTTCAGATCTTCTAGTGGGCTTTTGTAGGGAAAAAGAAGGAAACTGAGCGTGGATTTAATTTGTTTTCACCAGCGCTACTCAGTATGCCGTGGAATATGGAGCACCCACTGAGCAGAAAATTTTGCCAGAAAGTATCTGAGATATTGTACAGTCAGAGTAATTTGGCATCTGTGGTTTAGCATTTTTGTGAGTCATTTATTAAATGCATTTAAAAATATGTTTTCCTTCTAATCTACCTTACTTGTGTCATTATCTGTTCTCTGTAATGCACTCATTAGAAAGGGATCTTAAAAAAAACCCAAAACACCAGAGTTCAGCACCCCTGTGTTGATCGAGAAGCAAGAGCAATGCACACTCTGAAACACTGCAGTCTGATTAGGATGATTGCCTTAGGGATTTATTTGCAACTTTATTTGTGAAAGACGCCACAATAAAAATCTCTGAAATCCAGGGGAAGTGAGATCCCAGTGAGGGACTTCTGCTCCGACCTCTTCATCAATATTATGGATGACAACACAATTTTCTAAGAAATTAATTAGGATGAAAGGCAGAACAATTCAAATCAAATGGGGGGATAAACCAAAGATTTTGCAGCATATGAATGACACAAACAATATTTAAGCATGACAAAATAATATAAGTAAAATTATAAATTACTTCCTTTGGTTTCTAAAGTAGGGCCACCTATAGTTTTATGCTTAGCATACTAATTATAAGTGTGTGAATTTATCTGCTAGATAAACTATAAAACATGTTTAAGTTGAACCAAACATTTCTTTTGAAATCCTTTTCATTTTTTTTCATTTCTTCATTTTTTATTAAAGGTAGAAAATAGGAACACATTACAACGAGCTTCAGACTACCAAAATAGGCAAAATTGGCATTTTTTCATCACAACTTTCATTCTAAAGCTAATTTACCTGGATCAGAGTGGGTTATACTTCACCAAGTGCCCCTGCCTTCGCCACAGTATTTATGTCTGCGTTACCTGCCCTTGGCTCTGTTAAGGCGTGTGTCACCTCAGCCTGGTGTGGGTGCTCACAGTCAATGACTGAAGCTGGTGTCTCCCTGCCCTGGCCCCCGCAGCTCTGGGGCCCGGCAGGGGCAGGGCAGGTCTGTGTCAGGGAGCTGGGGTGTCCTTGGCTGGTTGGAGCCAGCTGGAGCCGGTTGGAGCTGGTTCCCCACCCCCATACTCAGGTGACTGTCACCGCCCGTTGGGAGCTGCCGCTGGCCAGACTGGGGTTATGGCATGACAGACTCCAGCCTGGTGGCCTGGTACTTGCCTGATGCTCAGGGCTGGGGCTGCCCCAGTGCCTCCCGACTGCCCAGCTCCCTGGCTGAGCTGTGGGATATGCCCTGGCTGCCTGGCCCTTCCCTGCCTGACCCCGTGGGGAACCCCCACAACTTCTGTCGCCTGGGGAGCGTCCAGCCCATGCTGCGCCCTGACAACCCACCCCACCGTGACCATCATATTTTTGCTGATGAGGGCCACACAGTGCTAATGGCTCCGGGCAACCCCCTCACCCACCCCCATTATGCCTAAGGAAGATGGAATTTTTCACCTTGGGACCCATGGGGACACTGGAGAGGCAAGCTCACCACCAGAGAAAGGGGTCAGATACTGGGAAGGTATTTATTGTGTAATAGTTTGAAATGTATTGTTAATAAGACCTTTCTGTATCAGTTAGGTAATTGGGACCATTAGACGGCTAAAATATTAATTGCACTCACAGTGAATTCTTGGCTTTGTATATGTGGTATGTTCTTTTTTGTCCATAAGATTTTGATGTAACAGCAGTAACATAAAAAGACCTATAAAGATTGTGAGAAATATTTTGGCAAAAGTGCCTTACAAAAATTAGACTTTTTCACCATCCTTCCTTTGAACAAAGCCCTCTCTCCAGTGTTTCATTCACTTCTTTGTGGAAATAGAGATTTTTATTTGTTTTCCTGGGTAACTGAAGGAAGATGAGGAAAATCTTCAAAGAAGAAGAAACTTTTTCAGAAGCTCATTTTGAGCTGAATGTTAATAGAAGGATCAATACTTTATTACTGAAGAGAAATCTGATCCTTCAGATGCATGAGCAGTCATACTGAAATCACTCATAGGAGACCTGAGGCACAGGGAGGAAATCAGTGAACCCTCTATATACAACGTAGAGTTACCAAGTTTGAGAAGACTGTGCAGAAGTAATGGAGTCTAGGAGAAAGGATGAGATTGGGCCGCATTGTGCAGGAATTGTATTTTTAAAAAGAAGCTGTGTCCAGCACTGTTTGGTAAACTTAAAATCCTTTAGTATAGTGCTAAAATGTTTACAATTCTCAGGCTAGGTGTGTGGCGATGTATGGTGGAGAATAAATTTGTGTCAGCCTTCCATTTAGTTAAGTAGCAGAATTCTATCCTGAAGTTCCCAGGAAACCAAAAGAGACCTTTTTTCCTAGACTGTTCTGTTTTTTAATGAAAATTGTCTACTGCATTTCTACTGTAGTAAAATGTACAAGAGAATCATATGTATAACAATAATTTATTTTCTTCATAAGCTTGCTTACCTGCTTTTCTCTTTTACCTCTCAAGACCCTTTCTCACTGAATAGAACGTTAGCAGTTCCAGTTATTTCAAAGAATGGGATACTACATACGTGGATAAAGGTTTTATAAATGGGTCCAGATTAATGTGTCATTCTCTTATCATTACCACAAATGACTCAGAGTCCATGATTCACCGGAGTAGGGAGTACAAAATTCATAAACTAAAGTTGTTTTACCTTATCTTCTCAAACCTCAGTGTTCTGGATGAATGAGAATAGACAGGGGCATGAACATTTTTAGTTAACATATGTATGGCTTCAAAATATGTCCAGAAGGATACTGCTGCTACCTGAATGTTTTCCTTAGCACCCTCTGAAGTGCTAGACCTCACAGAAAGGTTATATATTCATTGCATTTTACTGTCAAGTATAAGCCTTAACATATTGTCCTGACATTTCATCATATAAGTTGATATAGATATATTGCTGCTCATAAAGTAGCAATTACATTTCATACATTTTTTCTGCTAAAAAAGAAAACAGTATTCAGCCTGGCAAGATTTCTCATTAAAAGATTAAAAAATTAGAAATACTTGTTACTAATTAGATAATTAGGAAGTAGATTAGAAGCCTCTAAAGAGAAATGCACTTAAGCCTACAAGTATGTTACAATATATCTGTTTGAATTAATTTCTGCGGTATAATTAGCATTATGTATTACCTTCACAGTTTTGATTAAAATGTGTAATCTGAGGTACCATTAGGTCTAACACTTTGCATCTCACTGGATTCTTCATATAACTAATTAGCACAAGGGTCGTAGTTCTCATTTTTCCAATATCAATATATCATTAAAGCAGCCCATCACTGATTATGTTGATAGATGTGGTAGGACACCATAGAGATGAAATTTTCAATTTCCTAAAGGGTGAATATAATTACAAATTTAGCAAAGCAAAAATCTGTGATTTAGTACATTACCTTTGTACAGTTGTGCCAATAAGAAAGAATTTTGATAGTTACACAAAGAAAAAACTCTGCTCTGATGCAAGAATTTAGTCTCTTTACGTGTCATTTATGAAGAATTTAAGTTCAGTAATCAGATATGGAGTCTACATAGCTGAAATATTACCTATTAACATTTTCAGTAAGTAACAGTAAAGTACACAGATACTGCTTGTGACGGTGTGCTCCCCCTGGCCCTGCCCCAAACCTGACCCTTATCTCCCATAACCCTGCTCCAGTGATAACCATCAGTGGCAGTGGTAATGGATGTGTCTGGTTGTGATGGCTGCATCATTTCAAAGTTGATTTGAAGACATAACAACACAATAGTCAAGGGCTATTGTGCAGCATGCCCACCTAACCACAGCAAAGAGGCTGGCATCTGGGGTCGGTATGCAAATATGACTGAGTCAATCATCTTACCCACCATAAATAGTGAACAGCCTGAGAGCCCTTGGAGCTCTCCTGCACGTCAGCGGGCTGCACGCCAGGATCCCCCCTTGAGTAGGGATGCCTCTCAAGGTTACTCCTCGAGGTTGAGAGATTCCTTGCCGTAACAGATCTTCGATAAGTGACTGATAGCATGCTAAACTTTGAAACCTTAGCTAAGTGATATAAAGGATTCATTGTGCATATATATAACCTTTTAGACATAAACTGTTGACCAAGTCTGGGACTAGGATTGGATCTAGCTGCCCCTGGACTCCTCTCTGAGAAGGAGTTTAGAAAGCAAGGGGATCCTTTCTGAACCTCATGACTCAACAGGAGGTTCTCCCTGACAGTTTTGTCTGACCCTGTCCTCTACGCAGTAAATAACCAAGTGTACCTTGCCATCGAATCTTGTTAAATCACTGTTGCATTTACATTTACTATAGAACCTTGTTAACTCACTACTTTATATCAATAAAATATATTTTGCTTCTCTCTTACGAGTGAAGTGCACTCTCACTCCTTTCGCAACACTGCTAAGGACAATGTCAAATGAGAAGACAGTTTCATGGTTTAAACAGGTGAAAACACCCAAATTTGATGACAGAAAACCTGAAAATTAGTATGAATAAAAACCTTGGATCCCGTCTTATATTTTTTCCTCCTCCCCATCTTCCACAATTCCTGTGTATCTCACATTTCTCTTAATCTCAGCCTTTCTTATGATTCCTAGCCTTCTGGACACTGTGATCTCCTATCAATTATGTCTACTATTCTGCCTTCTCCCTGCCTGTATTTCATTAGATTTGCTGTCTACCCACTTATGTATATATGCAGAGTATGATTTATTTCTTTGAAGCCATCTGTTTTCTCTCCAAAAGTAGTAAATGAAGGTAATTCTTAAGTGAACAGATTCATATCCATATAGAAATAATAAAAAGAAGTTACTTCCATTATACATCCATTATGGGCACATGATGATGAGTTAAAAATTATCATTTTTCCTTCCTAACCCCTATTAAAGTGTACTTATATCATGAAGTTTGTTTGCCCAGCGGTCATTTACACAGGAACCAGATTCTTTTCTGGAGGAAATAAATTGTTTCCTCAGACTAGATCTGAGAAGTCAATTACAGTTTAGAAGTTAAGGACCTAAATGTTTTCTGGATTTTTTTAGCTTGAAATGTGGAAGACACCTTTTTCTTAAACTGTTACTGATTTCAGCAGGAATTAAGTCTCCTAAATACAAGTTAGGCACCCAGTAATCATTGTAGAAATGGCCACAAGGGCCATTTTCTAATAATTGTTTGTGCCTGTTATTTGAATAATGGCAATAATGTTTAAAATTTTATGCTCTTAATTAGGAAAGCTTCAAAAATTAACTAATTCCCCTTTCCCAACAAAAGGATACATAATAAAATTATAGAAAACTAGAAGCTAGAAACATCTTGGGATGGGATTAATTTATCTGGGAGGGCCAGTTTGAGAGCAGCATTTGGAACTGATCTCCAGAGGGAGGGAAGATATACTAATGAGCACTGAATATTTGTAAATTTGTGAATATGGCCATGGCAGTCAATGACTGTCCATGAATTTTACATATATCTAAGCTCTCATGTAAACAGATGCTAGGGAAATATCCCAGATTTAGAGCTTCTCTGCTGTACAGGATGTAAAGAAAACAAGCTGAACCTTATTAAGGAAAACAAGCTTCTTCCAGCTTGTATATGTTAGAAGTTCTCATTGCGTAACAGCAGGTCCTATTTCTGGGGTGAGGCGTCAAACAATGGAGAGATAGGATGTTTGTTTTCTGTATGTTTTACATAGGCATTGTCTGCTTCCCTGCCCTTAGGTACCCATCTATCTCAACAGCTACCGTTTACCTAGATTTAGAATTCTCCCTTTAGTCTACAAGGAGGTAAGAAAGGCTGAGACAAAGTAACATTTTGAAAGGAATTCCTGTTGGATTACTTCCATTTTTATTTTACTTATGTTATATTAGGGCAGTCTCATGTCCTGAAAGGCTGAGATACTTGGGACACTTCTATTTATTCTTAAAGAGACGCTAAGGATATTCAGTGACCTTTAGTACACATTCTTACTAGTGGTCTACTGATTGCATATTAAAGATTGAGTATATAAATTTAAATTATAAATGCATTCTGAACTCTGTTCTTTTTGACATTGTCTGAATCTGTTTCAGTTCTTCTTCGCAACTGCCTGGATGATGTTGTTTAAATGTGGTTTTCTTCCTATCCTTTTATCCAAATCTTGTTCGTCCTGGCCCTCATTTGTGCTTCTTTGTGCCACAGCACCTCTTTCATCATTTCACTTACAAAAAAGATTAAACTATTCCAGGAAGTGGGAGAGTAAATGCAATTGAATGGATATTTAGGAGGCCTGGATGTGCATGAATTGGCCCTCAGTACATAGTTTGGCCCTACGCCTTTAGTCCTTAAAGCAAATTAAATCCTGAATGGCATTTCTCCAGGAAGCATGCATGATGGAATCCGAATCCCAAATATTAAACATAGGCTGAGTCTCTGAAGCAATTTTTTCCTTCATAAATAGTTTTAGGAGGTGTAACCATTCTTTTCAATAAACATCTAATGTTACAGTGCTCTCCTAGCCCAGAGATTTAAAATGCTGGACTGAAGCTAAACTAAAAATTGATAATACTGAACTGCAAGGAATTAGTTACTATGTTCATAATTGGCTGGTGACTGTGTTAGGCTTCTGTAGTTAAAACACAAACAAGAAGAATAGACAAAAAATATGAAACAAAATATGTTTTTGTAGTTGAGTTTACAGCTTTAAGCCATCTTAAGGTACTTACCACAGGATTTCTAAGGAGTACATATGTGTTTAATTGTTCCAAACAATCTCTTAGAGAAGGAAGAGTCAAGAGTTTTTATGAAAGTTCCTATACCACACCTGCCCTAAGATCATTTTGTCTTAGAGCTGAAGTTACTTGCTAAAGGGCTCAAAACATTTTGTGTCTTTTATGAACTTGAGTGGTGAACAAACCCTGATTTTATTTGAGTTTTCTCTGTTAAATATGTGACCTTTTAAATATGAAGGAGTTGGTGGGCCTACACCTTAGCTGGATCCATTTTCAGGAATTTCCTGTAATATTTTGACTGTATAATAATTCTGAGTGTTTATATAGGTATAACTCATAGGCAGGAGCCCTGGACCAGAAAATAATCATGAGTAACTTAGGACATATTAAATATCAGAAAATAACAATTTGATAACTAATTTCATTTAGTGAGTACATTTGAAAACAGTAGACTAAAGGTTAAATTACCATATAATTTCTTAGGTAAGCAAAGATATATTCTCTAATATCACTGACTAGCTTATAAATGTAGCATATTTTTATCTGAGACTAAAAGACTCCTCCAGGGAGAATCTCCTTCCTCTGGTGGATGCCGGGGGAAACATTGTCACCAAGAATGACGAAAAGGCTGAGGTACTTAATGCCTTCTTTGCCTCAGTCTTTAATAGTAAGACCAGTTATCCCCAGGGTATTCAGCCCTCTGAGGTGGAAGACAGGGGCCGAGAGCAGAATAAACCCCCTACAGTCCAGGAGGAAGCAGTCAGCGACCTGCTGCACCACCTGGACGCTCACAAGTCTATGGGGCTGGATGGGATCCACCCGAGAGTGCTGAGGGAGTTGGTGGAGGAGCTTGCCAAGCCACTCTCCATCATTTATCAGCAGTCCTGGTCAACGGGGGATGTCCCGGATGACTGGAAGTTAACAAATGTGACACCCATCTACAAGAAGGGCCGGAAGGAGGAGCCGGGGAACTACAGGCCAGTCAGCCTGACCTCGGTGCCAGGGAAGATCATGGAGCGGCTC
>WAAD01032029.1:26687-53712 GCA_013389945.1 Fregata magnificens
GGCACTGGTGAGGCCGCACCTTGAATACTGTGTTCAGTTTTGGGCCCCTCACTACAAGAAGGACACTGAGGTGCTGGAGTGTGTCCAGAGAAGGGCAACGAAGCTGGTGAAGGCTCTGGAGAACAAGTCTTATGAGGAGCGGCTGAGGGAATTGGGGCTGTTTAGCCTGGAGAAGAGGAGGCTGAGGGGAGACCTTATAGCTCTCTACAACTACCTGAAAGGAGGTTGTAGTGAAGCGGGTGTTGGACTCTTCTCCCAAGAAACTAGTGATAGGATGAGAGGGAATGGCCTCAAGTTGCGTCAGGGAAGGTTTAGACTGGACATCAGGAAGAATTTCTTTATGGAAAGAGTGGTTAGGCATTGGAACAGGCTGCCCAGAGAGGTGGTGGAGTCATCAACCCTGGAAGCGTTCAAAAAAGGTGTAGACGTGGCACTCCAGGGCCTAGTTTAGGAGTCATGGTGGTGTTGGGTTGACAGTTGGACTTGATGATCTTAGAAGTCTTTTCCAACCTTAATGATTCTATGATTCTATGACTTAAATACAGAGACAGAAATGGAAAAACAAATATCTATTTTAAAGTTTATAAGTCCAGCATCTCAAAAAAGTAATGAAAATAAGTTTTGTTTTCTTTTTTTTCCTCTAAAACTTAATAACTATAGGTATAATGGAACAGAACAAGCAAAGCCTTCTCTTACCTTTCAAAATAATACAGCCTTTCACCAACTGTACAAGCAAAATGATGATTTGTCTTTTCTGCCATATAAAACTGAGAGGACAACTTTGGTAAGGCTTGGGATACTCATTAGAAATCCGTTCCTTATCGCACTGCTGTTAGTGGGATTAAGGGTAGCTGAATAATGGAAATAGTTCACAACCCCTGAACTCATATAAGAGTAGGGTGTTGCCAAAGATGACAGGATCAAAAACTTGGATATGGGGGAAAGGGAGAACATGAAACACCCTTTTTGTGGGCAGTCAGCAGTTACGCCAGATCAATATGAAGGTAACTGCACCCTGAATGAAGGTGCTTACTGTAAGAGTAAGTGGAAGGAGTAAGTGGCTGCTCCTTTAAGGGTACCTGGTTAAAGGAGCCATAAACAAGAACATACAGAGACAAACCTGACCAACACACAGTAATGGAGGTCATGAAGAGAACAAACCTGGTCAGTGGCGTGAATTGGTAAGGATATGTAGGGTGTTAAAATGTTTATTTTTTCAGTCCAGAGGATAAGGAAAGGGAGGGAGACAAACACACAGAGACATAAAACCTGGACAATTAGCATTAACAAACAATAACCAGAAACAAACTTTGTCAGTCACATTAATTGATGGGCTCTCAAGAAACTGCAGGCAAACCCTGACTTTGCAACTGATAAGGATGCAAACCTGAGGGTCCAGGATGTTGGAGGGGGTCGGTGGGACTGTGCCAGCTGATGAGGCAATGTGCGGGGGAAGGAACAGAGAGGAGGTTAGGCAGAAAGGGGTATAAAAGGGGTCAGTTGTGTGTAAATTGGGGCCGGTCAGTACATTTGTCTGGCTGAGCCCTGTGCCTGACCACTGCAGTCTGTCCTGTCTTCTTATATCTTCTTATCAAATCTTTTCTTAACTCTCTCTCTGCATAATCTCACTCTCTATCCCGTGTGTGTGTGCTGCAAGGACTCAGTGCCAGCTGCTGGTGAGACCTGTGTGTGTGTGAGTGAAATTTGGTGCCAGCTACTGGAGTTGGACTGGGGCTGTGGGCTCCCCTGACCTACGGTATCAGTTACTGGAGCCCGTGGGGTCTCAGCATCAGCAACTGGAGTAAGTGGGGGTCTTTAATCCCCAGCCACTGGGGCAGGAATGGTGTGTGTCCCCAAAACCAGCTACTGGGAGGACCAGAGTGAGTAAGGTGAGTGAGTTCCAGCGCTGGCAGCTGCAACTCTGTATCATAGACGTAAAGTGTGGTCAGAGAAATCCCATCCTGAGAGTCTTCCTTTTGAATTAAGTGTCATATAAATATAAATATGACTGTGTTGATTTTGGCTGGGATAGAGTTAATTCTCTTTATAGTATCTAGTATGGGGCTATGTTTCGGATTTGTGCTGAAAACAGTGTTGATAATACAGAGATGTTTTTGTTGTTGCTAAGTACTGCTTACACAAGTCAAGGACTTTTTTAGCCTCCCATGCTCTGCCAGGTGCACTAGAAGCTGGAAGGGGAGGGGACACAGCTAAAATTGTTGATCCAAACTGGCCAAAGGGATATTCCATACCATATGATGTCATGCTCAGTATATAAAGCTGGGGGAAGAAGAAGGAGGGGGAGAAGTTTGGAGTGATGGCGTTTGTCTTCCCAAGTAACCGTTACATGTGATGGAGCCCTGCTTTCCTGGAGATGGCTGAACACCTGCCTGCCGATGGGAAGTAGTGAAGGAATTCCTTGTTTTGCTTTGCTTGCACGCAGCTATTGGTTTACCTGTTAAACTGTCTTTATTTCAACCCATGAGTTTTCTCACTTTTACTCTTCTGATTCTCTCCCCCATCCCGCCGGGGGGGAGTGAGTGAGTGAGCGGCAGCGTGGTGTTTAGTTGCCGGCTGGGGTTAAACCATGACAATGACAAAATCTCTTTTATATATGTGTGTGTGTATACACACATATACATGTATGTAAATATTAAATTTAGCAAGGGTGGACCTGTTAAACAGATTTAAAGATATTATAGGCAAAAATCTTTCAAATTAAGTTGTAAGACCAACAGAGTGCAAAATGTTATGAAAGGGTATTTAGGAGACCCTCATTGATAACAAGATTGCGTTTCAGTAGCTCAGATCACAACTGTGGTAAAATTTCCTCCCTTGACTAGCATAATATTGCGCTTTATGTCCATACTGCTAAATGAAAGAGTCAGAGAATCAGCTCATATACTCAATTTCTGCTCAGTCACACCACTTGTTAGCTCACTCTCTGGATATTTTTTGGATGCCTCTAGCTGTCTCCAAGGCAAAGCTTGTAGGCTTCTGGGGATAAATCTCAGGAGGGAGTACTCCTGGATAGTTGTTTCCTTCCAATGTCCTAGAAAATTTTACACACTCAGACATGCCTCATGCTGTCCTATCACACACCCAAGTATGCAACATATACCTCCAATTACATGTTATAAAAACATCAGTCTCCTGGGGGGACAGCATAGTGTCCACATTATTTGAGGCACACCAAAACAGAAAAACACAAGATAGTGATTTTGTGCATGGAGCACCACATGAGGCCCATAGGAGATTCAGGCCCAAGTGTGGATTATGGAGATGGCCAGTGCTGCTCTGGAGAGGACCATCACTGAGTACTGTTGACAGGCAGTTCCACTTGGCCTCAAGGTCATACACCTTTCTCTGCTTTTTTTTTATTTAGTGCTAGTGCTATAGACACAGGACAATTTGTGATGATCAGTTTTAACCAGGATAAGAACAATTTGCCTACCCAATGGAAAACAATGTATTTTTTTTTACAGTTCTGAGTCATAGAGATAACATGTAGATTCTCATTTTTCTGGCCCTCCCAGTTCAAAGGGGTAGGACGTCTGGCAAGTCATGTTCATGTTTCTAAGGTGGAATATGTTAAGAAAGAGCTATGAAATACTTAAAAAAACTAAAGGCAGTAAATGATTGATTTCAAATGGCATTAGTCCACATATACGTGGGAATTAAAGGGCAAAGAGTGTCTATTCTGGCAAAATAAGCATTTTGATGGATCAGTATTATTTAAAATCTTTGTTGGGGAAACGGACAGTGGGATTCAGTTGACCGAAGGGGGCTGTCAATTTGTCACTGCACAAGTGTCAACACAAATGTCAAGACAAGTCCTCGAGGACTGAGTGAGAGCTGGCAACACCAAGCTGTGTGGTGTGGTCAACATGCTGGAGGGAAGGGGTGCCATCCAGAGGGAGCTTGACAAGCTGGAGAGATGGGCCCATGTAGACCTCATGAAGCTCAACAAGGCTAAGTGTAAGGTCCTGCACCTCAGTTGGGACAATGCCAAACATGGATGCAAGCTGGGCGATGAGTGGATTGAGAGCAGCCCTGCAGAGAAGGACTTGGGGGTATCGGTGGATGAAAAAATGAATATGAGCTGGCAATGTGTGCTCACAGCCAAGAAAATCAATTGTATCCTGGGCTGCATCAAAAGAAGCATGGCCAGCAGGTTGAGGGAGGTGATTCTCCCCCTCTACTCAGCTCTCATGAGACCCCACCTGGAGTACTGCATCCAGCTCTGGGGCCCCCATCATAAGAAAGCCATAAACCTGTTAGAGCGGGTCCAGAGGATGACCATGAAGATGATCAGAGGGGGCTGGAGAACCTCTGCTATGAGAAAAGGCTGAGAGAGTTGGGGTTGTTTAGCCTAGAGAAGAGAAAGCTTGGGGGAGACCTTATAGCAGCCTTCCAGTACATGAAAGATGGGGATGGATTCCTATCAGGGAGTGTAGTGATAGGACGAAGGGTGATGGTTTTAAATTGAAAGAGGGTAGATTTAGATTAGATCTTAGAAAGAAATACTTTACTGTGAGGGTGGTGTGACGCTGGAACAGGTTTCCCAGAGAAGCTGTGGATGCCCCCTCCCTGGAAGCGTTCAAAGTCAGGCTGGATGGGGCTTTGAGCAACCTGATCTAGTGGAAGGTGTCCCTGCCCATTGCAGGGGGGGTTGGACTAGATGATCTTTAAAGGTCCCTTCCAACCCAAACCATTCTATGATTCTATGACTGAAACAAGTAACATGTCTTGAGTTCTTTTTTGGTTTTTTGTTACCATTGTTACAGAAAACCAGTGTGAATTTACCCATTGTGCAGGTTCTTAGGTTGGTATTCTGCCTTTTACTTCAATTCCTTAAAAGAAACAACTGTTTCCAAAGTTGTGAGCCACAGAATATCTGCGGAATTACAGACCTAGGTGCTTCATCTCAGTGCTAGTACAAAACTGATTTAGAGTGTAATTAAAGTGAGATTAGTAAAATATCTGACTCAGTATCACATGTTCATACAAGTAAAAATTATGCTTTTTTAACCTGTTAGAGGTTATTGAAAAAGTAAAAAACAACAGATGAAGGTAACCCTAATTGATGTAATTTATGCCTTAAATTTTTTTCTGATAATGTGGTACATAAAAGCTCATTAGAATTAAGGGATAACTAGAAGATAAAAGGCTAAGTCTTGTCACAGATTTTTAAACTGGTTAATCAGTAGGAAAGGGTTCACAACAAAGGACTGTTTCTCAGGGCTGTAAGGTGCAATATCTGACCAGGCAAGAGACTCTGCTGATTTATATTTAATGCATTCTTCAAACCAAAAAGTGTTTTTATTCTTATTTTACAAACAAGAAACTGAAATAGAGTGCAGAGTCAAATTCAGCTCTTAATATCTATGATAGATGTGACAAGTCACACTCTGTAGTGTTCTCTCTCTCTCTGACAACAGAGGTCAAATTGACAGTGAAAATTTGGGGAAATTGTCCCACCATAAGAGTCCTTCAATAATGAAGAGGGAAATATGTATCTTTCCTCTCAGGGTGCTATGAATCTAAAAAAATGCAAGAAATAGATTTTTTTTTTCTTTTTAATCAGGAGTAGGAAAAAATATGAAAAATTTCAGAAAAAATCAGAGAAATCCATCATATTTGAAGAATTGTTTGATGCTAATATTTGTATAATTTTTTTTTTAAATGTGGCCTGCCCTCAAAAAAACCCAGAAATATTTTTCATGGATATAAGTCAATAACAAAATGCATGGCTGAATCTGTTTCAAAGCTCAGGAATTTTAGACAAAGTTAAAACATTACACAACATGAACCATGCAATATGAGCCACACCTGTCAACTTATATATTTGCTGTGTCTAATATGCCTTTGGAGTTAAACCTATGGAGTTCATTTTGTGTATATTTTAATTTCTTTATTTCTTGGTAAATCCATATTACATTTCTGCCACCTAATCTTTATTTAGCAATTAATTATAATTTGTATTAGTGCAAAGCAATAGCCTCCAAGCTTACAGCTGGCCATAACAGACCATGCTGGAGCCTTTGCTGATTTGAAATGGTCCTGGAAAGCACTTTACAGATGAAGAGGAAAGGCTCAGCTGCTAGCACTCTGGTTATACAACCTTCATCAGATCTGAGTAACCCTGAGTTTCCATGGATGAAAAGTTTGCAAAATATTCAGTAAATTATTTTATGATGGACTTTTCTATTATCCAGAAATGCTGCTAGCATTTTCTGTAGTAGTATATCTAGCGTCAGCTCTTGACCTACCACAGCCTCTGTAGGAGGTAATAGGTGGCTTCCAAAAGGTTGGCCACTCCACAATATTTATCCACCTGTTATTGCCAGGTTTCTCTAACAGCTTATTGCCAAATATTCACTTGTAAATAACAAAGACTTTGACTAGTGCTTCCAAACCTAAATCCTTCCCTTCTTCATGATTCAGCCAAAAAAAAAGATGCCGTCATGCTTTTCTGAAACCAATGTTCTTCTGTGCTGCAATTCTTCTGATTGTGATTTTTATTTGCAGCAGGTTGTCTTCTTAAAAAAGGCTAGCATAGGTAACAAATGCCTTCTTATTTCCTTGTGCTGGATTGTTTGGATTACATGGATAAAACGGGTCCTACTACTTTGGTATTTGAAAACAGTCCACAAAAACGTATTCTGTCTGCTAAAAAAAGGCTATGATTATCTTGAATGTTTACAGCTTGATTTTACAGCTAGGGAATCTGTGGAGGGTACTACTCCTTAAGACACCTGTTACTGAGCATAAAGCAAATAAGAATTATTCACAGTAAATCAGAGAGGTTATGCTGGAAAATTCCCATTGTTTAAGAATATTGTATCTGTATCTCTACAGTCAGGATATTCAATGCAAGACAGGAAGGTCAGCTATTCAGTTGTTACTGCATTTCATATCTATTAAGTAATAAAAGTAAATGAATTTCTTATATGTTCAAAACCCCTAAAACTTCAAAGATAAATCATGCATAATAATTTTTATTTTGATAAGGTGCATATGTGCCTTTTTTTTAAAAAATCTCTTCCATGGATTTAAAACTGAATCATGCTGTTAAGGAATTTTTGTAGAATCTATGTACACGTTATCCTCATGGACTTCCGACTCACCATAGCAACCACATTAAAAAAAAAATATTTAATAAAAGCAATTTCACTTGAATTTTCTGTTAAAATGTAACATACCTAAGAGCAGAGAAATAAAGATAAGACAATAAATATGTTTCCACGCACTGTTTACAATCAATATATAATTCATAACTTCATTATGGGTTATTTACAACTTTATGATAGAACTGATCAACTATGATTTAATTCACTGGGATGTTCTGACTTTTCTGAATTTTCCTGAACTGAAACTGAAAAAAAGATTTTTACATCTAAATAAATCACTGTGTGAATACATTGGAAAATATCAAAACATTTACTTTCTACATGTTTTAATAGTTATGTAGTTGATATCAGAAAATTTCACTATAGAGCTTTAAATAGAAATATTAATTATTACATTGAATTTATATAAAATATATAAGACAAGTTAAATCTGAATAAGTATGTTCTGAGTGGGTTTTTTTCCCAAAAAAATTTGGAATCAAAGGTTGATGTTGTCAGAATCAATATTGTAATGCTCATATATCAAATAATTATTAAAATATTTGTCTTTTTTTATGAAAAATATTTAATTTAGCAAAACTGTCCTTTATTCTGGAAAAAATATGTCATAAAAATATTTACAATGGTCCTATTTATGGTTATTAGCAGCACAAAGCTGAGAAGGATTATGTAATAGGACATTGCCTCTTTGAGGAACTTAAAATAATATGAGATTTTGATGGTTTTTTTAAAAAAGTTTTACACATACCCGTTGTATTTATATTTTTTCTTTAAATAACGAATGAAATGGAGTCTCTTGTTTTTGAATACTCAAAGTAATTATAGCAATGTACATACAACTGAGTTGAAGAGGTCCATGGAGTGGCTACTCAAAACCTTATTTTGGGTGAAATGAAACATATCTTACATATTAAATTAAGAATTTAGTTTTAGTTCAACTGAAATCTTAACAGTCTAATCAATAAATCATTTGTCCAGGTTTAATTATTACAGAGGAAAGAAAAAAAAAGAAAGAAAAGAGTAAATTTCAGAAAAAGTTTCACAATAATAAAGTTTAAATTATTATAGACACACTTTCTTGTATCTACCGTTTCCGCTGGTGTTATGCTCACCCTCCCACTGCCCCTCAGGGTTCTCTGGTCCTGAATTTGTTATATTGTTCTATATATGGTGTATGTTTTGGATTTTTTTGTTTTGTTTTGTTTGGGGAGTTCTTTATAGTCCTGGGGTCTCCAGTATAATCCTGTGCCCTTTATATTATTGTCCCATACCAGTAATCCTCTACCCTGCATCTTGGATCCCCACTTTCAAGGCCCTTTCTATCATACCAGACCTATTTGCATCTAAGGTACATTTTTATGTTAACAGTGAATATTTCTACACACACAGATTGTCAACTTGTTACTACTACCTGTATAAAAATTTTGGTTATGCCACACAATTATACAAAGCTAAGTGAAGTGAAACAAATGAGATGATAGATAAATACTTGGTCATTAGAAAATTGCTGTTACAGCTAAACAAGCTAAAACAAAGCTCCATGCAGGCCAAGAGGAGTTCAGACACAGCCTGACGAGCCTCAGCCCAGTTGATGCAAACCCTCTGGCCTGTAGCTAGCAATGGCAATGCTGTATCTACTGTGCTACATGGTTCCAAGGCAAGGTGATGCCATCTGGCTAGCTTCCTCTCTGCTCAAGGGCTAGCGTTTGTTAGAAGAGGTTGGCTGGTTCCAAACCACGTAGCACTTGATTCTGGGTCTCCTCATGGTGCCAAGTGGTACCCTACTGACAGAATACATTGCTATTTTGTTTGAGTGCGATTTTCAGCTCAAATAATGCACAAGAAAATGTGAGGGTTGTGTGTAAGACCACCAGAGTCATCATTTTTAGTTCAAAATCTAGTGCACATGTTGATCTATGCCATGGGGTGACACGTGTTCATGAGGAAGGAGAATTTAAAGAGCTACTTAGGCAAAGCCTAAGTACTGTTGGAGGACAGAGGAGGATGAAGGTAGTTCATTTTCCTTCCCTTTTGAGGGCAGCCCATGGACTCCTCACAAATGTATTCAGGCTTTGTCTTAAAAAAGTTATTTTGGGAACGGGTGGTTAGCCAAGAAATCAGGAAGCAAATTAATGTTCAATCAATGTGGATGATTAGAGGATGAATGCTTAAGCTTCTTTAACTGTGTAGACATATCCATAGGTTTAAATATAACTCCATGTATCTTCACTTTGAAAAGAAGAGCTTTGAAGTTTTCAAAGTGTCTGAGGTACACAGAAAACACTTTGCTCATCTCTCCACCTTTTAACACCTTTCTTAGACAGCCAGTGCCAGATATTTTACATATTTAGTGTATCAAATGTGACAGTTTTATTAAAATTACCCATATATTCCTATCCAGAGGTCCATAAATAATTTCAATTATTGATTTTAATGGTGCACCTGCTCCAAGTTATTGCAATGCCATTAATGACTCATTAATGTGCTTAGATTTCCTGCTGATACCAGCTGAACGAATGAAGAATATTTCCTGTAACATTACAAAATAATCAGGAAGACAGAAAAAAATGTGTGTACCTTTCTTTCCATTTTAATGAATATAGTGCTTATTAAATACATTGTATAAGCAGAACTAGAAGGGACTCTATCAAACGTGTCGCTGTAGGTGCATCATCTTTTATTATTTTATTAATTTTAATAGTAGTAAGACTGCTTAAAAGGAATGACATTGGGTAGCACTCTGGAAGAAGGGCCATTTGGTTAATATTGCTTGATTAGGGACACCTAGAAGAGCAGAGGCTTAGTGATAAAAAAAAATGAGGAAGACTTTCCTGAGATTAGTATCTTGAAGGACTGGAAAGACAAAATTTTCTTAGCAGTTAAAGGCAATAACACTGCTGGAAATGCTAGCAAAAACTAATGTAAGGGAACACTAAGAACTAGATTACGTTTGCAGTGTGCCATGACAAATCCTTGTATCCTAGTTCCCCAGTCATCCAGATTGAAGGGACTTCCTGTAATGAATCATGTTTACATTGTACATTATACGATCTCCCCTGCATCTTTTGTAGATCCATAATTATGCACTTTCAACTGAGAACAGGAAAGCACATCCAGGTCTAGTTGTGCAAGATAACTCTCAGGTAAAGAGTGCAATAAATACTATGAGGTACTAGGAAAAAAATACTTACCCTCCCCCCTGCCCCTGCTTCCAAAAAGTTGGTGAAGTCAAAATTACACTAGGACATGGAGGTAAAAACAAGATCATTAATCTGGCACATGCTTGAAAGCCAGTGAGAACCTGAAGATTTGAAAGCCAAGAGAGGGGAACAGAGGAATTTGGGAATTGACTTGACAGAATCATTTTGATTGGGAAGACTTAAAAACAAAATTTTTGAAGTACAGAAGGAATAGCTGTCTTCCATCATAGATAGTTCAGCGTTAAATCAAACTACTTGCAAATTCCTAATGACACTTGTCATATTTGTAGTGTGGCCAGTCAGTTATTATGACAAAGAATGTCAATCTACCCAGGAAAAGCAATTTCTTTGTTGCAGGAATCAATGATCAAAACTTTTTTGCCTATGTTATATAGACATTTAGGTTAGATTAACAAAATGGTTTGACATGTAAGGCTATCAAACTATCTTCCAGAAAATTATTTCAGGAGTTGCTTTTCTTCTCTTTTGAACCAAACAGCATGTACTAACTAGTTGCTTTTCTGTACTGCACTACAAATGTGATTGTTCATTTCCTGAAGTAGATTTAAAATACAATTTATTTGTTAAATTATAACTCTTCCAGAAAACAATGGCAAATTTTAAATCTGGAATGCATTCTTTACAATGAATTCTATGGTCTGGTTTTTTGTAGAATTATTTATTGTATAGACCATATAGAACACAACAGTCAGCAATCTTTCCCCTAATACTTTAGCAAACTTACTAAAAAGTCATGGCCAAAATAGTGAGGCTATTTTTAGGATACAGGAAATTCATTTAGATATTTTATCTAAAATCTAGCAGTGCAAGAAGCACAATTGTAACATACTACCAATGGAGATCTTATTGATTTACTGATTTTTTAGTATATTTTTCTAAGATTCAAATTTTGACAGTTCTTTCTTTTGTATCTTTCTCATGAAGTAGTGAGTTTGCCAGGAAGACTCTGCAATGATGGATTGTCTTACAAAGATACTTTTCCACTAAACTGGTCATTCACACGAGGAAAAATTCTTATTCAGCAATCTGACAGAATTCTTTTTCCCGCTATAGTTTGTTCTTCAAAACAATGTAACTTCTAGTAATTTTTATTGCAATGCAGTACAGGTAGCCATATCTGAGGGCATCTAAGTTATGAACATCATGAAGACATTTCACTCAAAGAAAGGATAATGCCAGGAAGCTGCCTTTGACCATCATTACACTGAATTAAGTTTGCATTTAGTGTCAATAAAGAAAATGTCCTTAATCCATGAATTCAGCATGAACATTTCTATTAACTAATCCTCTCAAACTGTAGCAAATGCCATGCTATATAACTTCATAACATAACGTATTCCAAGCTCAGGAAAATAATTCTGATTTTTAAAAAGCTTTGGCCTCTATATCTACCGTTCACTGAAGTGTCTTGCAATGCTTTTAGGGATACTAAAATGTGCTTGGGTTTTTGGGTTGGTTAGTTGGTTGAGGTTTTGGGGGGTTTTGGTGGTGTTTTTTCGGGGTGCCCCCCTCCTTCCCCGTGACTTGGTACCATTTTACTTGGTTTATCTGAATCCTATGTAATTGTTTTTCATGTGATTTGGATCCTGGCAAATTCTAAATCTTAAACAATCTGAACTCGTTTTTATATACTCAAAATGTTTGGAAGCCAGTGCCCTTTTGATTATTTTCACAACTCTGTAAATGGCATTATTTAATAGATTATTTTTCACAATACGTGTATTGATTCACAAATTTTTTTTCTTAGGGTCAGTAAAGGTAATATTCTCAAAAAAAGTTTAGATAATATGTGATATGAGTGACAGTATTTATATAAACCGATTCAGTTTTAGATATAAATCCAGAACTGAATGTTTTCATAATCTGCATTTCACTTGGCAAGATTGACTGATCCTGTAAAAGTAACTTCTGTTTTTCATGAGATGAATGTATTTCAGAAATGAACCAGATATTTAATGAAAAATGTACTATTTTTGGACCTTCCAATGTTTGTTTATATCATTAATGCATTACATAGAAAAACTTATCCTAAAATGATTACTGGGATGGGATTAATCAGTTGAAATATAGCTGACTATAGGAAAATATAAAGTAGACCTATACATCTGAATTTTCAGCATAGACCTGCTTATAGTCCACAGAGAACAATGGAAGGCAGCAAACATTTCTCCTCTAATAAAATAGATGTCTGAAATAGATAGTGTGAATTATTCCCTGAAAGTGATTATTCCTCTCCCTTGAGTATAAAAAGAAGCCTGGAGTGGTTAGCTGATAAATATCTAAAGCCAAATTAGTTGAATCCTACTGTAGATGTTTAAAGACAGATACTTCAATATATCTGTATGAATAAATTTTACACTTATAAATGTGGATGCTTATTTATAAGAATATCATTATTGAAAGCAATGACATTAATCATATAACCAACTCTGCAATGAAAGAGGCCTTTGAGACTGGACTTAACTGTCTTAGTAGAACTACCTGATAATCAATAATAATTTGATATGCTTGCTCACATTGAGTTGAATCTTGACATCTCACTGAAGTAAATGGGATTACTAAATAGAGTAGCACTGGTCTGAAGTAAGAAATTCTGGACTCTTTAGAAATTCATAAACTTGAATGAGATTTATGTGTTCTCTAGAATCTGTAAATTTCTATCCATATATATACAGTTGAATTACTTCATGCTCAGTTCTTTACTTTGATGAACCTAAAATATTAGCATTCATATTTTATTGATCTTTGGCTTGATTACATATTTCAATGTTTTGTATTTTCTTATGTAGTATGTAGTGATCTATTTTCCTGTCACAGAAATGTATCTCTCTGATCCAGGAAGTTGCTCTTTTACAATAGACTGATTATAGGTGAGGTAACTTGTAAGAAAAAAACCAGTTTAAAGTAGAATTGATGGCAGCCAGTAAATCTGTTCTTTTCTGCATTAGCGTGAAACACTGGAATGAGATATTTGAAACTATTTTTTTTTAATGCTTTCACAAGACACATGACGAGTTTGTCTTTGTGGAGGGTTAACCTCAACTAGGGGCCCAATTCCCACCCAGACGCTCTTTTACTCCCCCTCCTCAGCAGTACAGGGGGAGAAAGGAGGATGAAAAAGCTTGTGGGTTGAGATAAAGACACGGAGATTGCTTACCAGTTACTGTCATGGGCAAAACAGAGTTAACTTGGGGAAAATTAGTGTAATTTATTTCCAGTTAAAATAGACTTGGGTTTTGAGAAACAAAGACAAAAAAATTAAAACACCTCCCCCTCACCCCGCCCACCTTTCCAGGCTCAACTTTCCTCCTTCATTCCCAGCTCTTCAGCCTCCTCCCCACCCTGCTGAGTGGTGCAGGGGGACGGGGAATGGCAGGTTGTAGTCAACACATAACAGTTCCTCTCTGCTGCTCCTTCCTCCTCACACTTTTCCCACGCTGCAGTGTGGGTCCTCTCCATGGGCTGCAGTCCTTCAGGAAATATCCATCTGCTCCAGCATGGTGTCCTCCATGAGCTGCGGTGTGGATATCTGCTCTGGTATGGTCCTCTCCAGGGGCTGCAGAGAAATACCTGCTCCACCCTGGGAGCTGCAGTATGGATATCTGCTCTGGGACCTGGAGCAGCTCCTTCCTTTCCTTCTTCTCTGACCTTGGTGTCGGCATAGTTCTTTCAGATATTTCTTTCTACTCTCTCGCACAGCTGTTGCACAGCATTTTTTACCCTTTCTTAAATATATTGTCACAGAGGCGAGCCCTCTGACGTTTCTTACTTTCCCTGTCCCCCTCCAGCCCCTCCTCCTCTGGCCTTTCTTAAATAGGTTTTCCCCAAGGCGCCACCACTATCTTGGCTGTGGGGCTCAGCCGTGCCCTGTGGCGGGTCTGTTGGAGGCGGCTGGAACCGGCTGTGTCCGACACGGGGCAGCCCCGGCCTCTCCTCACAGAGGCCGCCCTGCAGCCCCCCGCCAGTGCCTGGGCACCTGCACCCAATATATAAACACGGACATAAACATACATGAACATGAACAATTGATTGTAATTTAATATAACATGTTTGGTAATGGAAGACTATTACTTGGAATATAAATCAGTTGACTTACTGGAGTTGCAAAAGTAGATCTTACTTTTGTTATTTTGTTATATTAGCAGTTTTATTAAAAATATGTTTCAGTTTAATTCTGATTAGCCAAGTATGATTTCTAGATTAATCTTTTTCAGAAGGTGGAGTGTTAAACAAATCTTTTAAATACATCAAGTTTCTGAATAATAAAAAGGATAAACAGCATCCCAGATCTTTCCCAATAAAAACCATTAATCAGAGAATTATGTCTAAATGATTTTCCACTGTCAAGAACTGACAGTTTTAATGGTGCTGTCAAGGCAGTATCGGCATCTACAAAAGGCATAAATCTGAACGCTGGGAGAAAAGGTAGCTACAGGTAAGTACCAAGAAGTATTTGGTTTTGTTCTTTCTTTTTCATGAGGCATGTTTGACAATAAGAAATAGATATCATCTATATTAACAAACTAAATTATACCAGGGAACACTTCCAGTAGAGGATTCCATTATATAGATAATATTGCAAACCTGTTCAAATGGTCCAATGATGGTTTTGACCAAGGGCAACTGGAATATTCCCAAAAATTTCTTGGTTATGGATTCAAAGTTGGGGTAATCCTGGTTATACATACAAACTGGGGGACAAGAGGCAGGAGAGCAGCCCTGCGGAAAGAGATCTGGGGGTTTGGGTTGATGGCAAGTTGAATATGAGTCAACAGTGTGCCCTGGCAGTCAAAAGGCCCAACCATGTCCTGGGGTGCACAGCATAGCTAGCTAGCTGAGGGAGGTGATTGTCCCACTCTACACTGCACTGCTGCAGCCTCACTTCGAGTCCTGTGTGCAGTTTTGGGTGCCTCAATATAAGAAGGACATCAGACTATTGGAGTGTGTCCAGAGGAGGGCAATCACAATGGTGAAAGGTCTTGAAGGCAAGACTGATGAGGAGTGGCTGAGGCCACTTGACTTGTTCATCTTGGAGAAGAGAAGGCTGAGAGGTGACCTCACTGCAGTTCACAACTTCCTCAAGGGGGGCAGCAGAGGGGAAGGTGCTGATCTCCTCTCTCTGGTGACCAACAATAGGACATGAGGAAATGGAATGAAGCTGCATCAGGGGAAGTTCAGATTGGACACTAGGAGAAGGTTCTTCACTGAGAGGGTGGTTGGTCACTGGAACAGGCTCCCCAGGGAACTGGTCACAGCACCAAGCCTGCAGAGTTCAAGGAGCATCTGGATGACTCTCTTAGTCATATGGATTAGTTTTAGCTAGTCCTGCGAGGACCAGGGAGCTGGACTCAATGATCCTTTTGGGTCCCTTCCAACTCAAGATCTTCTATGATTCTATGAAACTTATCATAATCTAAGGACCGTTCTAAATAGACAGTCTTCATACTCACACCTTGTTCTGGAGACAGTTTAGTAGTTTGTGTGCAGACCAGTCCATGGTCTCAGAGCCCACGATCTGTCCTGAACAAGTTTAATTTATTATCAGAGACTCAAACTTTCACTTAGTTTGTGTATTACAATCATTCTGGCCAAGACAATTCTATTCATACACTGAACACATAACTGTAATAATGAAAATCTTCTCAGCTAGCTTTAGTCAGCCAAAAGTCAGTTGTATAGGATGGGATTCATGGGATAAATGTCTAGTGCAATTTGAGATGCCCTACCATATCCTGCGTGGGCTCCCGCTGCCACTTCAGAAGGAAGTATGTCTCCTATCTGTCCTGTGTCTCATCTGTCCCATGAGGATGCCTCAGATACTGTAAAACTTCTAAGAAGGGAGTAGATTTAGGCAAATAAATTACAGATTTACAGTATCTGAATAGCTTTGTAACCTCCAAAGACTCAAATAAACTCAATTCATTGTCCACGGGTAGGAACCTTGTTCCATGTGAAATGTCCTGGTTAATAAAAGCTTTTGCAAAGGACTGAAATAAATGCCACAGCACATCCGAGAGACCTCTTTACACAGTAGGTGTGTAAAGTTGGACAATGAATGAAGTCCTGATGACTGGAAATCCAGTGACTAAATGAGTACCAAAGTGCCGGATGTGCGTGCAGACACCTAAAATTAGGAGTGAATTGAATCATACACATATTCTAAGCCAGCTGTTCGGGTTACCTGTATAATCAATTGAAAGATTCTGGCATCTCTAGAGAGCAATTCATTGCACCTCTCTTAGGGATGCACCTCTGAGTGATTGTCTGGAAGTGTTTCTGTCTACTGAATAGAATGTGGAAGAAGTCTAGCTTAGACTAGTGAACTAACATAAACTGAGAGATTAAATCCCATTCCAAGTGCCTAAGGAAGTGTGGACTTTTCAAAATCTAGGGTATAGTTGCCTAAACACAGGTGCCCGGTTTTATTTGCCTTGCCCTAGGTTATATGACAGATATCTCACAAGACCTACAGTAGACCTGAACCTTTCTGAACTCGCAGGTGGTAATTAAGATAGCCTAGGTTATCCTAAAGTGTATTAGATGCCAATATTCAGGCAACTGAATTGATTCCCTACAGTGCATTTAAATTTGTTTAAATATTCAAGGTTATTTTTTAGAGCTGACACTAGTTCATTTTTATGACTAGTGTCCAGTGTCTATTCTAATGTTTTCATCTACTTGAGCGCAAGTAATGATTATTAGGAAATGCCAATGTAAGGAAGAAGCAAATCTTCATAGGTGAAAAAATACATGAAGTAGTACTTAATACTTACTCCAAATTGCATTGCTGTCACTCTTTCAAAATCAAAACACCTTATAAAGGTATAAAAAAGATATTCTGTAAACTTGAGAATTTTAGGGATGCTACTTGTCCTTCAGAAAACCAGATGAGATTATTTTTAAAAGTCACAACAGAATTTGGATCAAGTACTTTTTTTTGTATTTTTATAATTACTTGGGATTCTGTCTTGACTTAATAGTCTAATATTTTACTCACATCAGTACTAGTCTGTGTAGTGTGAGTTGCAAGAAAGATTTCAGAAGATTCATCATTAGTGAATCACCAAAATTGCTATGATTTGTTTAGATGCAACAAGATGCTGAATATTTGGACTGATATAGAGTACCATAGGTAAGTCACACAGATCTTCATTTTATCTTTGAATAAAAGTTCAGGACCTGAGAAAGAAAGGAAGTTATATAACCATGCTGCTCATCTTTCAGCTAAGTTCATTGGGGTTTTCCTGGTGAAATCCCAACAAAAGGACCTACGTAGGAATATGATGATTAAGTTGTGGAGGTGGCATTCATATTTCCAAGGAATACAGAGATCTTTGAAAAAACTTTGTACTGAAACTCTCTAGTACCTGTGGACCAGATTTTGCTGCTTTTGCTGTCAGTAGCAGATAACTGTCCAGACAGTCCTCATGAAATTAGCAAGATGTGGTGTAGATATAGCTGTATAGTCCTGACCTCTTTTAACAAGTTTTAGTTCATGACAGTTAACACAAAAAACATTTGCCCTTTAGCATTTAACTAGTTATTCTGATTGACATTCTTAGAGCCTATTTGATCATCTTTGAATCTTCAGTTTATCAGTATTTATTTCTATAATGCATTGGAATATTTATTGTACCTTAAAAAAATAGTCATTTTTGTTAGCATAGTGAGGAAGGCATTATGTACAAAAAGCTGATTAGTAGCCTTGGTAATTACCTTTTCTCTTTTTCCATAAAACAAAGTTATTTTCATGTGATTTTGTTTTAATCCCATTTATTAATTAGTAATGGAAAATTCTGTTGTGATTAGTTACAAAATTTCTCACTCCCCTTTTTCTTGTTCCATCCCTCCCTCCCCCTTTCCTCCTTCCTTTCTTTCTTTCCTCCCTTCCTACCTTCCTTAAAGAGCTGTCCTTAAAGGTTCTAGTGACATGAAGTAAGAACAGAGCTGTGGCTCCTTTATCAGTCTTCCTTTTTATTGGAAATAAAAGAAAATGGGCTCTTATCTTTTTTTTTCTTTCCTTATTTTTTTTTTTTAGTTAAAGAAAAAAATAATCATCCCAGAATGCCCCTTCATATCTCATAGGGGCATGTATAATACCACAAACAGCTAATACAGGATGTCAAGGCAACAGGAATAAAAGCAATAGAAAATATAATTGAGATTGCTTCTGCTTCTTGACACAGAACCCACAGGACAGAACATTCTTTCTACAAATAGCTTGGTGAACTTAGCTTTCAGTTTTACTTAAAAAGCCTTGACAACTCTTTCCATAAAAACTTTAATGCTATTCCTTTTATAACAATAAAATAGGTATTGTATTATATTATATGCACTAGACATGCATTTCACTACACAAATTCAAAGATATGTATGTTTTTTCCACATATATTCACACACAAATAAACAGTAAACATGTAAATGCCCCCATTATGACTGTTTTGTATACTGTCCTCTGTAAACAGTTCAAAAGTAGCAGCTTATTGTTTCAACTCTCCTTCCATGCATTATTGTCATAATGCTCCTTTCTAAAGACAATTTTAGAATGTTTTGAAGTGTATAGTACCTCAGTATATCTACCTATCTATCTACCTATCCAGAGAGAAATATATGCAAGATAAGTGAGAGTATAAAGAACTGATTAATGTGGTCAGAGAAGCACTATCAAAAAATATCATATATTAATATGAAGTACTACAGATGGCAAAACAATTTAATACATTTTATGGATATTTCCTACCTATATTTGTGTTAATAATCTGGCTCTTATAGGGACTACTTACCCCAGTCTTCTTGAATATTCAACCCTCAACTTTCATAATTAGAACACTTCTGTTTTTAAAGCTCTGTGCCTGCCTAGCCTGATGGTGGAGTTCAGATTCTGTTTTGTATATGTAATTATACATAAGTAGTTAAACTTCTGAAAATGTAGAGCTGGTCTACAGATAAAGCACTGTATTGCATATTATTTGAACATCAGAACAGGAAAAAAAAAATGCTTTGAATGTGTTGAAACTATAGACTCCAAACTCTTGAAATAAGGCTGTCATCATTTAAGTTGTACTGTTGCTTTGGCTGTCTTTGAATATAACACTCTTATTTACCAGCATATACTTCCTTATAAGTCTATCTTAATCATGAATTGCTGATGTCAGTGGAAGTACCACAAGAACAGTTGACACAAAGATTGAATATGGAACTGACATTGTTTTACTGCTGTAATCTGCTTTGATTCCCAGATCATCTATACATAGACATTGTATTACAATGTCTGAGTAGAAAATCTCAATCTCTTTGATTTGTTCATGGTCACGTGCCTTTGAACTGGGAAGTTCATCCTCTTGATGATGTTCATCCTCTTAATGATGATTCTTGATGAATCGTGGGAATTCACATCCTCTGTGAGGTCTATCATAAGCTTTTGTTATTTCCAAGGTGCATTTTCATTTATCTCAGACCGTATAGGTAGGAAGGTTATGTGATTTCACCCAGAAAATACTTTCTGGAATTGATGTGAAAATGTGGCTGTTCATGAGAAGTTCATGAAAAAAAGTGGAAACCATTTGAAATTATTGATGTGGACCAACAATATTACATATGGCTCTACTATATTTATCATTGGCCCATGTGAAACTATTGATGTGGACCAACAATATTACATATGGCTCTATATATTTATCATTGGCCCAATGATACTTGCACTATGGAGAGTGAGACAAACTGGACTACAACATAGTCTTTTGCAAACAAAGAACTTTATAGATCTTTACTCATATTTATTGTCTGCCTGTGTGATCTTCATGGAAACATCCTATCTAATGAAAATGAATTTTGTCTTATTGATAATACTGTTGATAGTGAAATCTGTAGGCCAGTAGATAAGATTTTGCCATTATTAGTAGATGGTTTTGTGTTTACCTGGCAGTGCAGGTGTATTGGGTTTATGTGGCAAAGTTTTGGTAGCAGCGGGGGGCTGCAGGGGTGGCCTCTGGGAGAAGAGATCAGGAGCTGCCCTCATGTCGGACAGAGCCAATTCCAGCCAGCTCCAAGACCGACCCACTGCTGGCCAAAGCTGTGCTAATCAGTGGTGGTGGTGGTGCCTCTGTGATAACATATTGAAGAAAGGGTAAAAAATCGCTGTGCAGCAGCTGTGAGAGAGGAGTGAAAAAATGTGAGAAACACCCTGAAGAGACTAAGGTCAGTGAGGAAGGAGGGGGAGGAGGTGCTCCAGGCACCAGGGCAGAGATTCACCTGCAACCCATGAAGAAGACCATGGTGAAGCAGGTTGTCCCCCTGCAGCCCATGGAGGGCCACGGTGGAGCAGATATCCACCCTGCAGCCCGTGAAGGACCCCACACTGCAGCATGTGGGTGTACCCTAAAGGAAGCTGCAGCCTGGAGAGAGCCCATGCTGGAGCAGGCTCCTGGCAGGAACTGTGGCTCATGCAGGACCCACACTGGAGCAGTATGTTCCTGAAGGCCTTGTTTTACATACAACCAGTCCCTTTTATACCCTTTTCTGTCTACCCATCTTTCTGTTCATCCCTGTGCCCCTTTCCCCTGCATGCTCTCCATGGGTCTGTACAGCTCTGTCTATTCAACACAAATATCAAGTCAGACTAGCTAGCAAGTAGGATAGGAGGTCTGGAAGCCAGGTATTGAAGCAGCCACAGGTCTGTGCTGAGTACTGGAGAGACCAGAGGGTCTTCAAGTTGACTAGTGGATTGACCAGAAGGTCCAATGCAGACCATGGACAGACTGTGGTGTCTCTGGGTTAATTGGAAATCCACTTTCATGTGACTATCTGTGTATAAGGCAACTGGAGATGAAAGGATCCAAGGAGCAGCTACTTGGTAGACAGAGTGTTTAAGGGCAGTTACAAGATGGATCCATAGTGTATGTGTCTGTGTGTACATTGGTGTGTGCAAAGGTCTGGATATTAGAAACTGGAGTGCAGCTGTGGGGTTTGGGGTTCACACATCCAGGTACCAGCATCTGGGGAGAGTGAAGATCAAGGGCCAGTTACTGAGGCATCCTTAGACAGTAAGTGTTTAAGGCCAGTTACTGGAGGGATCCATATTGTATGTGTGTATATATTTCCCACTAACAGACTTTAATCTTAATCAGCCAGAGAAAGGGATGGGATCAAGCCATTTATGTCATCTGTATTTGCCTGAGTGTTTCTGGCTATGGGCCCAGCTGTGTGGACAGCTATGTGTACATGTATGCATGTATTGTGTATATGTGTTTGTGCATGTGCCTACTGGCAATACATGCTCAGCCTTGCTAATGGCTGGACCTGGGAACAGGGACCTGCAACAGCCTCTTTTCTATTGGGCTGCCAGATTTGGAAGCTCCTAACATGAACCCAGACGGCAAAACAGCCTTCCCAGTCCTTCCATCATATTTGAAAAACCTCAGGTAGATATGAAGCTACAAAGACCAAATATCTGACACTCATGAATGGAAGAATGAATGTGATGGGAGCAGATAAATCCTGAGAGGGGTATCTGTGAAACTTCTTTTTAGCCTTATGACACTGACCAAGTCTTTGATAGTGATTCAGGGTCCCACCCTTTTGTTAAACTTTCAGATGTCAACACAGATGTGCACATCTCCAACAGGCTTTGCAACACACTAGTGGTGTGCAAACCCATTGGTTAATCAACCAAGTCCTTAGGAAGTTGTAAACCAGATCTTGGAACTGATTTTTGACAACCATAACAGAGGAAATGAATTTTGACAAAATCCTGTGGTGAAACGAGACAGTGTACATTTCACAGGCTTGGCCATGTAGCATTCTTGTCATTTTCCCAGGCTGTTCAGAAATCTTAGGAATTCTAATTTTGGATTTACCCTGGAGCCTGAAATTTTACTTCAGTCAACTTGTGTATTCAGGCATAATTCTCTGTCTGCCTTACAATTCAGTATCATTCAAGGTCTTTGATTCACATTCTTTTCCCCTTGTAGATGCTATTTTGTAATTCAGGTAGTTTTTCTGACACTTCTGAAATTCTGACAGTTTGCTAGGACTTCTTCTGAGTTATAAATAGTTTGCTGTAGGTGCTGCAGAGCTTCAGATGACCGAACACTTGCAAAATCCTGACTGTCATGTCAAAATCCTTGCCAGTCTTGTAGCAAATTCTGTATACTATTACAGCCCAACAATTCAACTCGCAATGTAAGGTTATGATTTGGAAAAGTTGTCTTGCTCTTGTCATCAGCCCTTAGCTCACGTATGCTGTTTTCGTCTGAGTTCAGCAGGACATATGAGGAGAGGCTGAGATAACTGAGCTTCGTCAGTCTTCTTCGTCAGAAGAGAAGACTAAGCACAGATCTTTTAGCTGTCTTCAATTACCTGAATGGGAGGAGGAAAGAGAGGGGAGGGAGGGGAAGGGAGATGAGGGCAGGCCGGGCCAGGGCAGGGCAGGGCAGGGCAGGGAAGGGAAGGGACAAACTTTTCTCAGAGGTGTGCAGAGAGATGGGTTGGAACACTGAAAATTGTCATTAGGTATAGTGAGACGTATTTTCACCATAAAAGAAGTCAAACACTGTAATGCGTTGTACAGAGAGTTTGTGGAATCTCAGTCCTTAACTATTCAAAACTCAGCTGGACATAGCCCAGAGCAACCTGCTTTAAATTGGCTCTGCTTTGATTGAGGATTTAGACCAGATGATCTCCAAAGATGGCTTCCAACCTACATTGTTTTATGATTCAGGATGTGTTACTGCATGCATAGCAGCCCACAAGCGGTCTTTCTTAAGACACCTGTGTTATTTGGCCTTTTTAATTAGTCACTCATTTCAGGTACATGCAGTGATAATAAGTTTTTTCACCTTAACATTGGCATTGAGATCCCTCTTAAAGAATTTGGAAATACAAGCCCAGCTTTTTAATTTTGACATGGGGATATAGTATAGTTAGTGATGCCTCTAAGACTACTAGGATCATGTAGCAAATCTTAAAATTTCTTAAGGCTTCAGGCTTGTCCAGCTGTGTTCTTTAGTTTTATTTTTGCTCTCCCCTCAAGGCATCAAAACAACACAGTTTGTAGTTTCTCTGCTACACAGTAGTAATTTGCTAGAACTGATACTAGCTCATATCATTTTTTAGCTAATTTTTCTGGTGAAAATACTATAGCAGAAAGACTATGGCAAAAATTTCCACAGATTTTCTCTCTTCCTAGAACAGGAAAAAAATATTTCTTATACATGACATTTCAGAAGGGATAGCATATTTGTAAAATTTACTAATAACGACATATACAAATTAGCTTTTTCAGTCATTAGGCGAAAGAACAGAACTGTGCAGCACCATCAGTTATAGAACAGTGTGAATAAGCTCTTTTTTGGCTGTTTTTCAAACTGACAATTGCTTAAAATCTGGAAACGTGTTCTACATTTGACTCACTCATCACATAAGAGTGAATTGTTGTAAAATTGTACCTAATGAACAAGAATACCACAACTCACAGCCAGTTTGTTTCTACAAGCCTTACAGAATTCACTGTTTCAGTTTCAGAAATTTCTGTATGAGCCCATATTCAGACAGTGTAATATTTTTATAATTTATATCAAAACTACTTCAAAGCTTTTCTTTCTGCAACACATCCTCTACCTTAGGTTACATAAAGAGGCACACTTCCTGGAAAAGCCCAAATGAAAAGCCCCAGTCCCATGGTGACCACAGGTTTATGTTCCAGTAGCCACTCAAAAAATGAACACAAAATTTATTACTACACACGGTTTTAACAGAGAGGTTATTTAGGAAGAGATAAAATGAATGAAGGAATTTGAAAGGACCAAAGAATGGGAGGAGATAAACAAGGCAGGTCGTGTAAAGATGAAGTTCAGTTAGTCCGTCAAACATGGCTAAGACTTAAATCCACAGATAATCTGCACAAGGCATGAAGAAGTTCAGTCAAAAAAATTAAGAAAATAATCCAATTGTCCAGGGAAATTTTTTCTTGTCTGCTTTTTCCTGACAGATAGAACTTCTCTCTGACTACTCTTTGTATTCTTGCCCTAAGTCCACACAGGAAAGGTATTTGGATTTTGGTACTTCACTATGTACAGATCTGCAATACTTCTTTTTCTTGGTTTAATGTAGGCACCTTGAAAAAGTGCTGATCCATCTTTTGGCCATCTGTAATCCTTGCCTGGGTTGCCAGTGCTCCTATTCTCTGAGCTCTTTGGAGAACCACCCATTTACATCCATCTTCTGCAGAAATTAATTCCAAGCAGATTCATGTGTTGTTATTGTTGAAAAAATACATACAGACAGTTTAACTACCCAATGGTCATATGAAAAAATGGTCTGTTCTTCATTTTTGACCATTAATTTTCTTTATAAATATATTATTACATTTATTTATGCATTCTGAAGTCAATTAATTCATCCAGTAGTTTACATTCCCTGCTTTTCTATATTTCATTTTTATTTATCTTCATTATATTATTATATTCATCCTTTCTCTCTCTGATATTAAAGATACTCACACATGGACAGAGAAGTTGTTGAAGTTGTTGAAATCAATAAGAGTAAATAGAGTGCATTACTATTGTGATATCACTGATACTAACTGCATGGAAGGAAGCACTTTGTGTCAAATACTTGGTCCAATTCACAGTTTTACCCGTTCTCCAGGAATCTTAACCTAGCTGGATCCTGCTAACCCGTCAGAGTTCACTTTTCAGGCCCTACAAACTCAGAGTTCTTTCTGAATTACACAGAAAATAACATGCAGGTACTATGTACATGACAGAATCCAAAAAAGCAGATTAAATACATATTATTTTAATAGATTATAGCTATTCTGTGCACTCTTCCTTGTTCTTAAAATCTGTAACATTGTACACAGTAATCATGTTTATTATAAACTGAAAATATTTTTGCTTCTTAATCCCTCTGCATAATGAACGATAAAAATTATAAAGATAGATATTTTCAAGTGTAATGTAGCTATATAACTGTGCAATTTTTGAAGCTTGTTATTTTTTTTTCTTTCTTCTGAGTTCCAGGTGCTTATTCTTTAAGTTGAGTTTGGCCCAGGGTATCCTTTGTTGGGGGGCTTTTTGAGGATACATGTTCTAGCTCCTTGTCTGCAGTCACACCAAACATGACTATGCCAACTACGTACACCTTTCTTGACTTAAACTATGGAGCAACAGATATAATGAACAGACTTACTCACTCCTAGATGCAAACACTGAGCTGTGAGCTCTGAGTTGTTATGCATTTCTAGAAGAGGCCCATACATTGGGACAGGGCAGTGATGGGGAATTATGTCATAGGAAGCTATGTAAGCTTGTGAGCGTTTTCTTTGAGGCTCAGGGTATAACTGACCTCACACAGAGATTAAGTCAAATTGATGATTTCTTGCCTGCAGGGGACACATCATTTTCTAAATTCTGAATGCTTTTTATTGACCCAAAGGAGTCAGAGGCCCTGTGAGTATGTAATTTCTATGTGTGATATTAGCATACAGTGGACAGACCCACTACACTTTTCCTCAAAAAGGCCATTTTAGTGATCCCAAGTTTTTTAAGGAGCTAGCTTATTCCTTGTCAACACCAAATTCTACACATAAACTACATCTAAATTTTTTTAAAGCCATACACATATTCTCAGTGAATGCGCTTATAAATATTTTTAAATACCAGGTCTCTTGTCAGTTAAAGGATGAAAGAAATCAAGTTTTCCTAAATGCCATACACAATAGTATCAAGCAATAATTATCTGCTAAAGAAACAGGATTCTAAATTTTCCACGTCTGCCTATAATATTTTATACAATATGTTTTCTGTCTTAAAAAAATGGCTTTAGTAAAAACAGAATAAAAACAAAGCCACATACAACTTGAGTATAATTTATTTAAAATTTACATTTTGATGAAAATTATTAAAACTACAGGGCTTTTAATTTAAAAATTCTTAGGAAGTTCACATTTTTTTCTCCTTATCATGAAACCCCTACTTCCAACTAGTGGAAAATTAACAGAAGAACATATTTTTCCTCCTAATTTTGTCACATGTTTTTGTGTACTCATCTACTTTCTGAATACAAACACACTTTGCCCACTACTTACGTATTTACTTATTTATTTAGTTGTCTGGAAGTGTGATTCTCCACTGACTTTGAAGAGCTCAGGATCACAAGTTGAACCTGTTTTAGGACACCTCACAGCTCACGCACTTTCATTCTTCAGATTCTTGGGATTTCTATTAATTTTTTCAAAGTTTCAGATTTTCTTTAATGTTTTCCTAGCACATATAGTTTCCAGATGCTTTCTAGAAATACTGTATCCAATATGTTCTTTTGTTGGGGAGGGGCAGTAGATTTACAAGTTAGTAACACGTTTTTAGTCATTTCTCAAAATCTATACAGTTTCTATTTGAACAGCCTGTTATTGAATGAGTCAGGTCAGGTTTTAACACAGTTAATGAGAGTTTTTCATGGGAAGACTGGGTAAGGTAGCTGCTAGAGCTGCTAGAACACGCCATTCAGGGACATACAATCTAGTTTATTTCCTCAGTAGGATGGGTATAGCAGGTATATAGCAATCACTATTGTGTTTGCAGGACAGTGATTGCTATCCGCCTGTTATACCCATCCTAAAAATCACATCTCCAGTCCCATTCCTAAGGCAATCAAAAGGGACTTCAGGGCACT
>WAAD01032030.1:5463-29552 GCA_013389945.1 Fregata magnificens
GTGCTGATTAAGGTTAAGGATTCTAGATATCAGCAGAGACTGGGATAATTATATCTATGCCCAGAGATTATTTCTTTCTATACAGTCCCCCTAGAGAGGGGCTGGGATCTTGATTTACTAACAGAAGGCTTCAAAAAGGCTGCCTGTTTCTCTTAGAACCCAAGAAAAACTTGAGACATATTTCCAGGGCGTAAATCACAAACTGAGCAAAGAAAAACTGGCAAACACACCAGCAGAGCACATTCTGCATTTGTCTTCACCAGATTTAGCCTTCGTCAAGTAGCAAGGGGAAAGTGTCTCTCAACAATTTGGTTCAAGATCTGCTGAAATTCTTTACTGTAATCCTATATGAAAAATGCAAGAATCCCCTAGGCTAGTAATAGCCAGTTGATTGGAAATTGCTGTATATTAATGTTGAATCTGGTTTTCTTACACAAGAAAAATATGTGGTTTTATATTTCAAAATCTACTTGATTCATCTAACAGGACTATCAGTGGAGAGAGCTATTATACCTTATTTCATCCCATTACTACCTGATATCTGCTTTTGTACTATAGCATGAAGCACATGTTTCATCACTAAAATAGACAAAGATAATCATCACAGTTTTTTCATAACCAAGGATATTGTCTGCCCTTTGTATATCCATGATCTCTCAATAGACAAATTCAGCTTGATCACATACAGGTTTTAATCCACAGAATATTCCCAATGTTCTCATTATCACCATGAAATCCTGCAGTGTGTCTTCAAACTTGCCACTACAGAAACAATAGAATAGCATAAACATTGTCTACATAATTTCATGGCCACTGACATAAAGCATAGACATTAAAGTATACGACATGCTCATCATACTAATTATTTTCTTTTTCCAAGTTCATTCTGAGATTTACATTTTTTTAAGAACTTTTGCTAGAACCACTTTTAGCCTTGGTTGTCAACAGAGTTACTTCCACTCCTCTGTTTTTGGGTAAAATAGTATCTGTCTGTGTTTATTACCATACCGAATGCCAATAACTGAATTATTCTGAAGGCTTGACATTCCTGATTCTCTTTGTTTCCTAGGGAACAAGCAAGACAACAAGTTTAATTAGAATGGAAAGGCAAACTTGTTCAAACTCTTTAGGTGTATGAAGATGTATCTTCAAAATGTTTCCTTTTAGGGCATTTCTCAAAATGATCCCTTTTACATTTTAAGTAGATTATTTCTATATATAAACTTGTTTCAAAATTGTTAAGGATATTACTAACACAGGGTGTTTATTATGTATATATGACAAATAATCAGTAGCCTGATTTTGATGTTCTTCTGTCTGTGACTTGACTGTGAATATTGCAAGATCCCATCCTATATTTCACCTACTGTTCTTCCCTAAGGACAGAAAGTTTTTAACCGTAGTATTATCCTTTGTCCATGGTATTCTTGAAAAGTTCATATGTTAAGGGAATATGTCAAATTTGCTCCACACGCATGTTATTTACAATGTTTCTTTGGACACAAGAGGAAACATAGAGGAAATGAAGGATTGGACTAATTAGGCCTGTCCACAGAATCTTCATCTAATTCTGCAGCTTGAAAGTTTTCTGTGTGCCACCATGGTAAATGAACTGGAGGCAGGCAAGTCCTTGTGGATCTGTGACTATACGTATCTCTGGAATACCCACACGTGCCTAAACAGCAAATGCACTGTGTAGCGTTTACATAGCTGTGCAAATTCTCTTCAACACACTGATATGTTTCCTTACCAGCTAGACTACTTCAGTGTCAGCCTAAACTATGTGAATAATTTCTTTCCAAAATAGCTTTATGTGTCAATAATCTAAAGTAACAAATAAGTTAAAACAAAAATTTGAGATTTAGATTTATTTTCATCTTCTCTCTCCAAGTTGTTTGACCTTGAATAACTCCCTCAATCCTCCTGGGTTTCCAGGGTTTCTTCCATAAATTGATGTCAATATGTGTTATCAGAATGAAAAGTTATACCAAGATTCTCTAGATTAAATTTGTTTGAATAAGTGGGAATATCACTTGAAAACTGAGAAGTCTGAAGCTTAGAGAACAGTAAATCAGGACTTCAAATTATTTCTCTCCAGATGATGAAAAGTAGGATTTGAAAACTGAAGATGCAATAGTTAGGATACCTCTACATTTGAAAAAATATGTGTGAACACTCTTATAAAATGAAATGGAGTTCTATTTATAGTTACCTACCTGAGGAAGAAAATTAAATAAAACATTTAGATATAAAATATATTACATTTCTTTTATTATTGTCCTATGCTTCTTACATTACCTGGAGATCTTAAGTAACTGTCATAAAATACCTAGAGAAAATTTAAATATACGTGAAATAATGGGATGAAACTGATAACCATTTAAAAAACATTCCAACACTTTTCTTTAAGCCTCTCTGGATTCCTGCTTTCAAATCTTCTAAAGCTACATGAGGTCTTTATTTCTTAAACTCCTCATGTTGCCTTGCACCATGAAGTGTTCTGTTTGATTCTGACCTGTGAAGACTCATTTATATATTGACATTGTTATTTGCAGGTAAAATACTGCAGTATGAGTGGCAGCTATTTCTGGAAAATAACTGAACAAACATTTATGACTGGTCAGTAGAAAAAAATAAAATGGAGTGATAATTTGTTAGGATGGAAAATTCAAGTGGATGCTCACAGACACTGATGTGCAGCATTTATGCAAGCTTTTATTTTAAAATGATGCTGCTTGCCTGCTTGTGAATGTTAGTATTCACACATCTTCCTAAGCTGTCATAACATTTATCTTCTTAACAAATCAAAAAGGCTAGCAAAAATTCAGTATCAAATATTCTAGCCTCTGATCCTAGCACCTGAAAAAGAATTTAAATCAGCATAATCTGTATTTCATGAAACCCTGTGTTATATAACCACAGCCTTAACCCACAATAACAAGGCTTTAAGTCATTCTTGCATTAACATATAGCATGGCAGTAATTTTCTTTAACTGAAAAAAACCTGGGATTTTAGTTGATGGTGAAGGGAAATCTAACAAACCCTGTTTCCAGAAAGTCATTTGCATCATTGCTGACATAACTGATTATGCTTTTACAAAGCAGGTGAGTAAATATTCCATTGCCAATGTAGTCCATGACCCATGACAAACAGAGGAGGGGGTGGAAAAATCAATTTTTGCAAAATAGAAGGGGACAAAACTAGTGAGGAATAAAATGCTGTGCTCCTTTTTCACTGAAAGATTACAAAAGACAGAGAATGAAAAGCAGAAATGAAAGAAAGCTTTCAGTGTTGGCAGTGTGGTTTGACTAACAAAAATCAATTCTATAGGCAAACATTTCTTATAGTCTCTTAATCTTGCAGCAAAGTTATAGACACGTGTATAAACCATATTTTTAACTGCAAGTGATAATTATGCACATGTATGCATATGATTTACATAGAATGAATAATTCAAAATTAATGTCTTGCACTGATTTATGCAAAAAATGACTGACCTATGAGCTCAGGATGAGTGACCCTGAAGTGATGACAATCTGGAACCATACAGCTGCGTCATCAACCGCTGGTCACCGTGACATTATTTCTGAGCTATCTTTAGTGCTATGTCATGGGAACATTTTAAATATCAGAGTCTAAAGGAGGTTGCCATGTTCCTTTGGTTCCTTTTCCTCTATACAAGTGGGGGCGTTTCCCTTCAGATTTTCATCTTCCACAGGCAATGAGAAAGCCATTCTGCAGCACTGTACCCTCACGCTTTCCGTGTGATAGATATAGAGGTAAGACTGAAGAAATGAAACTTGGTCCTTGAATTCTGTGCCACATCTACTCAAGAATGAGTTCAGATAGAGGATATATTCATATGGAATGTTGCACCTGTCCCCAGCTGGGGAACTTCTGTAACAATAATAAGCATCTACCAAAGACTGTCTGAGAAAGAGAAGACCCAAGATGTAGTAAAAAGAGACCTCTCTACAGGTGATAATTTTGCTTTTGTGGGCACTCTGTGATTTTCTATAGTATTTTGAGGTCTCTTCATTTTCTGACTAATGCAATTATTAAAGTGCACTGTTGCTAAGGCAACCTTCTAGAATGTTCCTTCCCTGAGGTCCACAGAAAACCCCAAGGAGCAAAGCAAGCAGTTAATTCTTATCTAGCATGCACTCAAAGTTTCATTTTTTCTAGAATCTAATTTCTTTTCTCACATCTTTGAGCTCATTAACTTGCAATGAAAAATAAGAAAAAAAAATCTTCCTTAACATTCAGAAATATGTCTCACATACTATCATGTCCCTGAATGTTCCCTATTGTAAAAATCATACATCTCCTCTGACCTTGTTGTCTTTATTCTGTTACATAAATTATTCAGTTTTGATGTGTCCTACACAAAAAACGTTCCAGAGGCTTAAAAAATGACAAGGAAATTCACTTTTTTTCTGATATCTATTCAAATACAAGTTACTGCAGAAGTTGATTAAATACACAATTCCCAAATAAAGTATGCACTTTGGAATGAATTAAGACTCTGCTAAAGCTAGAATGCTCTAGGGGCTTGCAACTCAAAGAAGGAAAATTAGCCCGGAATGGATATTCCCTGTTTGGATGTGAAAAAATAATTAGAATTATCATTAGCAAACCAGCTCAAAGGAATTACCTAAGCTAGGTAATCTCATATGGTTTCTCATATGTATATGCCTGTCAAAAAAATACCCTTGCTTTTTTATCACACATCATTTTTTTATTTAATCAATCCAAGCAATGTAGCTCATTCAATATGTAACATTTTTGGATTAGCTATTTTAAATGAAGCACAATGGAAAACAGATTTTTCTTGAACTACCAAGAGACTGCAATACATAGATCTTCATTTTAGTGACTTTGCAGATGTCTTTTTTATCCATCTCTCCTTTACTTATGCTCCTTTAGCTGGTGCTCAGGAGAAGAGAAAACATACATTTAGGAAAACAAAAAAATCAGGTTTTATTTTCACATTAGTTTTAACATGCCCATTAAATTTTACGGTACAGTTAATGCATTGAGAGTTTGAAAATAATAGCTTGTAGCCTCAGTGAACTCCTGCACGAGGCGGTATAGCCACTGCAGATTTGCTGATTGTAATTAGCTTTGCTATCTCTTTTTATCTCCATTTCATCATCTGACACTTCTCAAACTGTCATCACCCCTAGTATCTTTAGTACCATACTTTTCTTAGGGCAGGCTTGTAAATGATGCATACCCCTACCAGGCTTATTAACAGCCCTTTCCTAGACAAATCCCTCCTTTCCTCCCTGCTCCAATTAGGCAATTTCTCATCTATATTCTTTATGCCTCCACTGTAAAAAAAATATTAACAAGCATGTTGGTAATTGAGTATGCTAATTTGCACAAATTCTACAAAATACTAGTTCTTTGGATGTTATTGTAGACAGCACCCCATTTGTAATGAGAGAAAGCACTACCATTTCCAAACTCACAATCTTCTATTTTATCAATCTTGTATTCTGTTCTACTCTTCTAATTCTCTGTTATCATCATATACTTGATAAGAACACCACTCATTTAGCATTGCTGCTATCACTGATTCAGTTCAGGTAAAAGACATAGAGAGTAAATTACAAAGTTACTGGTCACATGAAAATATAAAAAAAGTAATAAAAAGATACAACAGGTATCCTCTTTCTTCATATTGTTCTTTTTCCTACCTATCATTTGAATTTCCATCCTGTGATCTTTGAGGGTGTCTTCCCCCCTCCCCCCCGCCTACTCTCTCTCTCTTGTCTACTGAAAGGAAAGAGCCAATAAGGAAGAGGAGATTTAATTATTTAATTTTTATTTATCCATATTTACAATTATATTTGTGGCAAAATCTGTAAATGATAAATTCAGAAACTAGACAGAATTGACCACGGGAAGGAAGGACATATTGAATTAACTAGAGGATAGGTTGTTCTCCACATGGAGAAGCACATAACAGATAAATAACAAACATACACTGTTAATTCATCCAGGAGTTTCAACAAATTACTTGAGATTTGGGGTTTTTTTTGCCTTTACAGTCCACTTCATCCTCCTACTTATTTTTTTATTGAAATCATGATCTGGAATCTGCGACATCCCAATAACAGCCAAAAGCAGGCAATGTCACTAGTAAGACATTATATAAGCCACACAACCAAGGAGAAGCTGAACAGAATAAAAAAGTCAAATATGAATTATCTTGAAAAAGTTATGCTGAAAACTGCAGAAACTAGAGTAATCTAATGGGTAGAGCAAGGTCCATGTTCAAAAAGAAATTTATAAGCATTGCTTTAGAAATCCAAAACAACATTCCTCAACACTTATAATCAACTACTCCTTCATCCTCATGGCACCTGAAAGTCTTCTGTCTTATAAAATCTTGATTTTTTGTAAAGCTAAGGTATGAGATCTAGAAATGAGAATTTAAGTTTTGTTCTTGAGATTTTATCCCTCCATAAAATATGTACACCACAACAATGACTTTGAGTCGCTTATTAATCTTTGTTTATATGGCACTTGGATATCTCATATGAAAGTCCTGAGAACAGATGTAAAATAGATTATCATTATATGACCTCCAACTTACCCCTCAATAAAAAAAAAAAAAAGAAAGAAAGAAACCCCTTTAGGTCACCTGGGAAACACTTTTAAGTGAAGGAACATTGTGGTGAGGATTCATTCCTTTCCTCCTCTTTGCAGGTTAGGATCTTCAGGTTGATTACAGTTTCTCAAGGAAAGAAGAGATTTGGGCAGGTGTGGGGGAAGGAGTGAAAGAAAACTAAGTCTTCACACTGAATTCATGATTTATTTTGAATGGGAGATGCTTATGTCCACAAAGACAAAACAGGATTATCATAATTCTTAAAATTTTCATCCCTGTTGTTGGATAAGTTTAATGAAGTGGTACATCTTTTAGAACAGGTGTCAGAGAAAGCCAAATTATTTCAAGGATTGTGGAAGTAAAGGGAATGCTGAAAATGAGGAAAATGGAAATAGCACTTTATGTATGCTGTGTGTGTCATTAATGAAAAGGGAAACACTTTTAAATCAAAATTTTCCTGATATTGTATATGTGAACAATGATCCTTATTTGGCAAAGGCCTTTTATATTTGGGTTTCGTTTTTTTTACCTATAAATTTTAACTTTACCAGACTCATTAAATAGCTTCAATTTTATTGCATGCAAGATAGATTAATAAAAAAGTGTATGATATCAGATCAAAAGCCAACAGATTTACAGTCACTGACTGAAATCAAGTGACATAAGGTGCAGAATGAGAAAAGCCATGAATTTAAAAAANTTTATTATCTTCTTTAAAGTTCAAGAGGTCAGGCTGTTTGATTCTGGGTCCCAGCTCAAAGAACAGAGTCAAACTCATTACTCTGATCCAGGTGATGCATGGAGCTTTACCTTCAACAAAGTTTCTTTCCAAGAGAAAGAAGACCCTTCAGGGAGGTTCAGGTTCTAAATCGCTTCAAAACTAGAAATTCTTTTTACAAGCCCTCCTTTAGTGTCATTTTGTTTAATTCTCAAGAAAATATAGTGAAGGTTATCTCATTCAGCTACTTGTGATAGCTTGCATTGGAAATGCTTGGCAGTCAAAGCATGCAAGACAGGTAATAATGTAGACCCTTGATATTTCAGCCTCTGATTGTTCAGGGCTTTCAAGCTGCTGCCTAATGAAACCTGACATCTGTTGGTATGATGAAGATGGAAAATGCCAATTTTTAAACAGCTGTGCCTATATTTTGCTGAATCTTACTGTGTAGTTATTCATTCTCACTGTAGATTTGTGGCAATCATGCCTCTTATTAGATCTTTCTGCTCTTCTATACATCAAATTTCACATAGAGTACAGTTGTGTTAAATCTCCTCAGACAGATATATCCCCTCATATCTTGATTGTCCCTAGAGAGTCTTCATTTCAGCAACAACTGGGAAAGGATTAAGAATTCCAGCTACATCTAAGGATCCAACTGTTTCCTCCTTCCTTCTTTAAGATGAAGATATTGAAGCTCTTCCTGCAGTTTCCGTCTACTTCAGTCTCTGACAGTAGAATGAAGCACATCAATCTTTTTAATTGTGTTCTCCCTACATTTACTTCTGAAGCTGTGGAAATGAGATTTCTGGGATGTTGAGGATTGCTTTTACCATTTTCTGTGGCAGAGAGCACAAGTCTTCTTTCAAATTGATTTAGCTGTTACATGGATTCCTAATACCTGCATGTTAGAGCATGTGATCTAGCAGAAAAATTGTTAATGTTGTCATATGAGCCAGCAACATTGCTGCCAAGTAATCTTTTAAGTCTTCTTAGAAAGTGAAATGGAAGTTCAGTTACCTATAAAGACATCATCCCAGACAAAGTGAATGCATAAAACAGTCAAGACAGTGATCTTCATATAGGTTATAAAATAATAATTTTTAAAAAAATTATTAAGTATGTAGAACAGATAACACTTCATCAGAATTCCTGAGACACTTGTGCACATCCAACTGCTAAAAGAATGTTATCTGTGCACATTAAATGGTTACAATTAAATGTTGTGGGGTAACACAAAGTAATGTGCATACTCAAGTGTGGGGGGTGGAGCTCTCTTCTTTGTAACTTTTCATTTATAGTCCAGCTATAATTCACTGTGACCTTACATTTTACTATTTAATAATACTTTTCCATTTTTTTATACAGGTAGTCCTTCAATCATTAAGTACCAGTAAACATTAACTAAGCTAATATTATCTTTACTTATTTTGAGAGTCAAGGACAGAAAAATGGTGTGCTATCATATAAACATAATTAAAGTGTCATTGGAAAGTGTCCTGAACCCCTACCATTTCTTTGAGTAATTATATGCACACTCTCATAAGACTTCACTGTAAATCACAAACTGGGAATACTTAGCTTTCATTTGTTTTCCTGCCAGAGGCAGGAGCATGAAACTCATCCTGCTGAATCTAGTAAACACTGAGTAAGAATCCATCACTGGAACTCAAAGGTGAATCCACAGGAATCAGTTTGGAAACATCTCCCACTGACTGGGTTGATCAGTGGCACAGAGGCAAACTAGAAGACAGAATCATTTTGGTTCCTGCTGAACAGGATCTGTAGCATATCAGTCAGAAAAAGCTATGAAGAAGCACAGAACAGTTGAGGTTGAAAGGGACCTCTAGAGATCATCTAGTCCAACCCCAGTGCACAAAGCATGGTCAGCCAGAGCAGGTTGTCCAGGATTGTGTCCATTCAGGTTTTGAATACCTCTGCAGATGGAGACTTCACAGTCTCTCTGGGCAACCTGTGCCAGTGTTCAACCACTATCACAGTGTTTGAGTTCAGGGAGAATTTCCTGTATTCTAATTTGTACCCATTGCCTCTTGCCCTGTCACTGGGCACTACTGAGAAGAATCTGGCTCCTGCATCTTCATTCATTCCCATCAGGTATTTGTACACATTGATGAGTTCTGCCCTGAGCCTTCTCCTCTCCAGCCTAATTGGTCCCAACTTTCTCAGCCTTTCCTCCTATGAGAGATGATCCAGACCCTTAGACATCTTAGCGGTCCTTTGCTGGACTCCCTTCAGTAGCTCTGTGTCTCTATTATACTGGGGAGCCCAGAACTGGACACAGAACTCCAGAAGTGGCCTCACCAGTGCTGAGGAGAGGGGAATGATCACCTTCCTTGATCTGCTGGCAGCGCTCCTCCTAACACAGCCAGTATGCTGTTAGCCTTTTTTGCCGTGACGGTGCATTGCTGGCTCACGGTCAGCTTGTTGTCCACCAGGACCCCAGGTCCTTTGCTGCAAAGCTGCTTTCCAGCTGATTGGCCCCTACTGTGTAGAGGTCTCTGAGGTTATTCATTCTGAGAGGCAGGACTTTGCCTTTCCCTTTGTTGAGCTTCATGAGGCTCCCGTCTGCCTCTTTCTTTAGTCTGTCAAGATCCCTCTGGATGGTGGAACAACCTTCCAGTGTATCAACTACCCCTCCCACTTTTGTATTGCCACCAATACACTCAAGAAATCTCCTAGACTGCTTGTGTCCTTCTGCATTGTCCTTCCACCAGATATCAGAGTGGTTGAAGTCACCCATGAGGAGAAGCGTCTGTGACCATGAGATTTCTTCTAGTTGTTTGAAGAAGGCCTCATCTATTTCTTCCTAATAAGAAGATCTATAGAAGATATCTACTACAATGGAACCATGTTGGCATGCCTGCTAATAATGACCCATAAGCTCTCAACTGGCTCCTGGCCCATCCCAAGGCAGAGCTCCATGCATTCCAGCTGTCGTCACCATAAAAGTCAACTCCCCCTCCTCACCTCTCCTGCCTGTACTTCCTAAAAGGAAGTACGTTGCAGTACTCTAGGCATGTGAGCCATCCCACCATATATCTGTCATCCCACTGAGGTCATAGCCCTGTAACTGCATACTTCTGACTCCCAGTTTGTTCCCCAGGCTGCATGAATTAGTGTAGAGGCACTTTGGAAGGATACCCAAGCATGCCAATTCCCTTATACAGGCTTTAGAGCTTTCCCTATAATGCTCTTCTGCAAGCATTTCCTGTTTTACATGCCAACACTCAAAGGGATTCCATTTCCACTCTTGTTTTGTTGACTGCTATGTCCCTTCTGTTTGCATCAACCCAGACCCTTGGCTTGCCTGCCCTATCCCCAATTTCCCTGTTTGTTCCTCATCATTTCTAGTTTAAAGCTCTCCATACCAGGTTGGCCAGCCTGTTGACAAAGACACTTTTGCACCACTTAGTCAAATGGATCTCATCTCTTCCAAGTGACTGATGGCCCTCACAGAGGTTCCCGTGGCCACAGAAACTGAAACCCTGCTGCCAGCACCAGCTGTGTCATTGGTTGTTAACCTGCAGGATCCATTGAGTCTTACTCGGGCCCTTCCCTATCAAGACTGACAAGAATACCACCTGAGCCCCCCATGCCCTTCATTATTGCCCCCAGAGCCCTGTCGTCATGCTTAATATTTCCCAGGTCACCTCAGCAGTATCATCGGTGCCTACATGGAAGGGCAGTTGGTGGTAGCAGTCATAGGGCCACACACAACATCCCAAATGTAAGCCTCTGGCAAGCAGCAAACCTCCCTAGATGACCAGTCAGGTCAGCAGATGTGATCCTTCATCAGCCACAGAAGGGAGTCACCTACCACTATCACTCACTGCTTCTTCCTAATGGTCCTGAGTGGCTCAGGCTTAGCCACCAAGGGTGCTCAAGTTGACAGCTCTCCCAACTGTCAAGGGTAGTGAACCTGTCAGCTACAGGGGTAGTGAACCTATTCCATAACTGCAAGTCATGAGGTAGGGCAGAAGCCTTCCTCTCACCATAACTAAGGATGTATGGATTAGACAGAGAAAGTTTGCAGGCGTGTTCCTGACATCCTACTGCACAAACTGTTACATCTGTTGGCTGGGTGCTGGGCCTGGCTCTTATATAGGCCTCTCCCTAGCATAGGTTAAAAGGAAGGACTTGACACTCCCTGACTAGGGTTAAGCTAGAACAAAGGTTACAGGCACCATTTGATGAAGGACAGCTCACAGAGTTTGTCAGAATGTGCTAGAACGAGCCTTACCTTATCCTTAGCCTTATCTGGCAGCAGCAGGCAACCTCACATTCCTCTGAGGGTTCCCAGGAGTTCCCAGGTCTCCGACAAAGTGCCCAGAAACTCAAGAACATGTCAAGGAAACAGAGCCCCGAAACTGCTTTGCAAACTGCTACATCTGTTGTCTGGCTCTGTTAGTTGTCCTCTGGGAGCTGCGCTCTGGTCCTGATGGTTATGTAGATCCATATAGAGGGACAAAACAAGCATATACAGCAACGTACATTCAGACTACACATACTCTCAATGTACATTGAGAATACACTCAGGTGAAGTTTCCTGAAAAGGGTCCGTGCAAGTGGAGGCCAGATTTCAAGTCAACCTGTAATGAATTCTGAGTAGATCATGAGCAGCTTATACATTTATGGTAGAAACCAGGACAATGGGATTAGACCTTTGAGACATTTCAGAGTCTTTCCACTAGCCTCCATAGGCTTTGGAATGAGTCCCAAAACCTCTGAGTTTCACCAGCTCTACTATTAGAATCGCAATATTCAAACCCATTCAGACTTTTGTTCCATTGAATTTAGATATATTTGAGCTATTTATAGATGTGGTGCAGCTGAACAGCTCCAGACCAAATTCCTGCAGGTTAAATGTTCAGAAGTATAATTGAGATTCAGACTAAAGTAGATGGTAAATTTCATTACTAGAAGATGCTGCATAAATGGAGTATTATTGAGAGGAGATATAAAACTAATGTCATACATTAAGTGGCAAAGGGCCAGTGGTCATGCTTGAATGAGAAATAATTCAAAGCATATATAATATTAGTGGCTTTGTGCAACTGCAAAAGTCACTCCATCCACAGATATGTAATTTATACAGTACTTCCCAAAATGCTTTGAGTTGCACTGTTATAAATGCCTTTATATGCCAACATAATAGAAGCCTTCACAGAATGTATTTATTTTTGAATTATCAGGACCTTTAAATGCTCTCTGAATGCCAGCCTCTGTGATATAGTAAAAATGAGGATGTGCCACTCATTAGTTATTTTCCTCTGTCAAAAATGATATGCTTTGTTACCCAAGCTGTGCAGCTCCAATATATTTTTGCTTTTTTTGGTGTGTCTACATTTTAGGTTGAGTATATTCCTTCCTATAGCATTGATGGATTCTGGATGACTTGTGTTTTCTCAGTTACTGATGTTTTCTCTTCTATTTGGACAACCAAGGCAGGAAAGACCCTTCTGACCAATGTAAAGTCAGCCATCAACTGATTCATCATCAGTCACAACCTGATATCAAAAAAGAACTTGAGACTGCCTGGCTAAGGAAGACCTGGAGGGAGGACTGCCATCATATTTTACCCCTTACAAGCTACTCAATAAAAATAACCTCCCCTTTGCACTTGCAAAGAAGGTAAAAAATCCACAGACAATTGTTTCAAGCATGGGTCTGTATGTGTCTGTAGAACTGCCCCATTTTTCTTGTAAGTTCACATAGGGAAGTTGTCACTAAAACAATATTTATTTGTTATGGTTTCTGTGGTCCACTGCTTCTGAATAGCTTGTATTTTCTGATTACATTGATGATTCAGTGCAAAATTATATTGGCTGACATTCAGGTCAGAAGTATGCACAAGTTCGTCAGCTAGGGATTTAAGGTTCACAATGGTGAAAAATTAGGTTTTGGTCAGTAGTGATTATCTATTAAGTTTCCTATAAGTTGCTATCACTGGACACTGGGGAAGATACTGTCAGAACTAAGATTCAATCTGCTAATAATTTAGTTTAGGGTATGTATTAGTTACTGTTCTGATAACCATATACAATTTGAAACAAAGGACAACTGAGTCAAAAGAAACTCGACTACAAAGAAACTTGAGAAGCCATCTAATCCATCTGCTACCTTAAGGGATTAGTTATCCTGGCAGCAGTTTGTTCAACCTATTCTTAAAAACCTTTGAACAACAGAGGATGTTTTTCTCACAATCTCATCTGTACTTAAGAAAGTCTGTAAGAAGTTGGAACACTCCTCAGCTGTCTATTTAGGTTGCTGATCCATTGGACTTTCAAAATATTCCCAAATCTCCATAGTTTTCTCTTCACAATTCCCTGTAAAACTAGAAGTCCTAAAGAATCCTCTAAAAACCAGGGCTTATAGGATTTGTAATGGTCTCATTCATTATGTCATATGTCTTCTCCAGTCCCTTACTGTCCAAAATCTAATTGTGGGAGAATGGTCTGTGTAAGTATTTTAGGCAAAAATGGTTGGATATAGGACTAACACTATAAAACAATGAAACATCTAACATGCATACCATCTATACCGAAAGAGTGGTTAGGCATTGGAACAGGCTGCCCAGAGAGGTGGTGGAGTCATCAACCCTGGAGACGTTCAAAAAAGGTGTAGACGTGGCACTCCAGGGCCTAGTTTAGGAGTCATGGTGGTGTTAGTTGATGGTTGGACTTGATGATCTTAGAGGTCTTTTCCAACCTTAATGGTTCTATGATTCTATGATTCTAAATGTTTGAAAAGAATACTTGTTTTACATGGTTAGAGTTTCAAAATAAAACAGACTAGAAGTCTTTATGACCACTTTCCAAAAATGACTTGCCCAGAGAAAATCTTTGGATTTTTTGTCTTCTCAAACAAGATCACAGTTCTAACACAATATGAATGCACAGAAAAACTAAATACAATCCCTGGATGGCATTCTGCTGGTACAGAGCTTGGAGCAGGAAAGGTGAATTAAACATTGCAGCAAGTAACTCTCTGTTGGTGGATTCAGCTCTTATTAAGACCTTGCATCTCTAAGCCTTTCATGTACATGGTAAGGAAAGGCATTACAGGAAGGCAGGGGGAGAAGGGGGTGGACAGGGACTACACAAATGACACAGGTGTGGGGGAAGAGGAAGGAGAGGAAAAGCAAGAGACAATTATAAAATTTACCTTTCCAAGGCCTGATCAAACTTTACATGGTCCTTTATAAGGAAATCAGCTAAAAATATTTCATCAAAATGAAAGTTTACCACATTATCAAATGATTCAAAACCAGCTGAAATAGCTGCTCAGAAAGATCAGGAAACAAGATTGGAAGCCTTTGCACAGCTCTATTAGACAGCTTTCTTCAGTTGAAATCTTTTATGCATTTTAGTCCTGACCCTACCCCACTGAAAGAATCTGCAGCATTATTGCCTTAAGTAAAGTTCATATTTATGGTACGAAGAATGGATCTGAAAAAAAGAGTGTAACTAAAAAGAGGAAAATTAATGTCAAGAAGAACTTTTACAGTCTTTGGCGTTACCGTGAATTGAGTAAGATCCAGATACCCCACATCCAGGAGAGAATCTCAAACTGGGATGTCTAGTAATGGAAAAGTAGCCAAAACTGCAAGCTGTTTTGAAGATTATCCTGTGGAATCAGAATGGCATATAGTCTTGTTTCTGGTATGCAAGAGCTCTAAACATTTTCCCATGCTTGCCAGGCTGGACTTAACTGCTGGGAAAAGAAAGAAACAAATGCCGCCTTCTTACCTCACTTGTTGGTAAAGAGTGATACAAAGGGAAAATAAATTGTAAGCAGGGGTTTTTTGTTCTTGTAACAGTAATGTTGGGGAAAGGAGGAGAAAAAGAACAAAAAGATAAGGAGGACTAATAGCCAGGTCATCACAAATGAATAAGGACAGCAAAGGGGAAGAGCAGAAAGTGCAATGATGAAAACAGAATGGTGATACCAATCTGTATTTCCTCTGTTTCTTCTAGAAGGTATGAGACCACTGACTGCAATGATAGATTCAATTAACCTCCCTCTTTATCCTGGTACTTACATTGATGTACATGTTTAACTTCACCTGACGTTGACAGTAATTTATATATATGTATAGTTGTAAATTAATATGGAATCATTGCATAATTATCTGCTTGTATAAACATAATAATGAAAGAATGTTTAATATCCAAAAGAAATACAATTTGATTTTTGTTTTGGAAAAGGAATTACTAGCAATATTTCTGCTTTTTTAAGGAAATGTTACTATTTTACGGACACTGGGAATACCAGACATAGGAAAGTAGCTCTGGCAAATACTCAAATTTTACATTTGGATATTTAGTGCTGTAAAGAAATGCTATAGTTAGTGTGCATGCTTTTATGTGTGTGCCTGTGTAAATGACTTGCATCATTAGAAGTAAATTACTGTTTAATAAGACTTTCAAATGAACTGTGGTTATAAACCTCCAGTTCAGGAGCATCATATGTTATGGCAAAAAATGCAAGAGTCCAAACTCAATGCAAATTTTGTGATTAATAAATTGATCATTAATGTGAAATATTCTCCAAAATACTTGAATTATTGCCATCTGGATAGACTCAGACCCTTCATTGCTCATGAATACAGGATCTCCATTTCAAAGATTTAAGAGCATGCACATCAACATCTGATTGCAATAACTGTATGAACTGGTGGGAAAGCTACTATGAGCACTGAAGTTTGTGACCATCTGTGTGTTTGTTCAGCAGTCACTTTGTCTAAAGTGAAGAGAAGAATCCCTACTGTATTACTGACAAATTCAAACACCTCTACAGGATAGAAAAGAAAGAGGAGCTGAAACATAAGGTGATTTTTAAAACAACAATACTTGGAGGTAATCTAAATCTGAGCTTACTCTTGAAGAAAGCTAGTTTGAAATACTTACATTTTGCTTTGTATTTCATCAGATGAAGTTGAAACTCTACACAGGTGTTTTTTTAAAGGATTAGCTCTACAATGACTGCCTTCAGTGCATATATTGACCTCAACAGTTATTATACAACTGAAGTTCTACTTCTTCCTTCTGAGACTAATATTTACTGTGAAATCAGTGGAGCAATGACAGCTTACGTCATGTGATAGGGAGCAAGAGAAAATGGACTCTCATATCTCACCATTAAACCATTCTAGTGTGAGTGTTTACCCAGTTGCCTAAAATCCTGTGGACTCTTCTTTCTCTTAAATCCAAGTCTTCCCATTGTCTCAAAGCTCCACTGATTTTTTCCAATCCATCTCCACAGAACTTCTGTGTCCTTTCCCAGTTCTTTTGCTCCACCTACATCCATAAGAAACCTTTTCCGCTGCAGAATGTGACATTGCTGGGAAACCTCGTGCTGACTCTGGTATCATAAACCTTAACCATCTGGTACCATTGTTCTGTTTCAGTGGAAACTAGAGAACTGAAATTTTGATTGTATTGGATCATCTTTTGGTTTTGAAAGCTCCTAGCTCTATTCCTAACAGGTGGCCAGCTTTTTGACTGTAGCCCACACCTAGTTATGAGTTGAACACTATGTGGATTAGAAAGGGAAGAAACCCCTGAACCTGGAACTTTTGTCAAGTGTCTAATGCTGAGAATTGGAAAAAAAAAAAAAAGAAATCTTATTGCATTTAACATAATTCATAAGGCATGAAAGATTTTTCCTAAAAATAACAATTTCCAAAATACAAATATTGATTAGTAACCTGTTGTGGGTTAACCCCACTAGGCAGCTAAGCAGCACACAGCTGCTCAGTCACGCCCCCACCCCCAGTGGGACAATGGAAGAGGAATAAAAGAGTAAAAGCAAGAAAACTTGTGGGTCAGGCTAAAAATTATTTAATAAGTGAAGCAGAAGTGGAAGAAGAAAGAAAGAAAATAAAATAAAACCAGTGATGCAAAGGCAATCACTCACCACCTCCCATGGGTAGACCGATGCCCAGCCAGTTCCCAAGCAAAAGATGGCTAACCCTCCTAAAACCCCCTCTTTTTCCTTTTTATTGCTGAGGATGACATCATATGGCATGTTATATCTTTTTGGTTTGTTTGGGTCATCTTCCTGGTTGCATATGCTCCCAAACTCTTGTCTATCCCCCATTCTATTCACTGGGGGGGCAGAGAAAGAAACAAAAAAGACCTTGATGCTGTGCAAGCACTGCTCAGCAGCAGCTAAAATATTGGTGTGTTATTAGCATTGCCTTGGTCACAAATCTAAAAAACCCAGCACCATACAAGCTGCTGTGAAGAAAATTAACTCCACCCCAGCCAGACTCAGTACATAATCATAATTTGCTCAAAAATTTTACACATTTTCTTGGACTCGTTTTGGTTTAACCTGGCAGGCAGCTAAACACCACACAGCCACTCACTCACCCCCCCACCCCCCAGTGGGATGGGGGAGAGAATCAGAAGGGCAAAAGTAAGAAAACTTGTGGGTTAAGAACAGTTTAATAACTAAAGTAAAATAATAATAACAATATTGATAATAATAATAATGTAATGAAAAGGAAAACAATGAAAGAGAGAAAGGGAAAGAAAACAAAACAAAAAAACAGGTGATGCACCCGCTCACCACCCGCTGACCAATGCCCAGCCAGTTCCCAAGCAGCGATTGCTTCCCCCGGCCAGGTCCCCACCATTAAAATACTGAGCATGACATCATATGGTATGGAATAGCCCTTTGGCCAGTTTGGATCAACTGTTTTAGCTGTGTTCCCTCCCTTTCCAATTTCTTGTGCACCTGGCAGAGCATGGGAGGCTGGAAAAGTCCTTGACTAGTGTAAGCACTACTTAGCAACAACTAAAACATCAGTATGTTATCAACATTATTCTCATACTAAATCCAAAACACAGCACTATACCAGCTACTAGGAAGAAAACTAACTCTATCCCAGCCGAAACCAGGACACATATTAAAATAATTTGCAAACTAGAAAACTATCATGATTTTGATAATTGTGCAACAGACATTAGTTGAAAGAAATAAAATTGTGGCAGTCATCTTGAGACTGATTGTGATACTGACTTAATTTTCTGAGAATTTCTTCAGATGACTTCATTGATACTGACTTCATTGAGAGTAGTTACCTTACTTAGGTCTCATCAAGCTGAGAAAATTTACCAGAATATGGCTCATTAAAGTAGTATTTATACTACTATCTGCTGGTCTGTTATTTTGATTTTAGGATCCTCAAAAGTTTCTTAAAATTAAAAATACATATGTGTGCATACTTATATATATGTATGCACACACACACACACATACACTCACTCACTCATATATATATATGTGTATAAATAATGTATCTCTTAAGGTTCGCCCAGAAACTCAAAAGTTAATCAAGAATACTGCAGATTATATTTTGTCATTTGAAATGCAAGTAAAAAGAGTTTGAATGTTGTTTTACAATAATCTACTGGCGCTAGTCCTGAGGAAACTAAGAATTGTGGCAGACTTGCATGAGTGCCAATAGGTTAAAGTTTAATTCAGTGGTATTTGTAAAGCATTTGAATGGCAGAATAATGCAAATTCTGAGATAATCCAACAGAATAAATGAACAGAGGATCCTGAGTGTCAGGACTGTGCTGGGAGGAAACTGTGAATTTTGAAAACCCATGACACCTAAACATTTTAGAGCCTGACTAATCTGTGTTCTCACCACTAAAAAGTGTAGCATTGGAAGGATTTTAACAAATGACAAATCTCTTAATTTTCTATCTCGCTGCTGTTGACGACTTACCTTGATCTTAACCAGTGCTGCATGGTCGTAAACTAATAAAGACAGTGACATCACTCATAGATTATGGGGAGTTTTCATATTTCATTCTTTCTTTGAAATCTTTGAAACACATTACATAAATCCCATTTGCAGTCATAGAGCACAGAAGTCCATCCTCCTCTACTTGTGTGCAACGCCTAAAGCTGTCTGTGGGGTAGCCATACCACTTCAGTGGAAGTTATTGTTCATACACAGGGTTATTATAGATGCCATCTGGGGTAGTGGCAGAGACTGACATGGTTTAAATGATGGGCAAGAAGGTACTGTGGGATAGATTAAAATTTAATAGTATAATGTCGTGAGTCACTTGCTCTAAGTGTTAAAGATCCTCTGGTATAAATTCCCTTGCCAGGGTTAGAAGGACTTTATGTTTGGCTACCTTCAGCTTCCAGCAAGAAAACAAACTGCAAGCAAAATATATGATTTGAATACCTTGTAAATGGACATTAATTTCAATGCTTTTATGGTATGTTATTTCAGAGATGAGTAGTGGGGTTCCCTGGTGATTTCCCACCATTATAAATCCCCATGACTGAAAGCAAGTAGCTTTTGATGAATGACACCTTCAAGGTAAAGTGAGATTGCTACCTGCTGTTACAGCTGGTAAGAAAGAAAAGTGACTGATTTAACCCATTATTTTTTCTCACACATTTTAACAGTTGAACAACTGACCTAAAACTTGTGATAAAAAGAGTTGCTTTCTTAAAGTTACATTTTTATACTTGCAGTCCAGTTGGTACTGCAGTTATGAAATATTATTTTTACTTGATTAAAATTTGTAGGTACTTCCATTTCCTTTGAAAGCATATATTCCCTTTTAGCACCTGGCAGAAGAATCAGACTAGATTCTTTGGAAGGGAAAAAGAGGGAAAAATTTATCCTACCTGAGACAAAGAGTACAGAACAGGTGTTCTTTGAAGATGGAATAGTTTTGGGGATCCTAGAATACTTCCCTCCTTGGCCTGAATATTCCCTTTTTGCTGGTAGAAAGATTAAAGGAGCAAGAGGGCTGTGGAAACTCTGTCCAATGCATATCCCCATGCTTATCTTTTTCTCTGTCTCCAGTGCCCCCGAGATCAGTTACAAAGTGAAGTTTACACTGAATCACTGGAGTAGACATATCTTACAACCCCTTTGCACAGATGAATTTAAAGAATTGTTTTGCCAAATGGTTCATCACCCTTCAAAAAAATGTGAATGTTGGACTCTATGACTTCTGTATTGTCAACAGCAAATGTTCAAAAGCATATGTCAGGCTTACCAAAAATCAATTTTCATAATAGGATTTGAAAAAACGTTATATAACTCAGAAGCAAAATTTTTCTGTTTTTCAGGATATTAGAGGTCATATTTTCAAGCTTCATTTCCAAGGACCAGAATAAAAAGTCCTTATTTTTAAAAATATATTTGCATGTAAATTAATGAAGATAGTAGTGCTTCAAGAAAGACATTAAATACATTGAGACTTATGATGAAGTCACACAAAATGATGAATGATAATCAATATTTCTACTGGTTTTGTATTTCACAGAAAGTTAATTCTGATATATTATCAGAAACAAAGGATTCCTTTTCTGGAAATTAAGACTGATGTGAGTCTCTGGATTCCAAATAAAATTCTTCTTAAGTACGTTGAATAAAGCTTCTAAAATATGAATCTGGTCTTTTGATTAATAATAGTTACAATAGCCATTATTGAGAGTATTACAAATAAAAGAATAAAAGTATCATCTTCTTCCCCTCATCCCAGAAAATGAGTTGAAGGATGTGTTTTGGAAGTGCTTGCTGCATTACTCAGAGGGAGGAAAAAATGAGAATGCCATTTGTAATATTGTATCCATCATTGCTGTTGCAACTTTTCTACCGACTGTCATGCCTGACCTTCAGACCCCAGGGAGACAGCAGAACAACAGTAGTTTGTCTTGCTTAGTCTACATCCAGGAAAGAAATAATCTGAAGTTCACGCACCATTTTATACTCTGTGCAGCAGATTTCCATTGTGTTGACTGTTGCTGACGAGAATCAGGGTGAAATTTTGGTGGAGAGTGGACCACTGTTGACAAAGTGCAAAACTAGAAACTTCCTATAGCCTCCCCTTTTAGTGTGTGCTCGAGAATAAAGAGATTGTTTTCCTTATTATTAATATGAAGGCAGAGTACATTATTTTGAAAATTAGAATCCAATCTTTTTGTAAAATAGCAAGATAATAATAATAAAATTGACTGCACATCCAATGGCTGCATAAGAAGCAATGTATTGAGAAAACATCACTACACAAGAAAAAGTAGTAGTATAATTAAACCACCATAAATAGTAGCAGGTATCTGAATATTGCCTGGCTTCCTTTTACTCTCCTCCTTCTAACTCGCAGCAAAGATTTATAAATGTGAGTTTTAAAAGCATTTCCCCAGCACTCCTTGGTAGTAATTGTATTCACCATTACTGACAATATCTTTGCATCAGTACAGAATATACGAGAGTGCTAGTTCTTTGTATGCCTCTTCCTTTGATCACTGCTCCTCTAAATAATATAGGAGATTGCCAAGATTTTGCTTTGGTGTCAATTTATCACGAAGAAAGCACCATTGCTTCTTATTGGTTTGAACTGATGCATTCCTGTTTAAGCTTATTTTTGTACCACAACTATTGCTAAAACGCACTGTTACCAGACCGGAATTCAAGAGTGGTTTTCTCATACATTGAATAGATTCACAGAATTTATTCACTGATCTGTTGGCATTTAAAAATTCCTTAAAATGTGTAAGCTCGTATTGACTTAGCACCTTTGAATTGTAGTCTCAGTAACTTCTCAGTTCTTATCTTTTTTTCGTTTGTTTTTTGTTTTTTTTTTTTTATTTCTATACCTCCCCTCCCCCTGGTTTTAAGACTGTTCTCTCACTGCAGAGCTTTCAGAGGGAGACATCTATTTTACATGTTATGGGCCAGTACGTGACACGGAAACCAAACTCCAGCAGCATTCTCAAAGAAAACGTCTGCTATTTGGCTACACTATTTAGCTTTAACCTCTTTGCACATGAAATTATCCAGTAACTGCCTGAAATTTTAAAAGCAAAGCAATTAACATGAAATCAAAACTGAATACTAACTAAATATATGAAAAGCACAAAGCCAAATAAATGGATAAACAAGCCTATATAAGTACAGTACACTTTCAGAGCTTCTACTTCTGGTTACCAGACAATTGCATAGAGCATTAAGAAATCCCCAGGAAAAAAAATAGCTTCATTTCTAAGCATATTTCTGTTAAGTCCAAGGGGTTAGTGTAATATGAGTAGCTGAAATAGGTACACAAAATTCATTTAACTTTACATATATTTAAAAATCCAATAGCCCCAGTTGATACAGAAGATTAAGAATATCTGAGTTTATACCAAAATAGACACTTTTTTCATATTACTGCTAAAAGTTTACTTTGCTGTCCACTCAAAAACCACATAATGCATATGCAGATATAGTACATATTTTCCTTATCAACTGATAAGTAGAATTTCAGTAGTATATGAAATTGCAGAAATTGCAAATATAAAAGCATACTAGGTTAATTAATTGTTATTTCTGTGTTTTTCTCTCTCTCTCATAAAATGCTAGAAAACTGAAGAGATTAGAAGCTTGTCACTTAATTGCCATTGTCTTCTATGACTGCGCATGTAGTGAACAACTGTGTTATTTAAACATTTTATACACATATTATCATACACCTTCACTGGGAATAAAAGCCTACTGATACAATATTTTCAACCTCCATGAAGTTTAAATGCTGAGTATCTAGAGCATTTTGCCCAGAACGGGAATGTAGGGAATTAATGTTTAACATGACATATAACAGTGCCTATGATAAGGAGGCACAGAGAGGAAGTTGCTCTTAATTAGAAATGGAAATACATCATCAGAAATTGATTTGAGGACTCATAAGCTTTCCTGACAGTCGAATTTCTCCTTTGAAATACTTAAACTATATCTTTGGGTTCAGGTATGTGAGAGAACTCCCCTGGTTTAGTGAGTTTGCGTGTATCATCAGCTGAGCCCAGCTGAGAAAATACAGGGTAGAATGCAGTTCAACTGTGTGTCAAAGCCAACAAAAAATTCTCCTAGAAATAGACATCCATAAAGGAGAGGCTAAACACACTTGTCACAGAATGAGTTCTTCTTCACAGATTCTTTCATCAAGGCTATGATATTCTGCAGAAACCCAGTCCTTTTTCTGGCCATATAATTTCCTTTTCTGAAGTCTGACAGTTAAAAAAATATTCAAGTCAGTTGAAAACACCACTTCTGTTTCTATCCAAGTAATCTTCCAGACCCTTCCAAGAATTCCAGACTTCTTTTCTTGACTTACCTGCTCCGCTATGAATTCAGAAAAATTCTGGTGAATAAAATGTTTTTACACTTCATTGCAAAACTGATGTATGTAAGCAGACCAATAATCTGGTCCAAAATATTCTAATAATTTTTTTTGCTAATTGGAAAACTTTAATTTGTCAAAACCAAATCTTTGTTGGTAAACATAGACTGTTTTTGTGAATCTTTTTGAAAAAACTTTTTCTGAGTTCAAGATTAAATATATGATCTGAAAAAAATAACAGCTCCAAACCCTCTCTCCTCCCTTTTTCAGCCATTCTGTTGGTTAGAACACTGCCCAGGCAGTAATAAATCCAAATTTAAATCCTTGCCCGATTCAGACATAGACTGGAACCCTAATATCTAATTTCCATTGTGAATGCCTCAAAAACTTAGAAACAGAATCACTCTCTTGCTCCACTCCAACAAATATTTAATGATTTATACAGAATGAACAGATTCAGCTGAGAGAATGACATCATAATTTCATGCATTTGAATCACACAGAACATCTGTTTCAAACTGTGTCTTACCCATCATAAGCAAGTGCATTAACTAACAACCCATGGACTATATTAAGCAAAAGCAA
>WAAD01032031.1:0-115844 GCA_013389945.1 Fregata magnificens
TTTTCCAACCTTAATGACTCTATGATTCTATGAAAGGGGTAGAGGGGTTTTGGTTTTTTAAAGCTGTATTTTCAGCCAGACACTTCGATTCAGGATTCCTTTGTGACAGAGGCAGAGATCCAAAGCACTTATTCATTCTAGGCATCGTGCTCTAATCACTCTTAGGTCTGTAATATGTTTGTCAGATATTCACATTTAAATAACAGACGCACTATCTGCATGATTTAGGGGAACACAATACGGCCTAGAGCAGCGATAGCTATACAACTAACATTAACTACAAATAAATCCTCGATAAAATATTATTTCCTTGATTTAAAGCCAAGACAGTAGGAGGAGATAAATTATGCAGGAACTTTGGAATTACAGTTCCATATATTCTAAATATGCAGTTTTTTGAAATGTAAAATAAATTTATGAACTGGCCCCATTCTGGCAGGTATTTATTTCTAGCGCTACTATTAATATGCTGTTATTGTACAATACTCGTTTATTTTTCCCCTCACACCGAAAGCTCCCTTCTAAACACAGACTGAATGATGCTAACTGACAGCAAACAACGCGCTTCCCTCCCCAGTTCTGTGTTGCCCTGTAAGCTCCTACACCTTGGCCAAGTTTCAGCTAGTCTTTGCCTAAAAGTATCCACAGAAGACCCCTACATATTGTAACAGTATTCAAGTTGCAACAAAGCAGCAAAAACCAACAGTGAAAATGTGGCCCAAACGAAATTAGTGGAATTTCTGCTCGTGACTTTGGCGAGGACACAGCTTCACCCGACAAAAGCTACGATGAAAGCTCATGCTCTTAATTCATCCTGGGACAGCGGATGAAGGGACTGTACAGGAGGTAGGATGAACCACAGTGGATAAATATAATGAAGGCTGACAGCCTTTACTCCGCTTTCCTTGATATTTAAAGGCCCGTGTCAATTTTATTTTCCAGATGATAAAATATAACTACCACTACCTCAAGATGCACCATAAACATCACATAAATTCCAGCATAAATAATCAACGAGTGATCTCAATAGGATTCAAAGAGATCACAAAACAAAATCTGCATAGGAACACAGGACACAGATGGAAAATATCAGGCTCTGCTAACGACTAGGTGCACTTTAGAGCTGCAGGTCCCACTATGAAGATGCTGCTTTGTTAACAGTCCCTGCAAAGCCTATAAATGAGGGCTTCACTAAGAATGACTTGCTACAGGTCTATGCACTAAGTTATGCAAATGTCTATGTCTAAAACTAATATAAGTTCTTCTGTGGATAATTGTCATTATAAACCTCACGTTTATATTACTAAGTTTAAAAATACAGGCTAAGCCTAAATAAACCAGGCTTAAATTGGCATAAGATAATCCACATCCAGAATGTCAGCAGTATTTTGTTTTTGAAACCAATTTTAGACAAACGTGTATGGGTGTAGACTTGGTCTCACATAATATTAACTGTCAAGATAAAGCATGAGGAGATGGAATAATCTTTCAGATCTACCATGACTCAAAATACTAATGAAAGTGCTGATTTTCAACTCTGCTCCCCCCCTAAAATGTGAAACAGTGAACAGTAAGCGAAGAGCAATATCTGTTCAAGTAGACATTTAAGCCTTCAAAAGATCATAAAAAACATGAACTACAGTGACCTAAAAGCAAGAGTGGCAGAATTATGTAGACGTAGGAAATCTCCGCCAAGTGGGAAGGTAACAACTTTGGCAAAGGCAGCCACTTTTCACTACTGATGTATTACTTCCAACCAAAAAACCCAAACTACAACTAGCATTAACTTTGTAATAACTTGCATTGATGAACGTACAATGGGCTGATTATTTACACTAATTCTGCTTCACTCTTACATCACACTCAAAGACTTTTGAAACTCTCCATAAACAAAACACTGCCACCACTTAGCACTCTTTCTATTTCACTGTGCAGTTGAAACGATGAGGTTTAAAGCGGGATCCTGCCATAACCAGAAATGCTAACACTGTTACAGGGAAATAGCTTCTGGAAAATCCACTGAGGTACAAATGCCTGGAAAGCTGGAAAGCAACTTAGCAGCTATACTTCATACTGCCCCTGTAATGTATGTTTAGTGCTCACCGGGAGCTGGATAGAGTGCCTCTTTGAAAGAAAAATCTTCAGAACGTATTTTGCTTCTTTCTAGTTCTGAAATCCGGCACTGTTATATTTTCTACCCAGTACCAATAATCCACTCTCAGCGATACTTGCTTCTGGGTAAATACTGCCCTATAGATGGCTCCCAAACATGAAAACTCTGATTTCTTTCAAAAGACACAGACAGTTAGAATCATAGAATCATAGAATCATTAAGGTTGGAAAAGACCTCTAAGATCATCAAGTCCAACCATCAACTAACACCACCATGACTCCTAAACTCCTAAACCAGGCAGTTGCACAAATGCACAAGAAAACTCAGAAATGAAATTTCCCTTTCTTCCAACTAGATAGTAAAAAGAAAAAAATGAATTCTCCTTATTATTTACAGCGATATTACGTGCTGTGTTTGTAAAAGATGTAATGGAAAGCAATTCTGTTTTCTTTGGACCCTTGTGTTGATTACACTGTATTGCACTTTTTGGAATAATTTCAGTCTCTCATTTAAACAAAAAAATCAGGAAAGGGCCTAAAAAAGTATAGTGAGGAATGTAGTTTTTTATTACATTTGTACCTCTAGCTTTATGTGAATACTTCTATTTCAGTGTGCATTCTATGAGAATGATTCTCTAAACACTTTGCAAAGCTTTAGGAAACACCTTTACTTCTCGTTCATCAGCCAGTCTCAATGGTCTCAAGTCCAAACCACTTTTAACCTTTTAATTCTGCATCTCTCCATAACCATCACGTTTAAATTTATAGCCTCCTCCCTACAACAAGATCACAATTCCCAATTTATCCTGTGGTCTCCTGGGCCTACACAATTTCCCCAGGATCCTCTCCGCGCTTTTAGAAATCAACACAGCCCCCTTCTTCAACACAGGATACTTGGTCCTGGTGCTCCGTCACATTTCAGAGGTTCATCAGACCCTGAGACAGCTCCCTGCTGCACCAGGTCCCAGCTGTTTGGTCCCTCTTCTCTGGGAAAAGGGGGATTCTTACTCCTCTGCTCCTTCACCACCTCCTCCTCTTCAAATCGTTTCCCCGTTGCACCATCCTGTTTTTGCAAGACGCAGTAACTCCTGCTCTGCTCTGGTTGAAGCAGCAGTGCTATCTGGACTACGCTTTTCCTTCCCTCTCCTCTACTGACAGGAAAAGCTGGCACGTCACGTCCTTGCTCCTAGCAGCTGTCCTTCACAGCCACGCTTGGATTTGGCATCCTGGAAAACCACTTTTTTCCCTAGCGGTAACATTTTCAATGGTAAAAAAAAAAAAAATAATTAATTGGGCAGCTTTATGTGTCATCGTTGCGCACTGGGAGAAAACAGAGGGAGGCAGAACAAGAAATCATTTTTAATTATGAAGCTCAGCAAAATTGTTTTAAACGGAACACTATTCATTTTAGTTCACATCTCAAATCTGTGGTAATTCTTAACCAGTCCATTTTAAGAGTGAGCTGTATTTTAAGCTACCCAAATCTTTGCGGTAATAGGTTCAGTAGAAATCCTATGCATTAGTGAAGAAGGAAAACAAAATCTTCTATCTGCAAAAATGCAGAGATACACCTGCAAGGCACCCTCCTTATAGTATTACCATGCAGATAGGCCGCCTCACCAGCAGGATTTGCAGACTCCATACATCAGTTACCCGCGTGGCCCCTGGCCACAGCAAAGTCTGATCCTCTGCCCCACAGAGAACAACAGAAGCACAAGCGTAATCAGTGATTAGGCACCCGGGCAACAGCTCAGTAACTTCTGCAGCGTCCCTCACCAAAAACCTGATCATTAACTCAGCTACAGAACACACATTTGGATAGCAATATTTTCAAAATGTGAATTCTGGACTATTTAACACACCGAGGTAAACTAAATGTAGTCCTAAATCCTTTAAGTGTTTGAAAACTTGTATGAATGTTAAAGCAGTCTACTGCAGCATACTCACCATCACCAGTGCAACTATGGGATCAGACTTGGCCTCAGACTATGGAATGAGCCCTAAAACATACATCACCTTGGTTTAGAGGAACTTCTTCTGCACGTAAACTTGGAAATACTAAGAAATCAAGCCAGATTTAAATTGATAAAGTGAAAAGTATAGATTTTCAGAATGAAAGTTTATATTAAATGTGCAGTGTGTCTACCAACATGGCCCTTGTAGTCAGACTTGAGGACCCATGACCAGATGACTTCAGTACGTTCACCACCTTCATAGCTACTGCAGCAAGGCAACATGGCTTCCCTTTGAGATCTGGCAGCTCACTTCATGCAAACCTATAAAAGCAACCTCAAGCTGAGCAGTCAAAACTAATGAACACTGAAACACACACACCTAAAATGGCAGATTCTGTAGGGAAACAGAGTCTCTATGTTCACCATTTAAGTGATAGCAGTGTTCATAAAATCTCAGGTAGCTGATGTTTAGGTTTATATCTCACCTTGAAGCACATGCACCTCTGCCAGTACTTTTTTTTGCTTAAACTAATACATTGAGAACCACTTCTGAACTCCTCTGTCTGGGTACAATACCGCAGCTATGTCCTGAACACCAAACGAGGTCAAAACCTGGACACCTCCCCCCTCTCCCATATTTGGCTTCCATGGAAAGGAACTGTGAGAAATCTGGAAGGAACATGAGCATGTAGGACAGGAGGGATGTTCAGGGGAAAAGGCCCATGGGCATGCCCTGCACACCCATGCCACCCAGCATAGGTGCAGCCCTGTTGTTTCTACTAACAGGCATGCACACAACTAAGCCTGATGGCTAATTCCCAAGCTGTAGAGGAACCAGGGATTTCCTTGCCCATCTTGCTCGTTCACACTGCCTTATCCAGCAGGTACCTGTCGGCCTTGAAAATGCAGTCAGGGATGATTAGCATGACAAAGACAACACTTTTTCCTCTGCTTGACTTGGAGTGAAGACTGGAAGCAGCCCTCCAGGGCAGACGCTCAAAGTACTAGGCTATACCACATGTAGAGTCAGACCCCTCTCCAGCCCTTCTTTTCAAAGGCTTCCACTTTTAAAAAAACAAATATTTGCAAGCTTTCTTTAAGGAAAGAGTAAAAAAACCCACATAGGGTACTTGGCAAGGAAATCGGGTTACTAAACCTGTTCCAGTGCAATTAAGTAATTTCTAGCAAGTACGACATTTTAGCTGAAATAGGAAGACCCACTCAATATTCTGCCAATTGGGTTCTTCCTCAGGAGGTGGGAAACTTGCTCCAATTCGGGGACTGGGGATTTGATCCAGTCTCCCATTTCTCAGAAGAGTGCAGCAATCTCTGATCTTATGGACCTGCCAGCTCATTTTTGTGGGAAAGGAAAAAATTTACCAGACTCTGTCATAAGAGGCCAAAAGCCCTGAAATGTCAAGTTGCCATGTTTAGACTCCTATTTATTGAGAAGAGTTTTCTAAAACTGTTTACAATGAGAAATATATTAAAGGAACATACAGTCATAGCTATCAACAGATTTTATTTGAGAAATAATAATAAACTCACAATGAAAATAGCTGCAGTTAGACATTCCCTTGCAGTTACTAACCCTGCAAAACTCCAGAAATGTTCAAATACATGAAGACCCAAAGTAGACAAACATAGCTCAGAAAAGAGAAACAATCCCAGCAGTTTATGCTGTGAAAAAACAGAAACTATAAAGAGGTATTATAAATGGAAAAAAAAAATCATACTTAAAATTTCCTTTCCTTCAGTCAGAGATTTAAATACTAAGAGAAACTTTTTAAAATACTTATTTTCAAAGTTTCAAAACAAAGCTTAATAGCATCTTTCTGACGTTTCTTACCCGTTGTGAAAATATACTTGAAAGAAATAGTGCACAAGTATATGGAATACTTCTTATAATACTTACCAAATTTTTAGAAGCAAGAAACCAGAAAGTCAGAGATTATATATATTTAAATCTTTTCTCTCTTATTTTAACAGCTTACTCTTACCTTGTTATATGGAAAATTCTTTTTAATAAACTCTATACACGAACACAAGCATTTCACCTTTAGAAATAAATATTAAATTGTAGCCAATGAACATCTTTTACTGATATTAAGGGGTTAACCATTATCCTGGTTTCAGCTGGGATACAGTTAATTTTCTTCCTAGTAGCTGGTATAGTGCTGTGTTTTGGATTTAGTATGAGAACAATGTTGATAACACGCTGATGTTTTAGTTGTTGCTAAGTAGTGCTTATACGAAGTCAAGGACTTTTCAGCTTTCCATGCTCTGCCAGGTGCACAAGAAGCTGGGAGGGAGCACAGCCAGGACAGCTGACCCAAACTGGCCAGAGGGACATTCCATACCATATGACATCACGCTCAGTATATAAGCTGGGGGGAATTGGCCGGGGGGCAGTGATCGCTGCTCCGGGACAGGCTGGGCATTGGTCAGTGGGTGGTGAGCAACTGCATTGTGCATCACTTGTTTTGTATATTCTTTTATCATTATTATTTTCTCTTCCTTTGCTGTCCTATTAAACTGTCTTTATCTCAACCCATGGGTTTTACTTTTATTTCCCTGATTCTCTCCCCCATCCCGCTGGGAGGCGGGGAGGGCGGGGAGGGTGAGCGAGCGGCGGTGTGGTGCTTAGTCGCCGACTGGGGTTAAACCACGACAAACCTGCAAGACCACCTTCAATAGGCAGTACAGTAGGCACAATTAAAAACCGAGTATGCTAAAACCAGTACCATTAGAAAAATGATAATGTTCAGCCAGTGAAGTACAATAGAGTGGCCTAATTCTGACAACCGAGGACTTTGAGCCACTCTTCTGATTAGCTGTGGGGTCTTGTTTGTCAAAACTCTTTGTATTGAACAGCCTTTTCTGTAACATGAGACATTACTGCAGTAAGGTCAGCATGGCTATTTAAAAATAATTTCTACACCATAATTGCCCTGAGTTAACCACTTCTAAGCATTGAAACTTTATATACATGAAATATTGCCCATTTATTTTTTCTTAAATAAACGCACTGTAAAAGTTTTGACTATGTAAAAACAAATCAGTTTTTTCTTAAATAGTAATGCCCCCCCCCCCCCCCTCCCCAAAAGCAAGCCACACATGATTTACAGCAGTGTTCCAGGGCCCTGCAACCTTCAGAGCAACTCCATGAATGGTATCTCTTTTTTTTTGACTGGTACAGCTATGTTTTTCTCTAGATAAGCGGACATTTTCCCATACCACAGGATAGTTCATTCCCCTTTTCTCCAGCCTCAAGTCTAAAGACACATGGTGTTAGAAGTCAAGAAAGAAAATGAAAGGAGTGCATAACACTATGTCTTGAAGACATGTCTGTCTATTTAAGGCTTCTTCAAGCAGATGGTTAAAAATACCGATTTTGGCACTGGAACACAATGCAGTTTAGGTCTTCAGTGTTATTATGATGTTGCAATCAATGATATAGCTGTATAACCCAACACAAGTACTACACTGTATGTGCATGGCTTGATTACACGTTTGCATGTGTAACCCCTTAGACTATACCAGAGGTATTTACTAGAGTTGTTGAGGTGCTAGCTGTTAGAATAGACTGAGTGTATTTTCTTCTTAATTGCTGTATTGGAAATATGTGCCCAGAGAGTCCACATGTTAAAACTACAGATCTTCACAAACTGTTCACAACCTGTTTAACTGAGATGAATATCCAGTTAGCTACTTGTTAACAAGCATCCAAACTTTTGTTTAATATCCAAGTTTGATGCTCAAAGTGTGTTTTCGTATTACTTTTAAAGTAGTGACTCTTCACTAAAACAACATTCTGAGAAAGACGCTTTTAAGAAGTCAGACGGTCCACACTGCGCACTGAATGGTTTTAGCATATCTGAGGGCCCTGATGAAGTTATGATGATGATGGAAATTCTTCCTGGCCCCAGCTTTTAAGGAACCATAAAAACCTCACCGTCTTGAAGAAAAAAAAAGCTGTATCGAGTTCCAACCAGTGCATTTAATCAAGTGGAGAAGGAGGCAGTGCAGGGAGGGTTGAGGCATCCCAGCTCCAAGGAAAAAAAAAAAAAAACAAACCAAACCTGGAATTGGGAGTGTGGGGACAGACACAAGAAGAGCGAGAAACGCCAAGACACAGAGTGGTAGAGGAGAAATGCAATTACCAGGAAAAGAGCAGAGGGGAAAAGGTGTTGGGAATAGAGAAGGGGGCACCGAACAGTGGGTTGGGAAGCAGAAATAGATTACGAGGACAGAGGGGGTTAGAAGAAAAAGGAAGGACGCTTCAATCAAGTGCTCTTCCTCATCACCTCCCTCGCAGCTCCTACGTCCCGCAGAGGGAACAGAGCCAGCATAAGGGTGCAGTGGAGAAGGGTATTGCCCAGTGAAGCTCCTCCTGAAGCAAAGCTCCCTCCAACCCAGGCCACTCTTGGGTTGCAGTTGAGAGACACGTCCTCTCCTCTCCCCTGCAGCCTCCATGCCTGGGGCAGACTGTCCACCGAGCCTAGCAGGCTGGTGGTGGAGGAGCTGGCACCAGGAGATCACAGAAGGATACCAGCCTTGGAACCCCGCACATTTTCAAGAGGAAGATGAACAGTGGAGGAAATCCAGTCAACCAGAAATACCGGCCAGTCAATCAAACGAGCGCCAAGGTTTGCTGTAGCCTCCTCAGTAAATCCACTTCTTCCTTTTGGCCACCATTTCAGCTTGCTTTCATGTGTTGTTTGCGTGCCGAGACAGGCAATAGGCTTGTCCTTGGGGAGTCCTGAACTAGTGATGCTGTCGACCCTGCCCTCACAAGTGCCTTAGACTATTGCTTAGAAAGATTGCTTAAACTACTTCTCTATTCCTATCCCCCCTTATAGTATCAGACTACCTCACCATTGCTATCTATCTATCCTCCTCTCAGACCTGTGATACACAGCCACAATAATAGGTCCTCCCTCTCCTGTAAACAAAGCAAAGTCTCCAAACAGGGAATTAAATACAGGATTGAGTATGATTGCCCAAAGGAACAAAGGAATTTTCTTCCAAACTCAGAAACTGGATACAAGTATCCCAAGCTTGTAGCTACTGCTTTACCCCAAGAAATTGTTACTTCTTTAGAGATGATTATCAGCAAACTTTTTAAGTAGTCGGATCTAGAGAAACTGAACTTGAACATCATGGAGCCAAGCCGCCTAAGCCAGACAAATCATGAGATGAAGCAAACAAGGTGCCAAGCCTCAACTGAGGACACATGTCTGTTTTTTCATCCGCCCGTGCCTGCTGTGTAAACGTAACCTCTCCTGGCCAGCCGCCCTGCCAGCACACCATCCCCGTCACTGCAGGGGAACCAAGTCCCTCCAGTGAAGGAGGTGTCCCTCACTCACTAGCACCAGCTCATCACTGGTCTGGACTGGTTTCAAGACATTCTCTAAAAGCTAATAACGAGAGAAGGCTGGCTGTGTCACTGCAGCCAGGACCAAATGCTGCTTTCGTCATAAATCACAGACCCAATCTTTTCTGTTTGCAAAACGAGCAATATGTCTCCAGCTAAACTACAGACCTCCTGGAGCATCTGTACGAACACCAAACATTGAATTTCCTTTTTAAGAAGGCAGAAATAAATCCCATACAGCATGACATCAGGGAGGTAAAAATATGAAATGTGCCTGTGAAATTAGTGTAGGTTAACTCGTGACCACAAAAACTAACACAGATCACTTACAAGGCAAGACAGTTTTGTTGCCTTTAATTTCATACTACAACATATCTGGAATGTCAAGCTTCCAATTTCCTCAGCTGACAGAAATGGCTTCTGAGATGATTTCTACATTCTGGGAACAGATTTTTACCCTTAAATTAGCCATGCGTACTCTCAAACTTAACATTTTTGTCTTGAAATAGAACAGCAGCAATAATTGTTAATTTAAGACCCCACATGATGCAAATTTACATTCTGGAGCCAAATATGGTGATTGGAAACATGAACATGAAACACCTTCTACTGAGTGGAATTAAAACTAAATATTAGTGAAGCGTGTTGCTGATTTGATACATGACGCATCAGATATTGATTACTGATTTTTTCTTTGCTACAGAAGTGCCCTACCAGTCTTTCAAGAATTGTACAAAGTGCCACACACACAGCTCCTGTCCCCTCCTGCCCTCTTGGGTTTCAGCCGGTTTCCTTGTACTCACCAAGGATGAAGCTACATTCTTTTCATTATTCCTGACACTGGATTTCCCCCTTTTGTTTAGGAGCTTTAACAATGAATAAAAGATTTTAAACTTTAATGCTTATCTCCTGCTCAGACCTTGAAATCAGGCTCAGAGTGTTGTGAATGGACTCAGAGATGTTTAAGCTTTCTTCTGGTTTTGAGTGCATTAGTAATAACCAGATAAATAACAGAAAGCTCTGGAGGACTAAGGCTAGAAGCACTCGCTTGCACTGAAGGTCTCTGTTTCAAAAAGTTAATGCAATCTACTGAATGGAAAGACTGTACCCAAAGTACAGGTTGGGACTAAAAGATGAGAAAAAGCCTGGAACTACTGGACGATTTCCAAAAAGGATTCTGCCACTTGGACACATACATCGCTGCATGCCTCAGGCCAGCAAAAGCAAGCCTCAATCTTTCTTAAACAGCACTGAAGTATATATTTGCAACTAATGACCCTGCCAACCCAATCGATTAGTAAAGGTCAAGGAAGAGAAATGCATTACCGAAACATACCTCCCAGGACAGCGGAAGAGGACATGCTAAAGTCCTTCTGGAATTGCCCTCCTTTTATCAAACCCCAGGGAAAAACCTGTACATTTTAATTCAAAAAGATACCTGTAAAAGCGAAATGCCAAACTCTTGTCCACGGCCTGAACGGGGGAATGTAATGCTCCAGGGGATCCTGAAAAACAGAAGAAAATGAAATATGAAAAAAGGCAATAAAAAACCCCACAGGAGCAGCAATCGGCAGGCGTGTACATGCCAGCGCTGCTGTGATGTTGGAGGTTGTGGAAACCAGACGCCAAGGCTGGTCCACGCCATGAGAAGGGAGGGAAAGAAATGCAAGGCAGCCACAAGAGCAACCAGGACTATTTCACACGAAAGACGAGGTAAGTGATGAAATCAACATGGCTGCACACTGGAAAAGCTATGAGCTGTGTAATACTAACAGCTAATTAAAAAGTCATTTGGGAAGCCTCAGAACACAAGCTCACATATGCCGCAGTATCCGAGGTGCGAGACGAGATGCAGCCATGCTGTGGGTCAATGTCTAAATGCAAACAGGGCCAAATTTCAAAATGAAATTTTTAATTCACCAATGAAGGACAACACAAAATTGTGCATTTTAAGTTCTTGTTATAGATAAACAATCTCTTTGGTTTTGGTTTTGCCTATTTCCAGATGAAGAAGAGAGAAGATACTGTAAACCCCCCCCCCCCCCCGACTCTATTTCCATGATACAGCTTTAGCAGGGCGTGGAATCAGTGTTAGCTACTTTGCAAGTAACTGAGGAAAAATATCAACATGCAAATGTTAGTGTTACTTCAGGGCAGCTGCTAGCTGATTTTGACATGAAAATATGGAATGTACAGTGATGATCTGTTTTTAAGTGACCTCCCACATTCAGAGTTAAGGTCAAAGAGCAAAAAGTTTGTGTGCTTAAAACCCCCCCACACCTCCCTGCTGGGAACCAGAGCGAGCTGACAGGATATTTTCCAAACTAACAACTGCAATAAAAAAACTGCTACTAAATTTTTATACGTCTGTTAGGAATTATTTATTTACTTTTCAACACCTCTTTGAAGTGATTATTCATGGAAGAACTATAACGTTCAACTGGTGGCACAAAATTACTAAAAGGTAGGAATTTTGCCATTTTTTTAATTAGCCTCTTCCCCTTTTCTAAAGCACTTATTTTAGACAATGCTTTTTTAAACTATGGGAGTAGCGTATTTACAAAACACTACTCCTGTCTAGCCAATAGATACATGTTTCATTTCATATGCAATATCTTATCCTTTTTTTCTCCATAATTATTAGGTACTTTTTGGGGATTTAAATCAGTTATTAAAATCCATGCAGAAAAAAATCCAAACCTTTGTATTTTGTGTCACCTGCTAAAAATATTTGTAAATATCTTCACAATACAATAAGCTGACAGAAAAGCACATAATTTAAAAATTTTGAGATAATATTCCCATAATTAAGTATTCATATACACAATAGTTAAGGGAAAAATAAATCACTGTATTCAATTGGGAGGAAAATGGCTCTGCTGCAGGACGCAGCCTTCCTCTGCACATTTTCATGTGCAGGAGGGCACTGATGCAGTAAGAGACAAAGCAGTTTTCCTAACCCTGCAATGAGGCTGGTGACATCCAGCTGAAGGATAGAAATGCCAAGCTGAGGAAGACTGTCCAGCACAATGCTTTTTTTAAGAGAGCTCCAAAACACAGACACCATGTAAGGGCACGCACCAAGAAGTTTCCTTCTTCCCATATCAACATGTATACACTTTTATTATTTTATTGATACAAGTATATAGACATAAAAACTCACATATGTATGGTTTACTCCAATACTAGTAATTCAAAAGGACTTGAAAACTATTCATGAGGTCATGGCTATACACAAAAATAAATACCTTCAAAATTTTGACAAGACTAGAAAAGTTTCTACCATTTACTCAAAATACATAATGCTTATTTTAGATCATTATTCAAACAGCAACAGGGATCAACACATTTATGATGTGACTGTCAGTGTGAACTATATAGTGGAATATGTTCTTGTTTAGTGAACAGCAGTGTACACTATTTAAAAAATGTGTAGCCTATTGCATCTTCTAAGTGCTAGAAAAAGGTCATGGTAATAAAAACTGCAAGTATTAATACTGGAGTAGCTCTCGTACAGTGGGTTGACATAATCCTCTGGTTCCACAATAAACATACTGCTCTAGGTCTCAAGGGTTTCTTCAGAGGGTATTTATTAAACTGTGAAATCACTAGGAAGGGACACATCACACTGGCTTCGCTGAGCTTGGATCTGGACCCAGGACAGCAATGACCGAGGAAGATATACAAACAAAACCCAAGCAGATTAATGTTCTGCAGAGCTTTTAAACACGTGACTGGTTTCAATGTTTATGCCATGAAACAAAACACCAACAACTCCATCTAGCATCCACAAAAGGAGCGAGCAGTGACAAAACTGTTAATGGATAAAGCTGATAGAGTAATACGGAGTCAGATCAAGTACTATGTAAGTTCTTCAATATAAGAGCACAATATTCTCCAGTCTACACATCTCATACATAGATGGGACCAACCATGAAGCACCACCGTGGACCACTATCTGTGAGGGCTCGGGTGCCTCCACCAGCAGGAGAGCAAATCCTCAGGCAGGTGGAACTGGATTTTGTAGGTGCAGGATGAACAGCCCAAGGCAGAACCACACATTAATTGCACGTTTTAAGCGGATGAACTGCTCTGGTAACAGATCTCCACTAGCACTTTATCAGTCCAACATAGTTCCCTTCAGTGACACATTTCAGACAAACTTCTTAATCAACACACCACCTTTAACACAGTTGAGAGGGACCAGGTACACTACAATGAATATTTTTAAACATAAACACACAACTGCAAGAAAAAGCAGAGAAAATGTAGAACATAGCATAAATCTCAGCAGAAAACACAAGCAAGGACTTGTTGGGACAGCCAAAGGCACCAAATCTTCCTTTCCCAATTAATTAAACTGTTTTAATATAAGAGGTGTCATATGAATATTTCTCAAGTTCTAATTGCTCACACACATATAATTCTAATGTCTTTAGAAAACCTCATCCCTTCTGCACGCACCATACCAGATCTCTGTCACAAACTTTTGGTTCACCCACCTATGTATCTGTCCAGCTCAGCCCCAATGCAGAGCAACCCAGAAAGGCCACCACCAAGTAACGTGCGCTTGTCTTCTCCATGAGGCAGAAAGAAGGCAATAAAGAAACAGCTGTGCTTGTCCCACACCTTCTGGGGAATTTGTAGTACAATACGTGGCCAGCCTTGGCTTGGAAGAACCTATGTACTTGTGACTAAACCAGTACCAAATGCCTGACCTCCAAGAAGGCAACAGAACATATAGTTGATTCTTTGGTGCTTTTTAATTCTGTCTTGGATTTCTTCCTGGACCTGGAGGTCCAGGATTTCATTTCTCTTGCAGATGTATGATTCAGATGAAAACACAGCATGTTGCCATACAGTTTTACATTGGACGTACAGTAGAGTTTGAAAAAGTTTGCTAGCACACACAACCAGCGGGGCACCCCCATCAGCACGGCTGCCACAGTGTGCACTGTCAGCTGTGTACAGGTACCACTCCATTTATTTCTCATTGCCACGCTTTCTTACATTTTTTTTTTTCCCTTTAAGTAACTTAACAAGGCCAGTGCTAGCAGATTTGTATCACCTCAACAGGAAAGACTGGTCTGCACAATACTTTCTTTTAGGAATAATAGATATGCTGATATAGCGCCAAAGACATGGTAGCTGAGATCTGTGTAAAGAACTGATCAGTCACTGGCTCTTACTAGACAGCTGCATGGGATGTAGTTGAATTCTGGCCTTAACGCAAATCATTAAAGCAGCTGTACTTATCTTTCCAATTCTCTTTAAAAAAAAAAAAAAAAGGAGAAAAAAGAAAGACAAATAAAGAAGAAAAAATACTTTAAAACATCTCCGGTCTAAAGCAGCGCAAGGAAAGCTGATGTTGGACTTCTCAGAACCACAAAATCCATGAAACCGAGCCACGTACACAAGCCAGTTTACCTCCTGAGCTTCAGCTGGAAGATTTAACCTCCCTTGTAAGGGCTGAAAATGCCTAGCACCTAGACAGGAAGCACCCACACAAAGATAAGAAACTCTGGACTAGAGTCAGATTGTAAAAAATATTAATTTCTTCAATATTTTTAAAATCAACCAACTATACGGGTGTAAAATATCACACTCTCCTCTGAACGGATATTTCTCTACAGTTTTTTTCTCTATAAAATCCCACAGCCTCATTCAAATTTCTCTCATAAAAATTCTTTTGGAATGCCTATAAAAAAACCCACTCCACAATGGCCGGGCAGCTGGCATAATGCAATTGCTAGTTATCCTAATTTCAACAGTCTTTCTCACCTGCTGGTGAAATCAGGGTCCAGCGAAAAACATTAACAACCACTATAAGGAGATCTGGGGATCTCAAAATTAATTTTGTAGCTAAATATATTCTGGACTTTTCTACCATTTTCAGATTTTTTTTTTCATCATTTGGCAAGCAAAAGGATATGCAAACTGTTCAGAAAGGAGTGATGCTCCTTTTCAAGACTGACTGACTTGAGGAAATCCACATCCAGGCTGGGTGCTGGCAGGACCGAAGCTCCCCTTCCATCTGTAGTGCCAGGACATCCTAGTAACACGCCATGTTTAGAAGACTCATTAAATAACATATATATTCATAATGGGGTTGAGACCGTGAGGACTAAGACTCATTGAAATGCGAATGTAAAATATGAAAATAAGGATTTTCTTCTCCTTCTGGCTAGCATCCCTGTTATTTCTGTATCTCTAAAGGTACTTGATCCTTCTGAGGTCATGTACACTTCCAATCAACAGGGCCAGAAAACTCCACTTAGTCCCACCAGTGGTCCCCTTAGTTGGCTGCTTGTCAGATTGTCATCCTTACAATAAAAAGCACCATGCTACGAGCAAAACCACTGTGGGGCCCAGATCACCGAGTATTGTGACTGATATTGCATATTTGAAATTTCAAAATCTCAAAGGACGGAATGGCCAACTTGTCTGCCACTCAAGCAAGACCCCAGTGAGGATTTTAAAAGGGAGAAAGAAGCCAGCCTAACATCTGGATTACTAATTTGAGATACATCTGAAGAATGAAAGAGACATCTGGCCCCGGATACTATCAGCAGAGGGATGTAGCTCATAACCAATTTTCAAAGGCATTGCCAAGGATGTATCTTCTTCAGCAGCTCTTAACTGAAGAGCATGGTGAGCCCCATGCCTGGGGTAAGCATACAGGCACTGTGGTGAGGATTCAGGGAGTGTACCTTTTTTTTCCCATTTTTACTTGCTGGAAACCAGGCAGTTGGTTTCCTGAGCCAGAACCTGGCTTTTCCTTTAGATATCCACAACCATAGAATTGCCAAAACTTATCTCAGTTTAGACTCAGAGATCTGAATCTTAAAGAATAATAATTACAGCAAATAAAAGGAGTGTTTCCCCTTGCTAATGAAAACTGAAGCAAAAGAAAAATGTGAAGAAATTATTATAAAACAAGTTTCAAGTATTTTCTTAGATAACATCATACCAAGTAAAAGCATCTTACTGTCTGCCTTCTTTATGAAAAGCTAAAATATTTATACCTAAATATACTTTCCATAGCTGTTCTGCTTTTTGCCTTCGTGCAGGTTCAGTGAAGTCTTGAGCCCGAACAGTAAAACCACACATGCAACTTTGTTTGAAGTACTTGGATGACAACAAATCTTAGTCAGGATGCCACACACTGACACATGCACAGAGAGAGGAATGCTGTGTGCCCAAGCTGGCCAACCTGTAAATGAACTGAGAGGGAACTCAAAGCCGCAGCCCGTGCTCCGCTGAGGAGCACACAGCGCATGTAATACGGCAGGTGGTTGCAACCGCAAGTTGCATGAGATAACAGCTTGCTTACAACATGTTTCCTGTGATTGAAAACAAAAATCGGAAATTGTGTTAAACACCTCCCATCTTTCTTTGTAAAAATATTCATCTCACCGCTTTTTTTGCAAAAATTACCGTAAGAGAGGGAAACAAAAAAACCCAACCCAAGACAGTTACAGAGCCACAAAAGCTAAATGGAAATTTTTAAGAGAACGAAATTCAAGTCATCACTGACCTTTGCCTTCATGAATCATGGGGAAACTTTGCTGGCTTTGGTACTACCAGCAAAAGGTGACTTAAAAGGTTGGATGGTTTATGTGAAATACTCAAATCTGGATGTGCCACTTTCTTATCTCATTCAAAAAGTGTACCTGGTGTTTTCCACAGTGGAATCCTCCAGTTCCCCACTTGCATAGTTGTTTGTTTTTTTTTTTTTAAAAAAAGGTCTTGCAATAATTATGATTAACAAAAAATTGCAGGTAGCCTCTCATGCTGAGACTTAATGTTGAATAGATGTTTCAGCACATCTAATTGTACTCAGTTTTGATTAATCTACCGCAAAAGAAAACCAATTTTTGAAACAAGTAACTGCAGTTGGAGCAGTGTAATTGGAACACATCTGAAGCATATTACCTTTTCCAACAGTTACTGTATATAATATAGATATTAAAACATTTTTATAAACAGATACATTTTTGCATCATTTTTACAAAAAGGTGAATTCAGGTACTGAAAAGGTTAGGCTTATACTTTTCATGGAACTGGTTAATTAGCCTAAATTCACAGATTTTGTGTATCCTTTCAAGAGGTACTTGGCATCCACAAGTTAAACTGTGATCATGAAGAAGCAGGTGCTTGGTATCTCTGAAAAGCAAGTGTAGCAATGCAAACTGGAACGTACAAAGTTAAAGGCTACCTTTTGAAAAATTAGACCTCATGCATCTTTGCTGCACGAAGAAGGTACCATGCAAGATGTAAGGAATACAGTCCATTCCTCCCAATATCCCTGGTCCATCACCCTTGGCAGCAGATCATACACACCCATCACTAACACCTCTTGGTGAAGAGGAGGAGATGAAAATAGGACTCAGCTACGTATGTGCTCTAGTACCAAAAGGGGATTCTTGCTTCCTCTCTACAAAAAAAACCCTTTGATTTTTATGCAGTTACCTAATTAAATTTCACTGTGCATATTAAGTTTTCTGATGTCTAGCTGTTTTATGTTCAGTCCAAAATCAAAAGAGCACATACTTATAAATGCCCCCTTCATTAAAAGAAACCAAAGCAAAAATTAAGACAAGGTTTGTTGTATGTAAAGATATCCCTCACTCTACTTTTTGTTTCCTCAGTTCAACCAAGGAGATCATGCACGTAACTCCTAACTAGGTCACAAACTGTACCTTTCTAATGTTTTATTCATGTACCTTGTAAAGGGATGCATATTGTGTCAAGTTCCAAAAGGAGCATCATGCTATGAACAACAGCTCTTCAAGAATGGATCAGTATTTTGTTGGTATTACTCTATTTTAGGGAGGGAGAGACAGATCCAATTTCTTCAGTCAGTGAGAAATAACAACATAAAATCAAGTTGTCAATCTCTTGACGTAATATTTGTTTTAGCTATAGTCAATAGTTCCTTGATGAGTCTGTGCATTATTCCAGAGGAATTCTCAAAAATACCTGTAAGAAGAAAACGTGTTGTCCAAAGTCTAAATTAGCCATATAGAATTCATACATACATTAGACAACCTTTAATGGTCAGCACATCAAAAAAAAGTTGAAACCTACTGCTTCATATTACATACTCTGAAAACCATAATGCTTTTAGAATATATACACAGAATAACTGCATGTGAATTTTCAGCTGGGAGATAATGGATATCTTAAAAAATTACATGAGAATTCATCAGGTGCCATAGCTCTCAGCTCATTAACCTAGATGTTTACAATATGCCTGCTCCTGTTCCTTAGGATCTTTATAAACTGATGCCTTCTTTCAGGCCAGCACTTGTAACATGTGATTCACTAAGATTCAGAAATTCTATCTTGAAATTTTCTTTTTTTCTCGCCTGGCTAGACAATGTTGGATATCTACACCACATTCAGCAGTGCTGAGAAAGAAAAGGGCCTTTGCAGAGGTTAAAAGCAGACTCTGGGCACTGAGCCAGTCTCCAACTGTGCTTTGCCCTGCTAAACTGTGTTTGGATTTTCTGCAAGAGTATACAGTATCTGTATAAAGGCTCTTGAAATACCAGGGGCAACCTAATCTAAAAAAAAATAGGGAAGCAGCAGAAGGCACTGTTTAAGCACCATTTTTCCACTTCAGTCACTAACAGCATATGATTTACACCTGGATCCTGGATCTGGAGTAGCATCCACCTTTTCGGGTTGGATGTTTGCATTTGACTGCAGAATATTTAATTTTACACTAGACAACACGGTTTAACTTCTTCAAGAAAAAAAATCAGGATCAAGACTTGCTGGATGGGGACAGTTGTAAGAATGGACATTGCGAGATAAAAATAACTGTGCTAAGAAATAACAATTGCTTTTTTCTTTTCTATTATCATACATAGAATTTGGTGTGACATCATACTACATGCAACTATCTCAAAATGTTACTGTTTTGGAGATGTTGCACAAAAAGGTAGAAAAAAGGGAGAACTTTAGACCAGTTGATATGAAAAAAGGAACCAGTCTCTGGAGTACATCTAGGATGCAGGACAGGAAAAAGGGAGTTTGTCCCGTAGACACACTGCCTGGAGCAGTGCTGGCTGCTCAGTGCCAGACCCATGTCAACCCACTAGAGCAAGCTGCGGGGCTGGAGTGTAGGAGGAGAGGGTGAGAGCACTGTGTTTGCTCAGCCCTGAAAAGAGAGGCCTACAGGGGGACGTGCCCACTGTCTGCAACTGCCTGACGGGAGGGGACACAGACTGTCCTCAAAGGTGCACAGAGAGGGAGGGGAGGGAGGGGAAGCCAGAGCTGCAACATGGGAAATTCTGGCTCTATACAGGGAAAAAAGTCTTTTTATTGTCAGGGAGGTGAAACACTGGAACAGGAGCCCAGAGGGTCTGCTGGACCTCCATCCTTGGAGATACTCAAAACTATCCTGCACATCGCTGTGAGCAACCTGATCCAATGGGACCTGATCTGGGCAGCAAGATGAACCGGGTGACCTCCGGAGGCCCCCTCCAATCTACACAATTCTTTGATCTCATCTTGGTACCTCTGTTTCAGCGGTACCAAAAATTGGTGTTTCTTTGCCTCACCCCATCCTCAGCAGCAAGTGATCCAAATGTGGATCACAGTAATAAATACTACAATGTACATGTTAGAATTCATCATCATATATATCCATTTCTTTCTATCACTCCTGTTTTCCATTCTTGAAAGACTAAGATATTTGCTTCTCAGTATGCAGTGGGCACTTCCTCTGCTCTTCTGCTTTTTGCATCTCTCAGTGATTCGGTTGTCAACAGCACACAAAACAGGATGACTTGAGGAAATCAAGAAAACCTGAGGAGGCAGAAAAAAGACTACCTAGGAAAAAAAAAAGCATGATCTCTCCTTTTTAGCAGCAGGCACCTGTAACATATTCAGCAAGGCAGTTAGTTAACAGGCAGTGCTTCTTTGTGTACAGCATTTAGGAATCAGTTCAGGAAAGGGCTGAGAAGGACACGAAGCTGCTGATGCCGGTGTTTAATTGTCAGTAGAGGCTAAACAGGGGGCTGATGGGCTGTGCCATTCTGTGCAAGCCTGGTTGGCATGCTGTAATATTCATTATGCTACAAGAGCCCCAAATATACTGTGCTGGTGATACAGATATGCAGGGACATGCAGGATATGTTGGGACAAAACTACATGGCGGGTATAACAAATATGGCTATTTAGAAACTGTCTGATCAGAGGAGATCTTCTGGTGCCACCAAATACGTACTAGGCAGCGAAATAACCGAGGGTCCCATGCAAAGTTCTGTGGTATGTATCACATCGACTGAACTAGTCAGTTTGATAATAATGACGTGATCTGCTCCTTGCAGCTCATAGAAGATTACGTTTAGGCAGAATTGTGCAATGATTTTGTCAAAAGCAAATAGAAGATATGCAAACAATCTTGATTTAAGCTAACTTTTTGGCTCTCCCCAATGTTTCTGCCCACAGTACAGGCAGGAACATAAAAATATTTGTAGTGATACAACTCTGAGGCAGTATTCATAGCAGACATCGAGCAACAGAGATCACCAAACACATTTTTTCTGTTTAGTGGAAATAAATAATAGCATTATTAGAAACTGACAGAGAACAAACAAACTAAAGCAACTCAGCAAACCCACACAGAAACTGGCTAATTAAACAAACTCCCGTTTTTCACAGCAAGGATGCTTGGAATCTCAAGATTGTAAAATATGCAACTTTCTTCCTCCATGTCATTTTCCTTAAATCAGCTCTTTTTCTTCAGTACCCCAATCAAACACAAACTAAATTTTAAAAACATCTACCTTAGAGATGGGCACAACTTAATAATGAAACTACTGAAACCAAAGTGCAGCCCTCTGGTGCTTTGTCACATGGCTCCTGGGAAACACTGCTGGGAGAAGGGAGTCATTAAAGAAGCAAGTCCTGCTCAGTGGCTGCGCATCTTAAAGATGTTCAGTGCAAGATCTCAGGGTCTGGATTCACAGCTATCTTATCTGCTAATTTCTACTGCATACGAAGTGAACTTTGCAATGGTAATATCAATGTGCTCACCAATGAACCTCCAAACGGCTTTATGCTGCAGATGTTGTCCACCCTGTACGTAAGCCGTGGTATTACAAATGTAGTTTACGGTTGGTGAGGTTTCCAACCAGTGTCTCTGCACTGCCAACAATCTCTTCTTCAGTTCATCTTCTCATCATGTTGTCTATGCTGTCATTATCCAACGCGATTATTACAAGAGTATACCAGGAACCCACTGAAAAGAAGTACTTATGAGGGTGGAACTGTTTTACTTTTAATATTTCCTATGAAAGAATAAATGTGTACGGCTCCCGCCACTGCATCTTTGTGTTCAGGTTCCAAGCATTATTACCAACTCTTCTGATAAGGGAGTTATTATTATGTTTACACAACAAGAGGTGATGCTAAGGATTAATAACATATATGTAATGTTTATTAATTTCGTACTGACAACTTATTTGCATTTATAAGTTATACATCAGTTACAAAGACAGCATATCTGCTCTCTGCTAGTCACTGCAGCCACATTGCTTTCATACTACAATCCCTCCACCGAACCTCATGGTAAAGAAAAGCATGTCTAATGTAAAATGCTTCACTTCTGAATCGTTTGATAATTTACGGGAATGCTATAGCATCCACAATGTATTAATTGCAAAGCACTGAACCTAACTACTGCTTCAGCTAACTGCATACCTGGTGGGGCCAAGCACCACAGCAGCAATAGGTAAGGGGTGGCCAGAAGTGGTGCGTGCCCTCCCAGCCATTTCAGCTGTCCAGGATGGAGCGGCAGGTGCGTGATGCTGGTGGATGGCTCACCTGTTAGATGAAAGCAGCTTAGGGTAGGATCCCCCTGGGAAGGGGCTGTGTTACGACAGCTCTCAGCACAGCTGAACACTGGAGCGCTTGCTTTGCAAAGGCATTTGCTGCTGTGACAAACCCTGGTGCAGCTGCCGGAAAGCAGGAGCAGAGAGAGGCAGGGCAGCCCAGCCCAGCCCAGCCAAAGCGGAGGGTGCTGCTCGTGCTGCAGGTCAGCTCCTGTTCCCCTGTCTGAAAATGGCAAATCTCTTTGTCACTTCACAGTTCTGGGAACAGAATATCGTCTTGTGAAATTACAATGCTGTTTTAATGCTCCCATTATTTGCATTGTCTTCAGACAATAAAATGTTCCGTCGCAGTCGCTGTGGGATGACAGCAGTGAATACACACTGAGTCACCCCACATTAATTTAAATAGCACAACTGTGTGAACACATGTTCTTTAGTTAAATCCGCACACACACTCAAAAGTAAAAATAAGCAGATCTCCAAGGAAGAACTCACTTTCTACACGACGCAAAAACAACCCTGGCTATTGTGCTTCTACAGCCTGAACAAGCATGTGGCAAAGGAAGCAGTATGACTACCCCTATTTTCCTGGTAGTAGACAAGTACACAAAGGCACCCCCAAAGGGTTATGTCATTAAAAATATATCTGCCTAAACCTGCCTTTATTTGGTAACTTCCACAACACGAGTGGAGACGGTACCCGCAAGCAGGCACTCAGCGTCACAATGTTAACACAGAGAAGTTTTGGGTTCCCCTGCTTTCCCTTCAAAACCAAACAGCACCTCTCAAGAAGAAAAATCACTCAGATGTTTTCTCACTATACGTAATAACATACCCCCCTGTTACATTCAATCCCATTCAGAGCAGGAGATATCCAGAAGATTTCAAGTTGGAGCACGGGGAGGGTCTACTGCCCAGACATCCATCCTTACCACAGGACTTGCTGTGCTGCCAACTCACCACGCACTGCTGATACCAATGAACATTAAAAACAAAGCAAACAACTGCTCTGTGCTCAAACTGGTCCGTGTTTCTGCCCCTTAACTAAACCATCTCTAGGAACAAATCTGGACAAAGTACAGCTTCTGTACTTTGAAATGAAACTACACAGGCACTGAGTGTTAAAATGAGCAAGCATTTTTTCATATTATACCTGTGAAAACCATCCTCCACAGTCTTCCTCACACCAAAGCTGCACAGCTGCCTGAAGACACATTACTTTACACTTTCTAAAACAAAACCTCCCACATCTAATGCTTCTAACATGCAACCAGATACACTCCAACCATGTATCATCATTATGAAAGGATTTTGCTACCATGCACACTCCCAATATGGGGCACTTGAACAACTGTCCTGCCTGATAGAGCATGACTTCAGTACAACATGGATTCAAAGCATGTAAATTGAAGCCAACAGAGTATTCATACCACCAAACTTAAGACACTTTAATTCTCTTCCTCTAGAAGGAGCCCTGGTGTGCCTACCTTGAGTCCTGTCCTTGCCTTGCTTCTTGGGGGAAGTTCTCTTCCTCTCCACTAATTCCTCATGGACAAGAGCTAGGGAAATAAGTCTCCGGCTGCCTGGCAGTTTTAAGCTCAAGTTATACAATGTGAGTAAACAATACAGCATGCAAAAGTGTTCAAGTGTAGATCTCGCTATAGTAAAAATAATACTAATAATGTTTTTCCACCGAGGATATCTGAAGGGGACTAAGTTTCACAGGCAAATCCCTCCCTCCCTCCCTCAAAACAAGTGTCTAATGGAAAGAAAAGGGATTTTCTTGCCTAACTGTGAAGAAGGCTGTAGACTATAGCTTCTTAAATATCCAGAATGCAGGAAATACCTCAAAATCCGAAGAACCATTTCCCATCACCACCTCCATTTGAATCCTTACACACATTTCTGCAATTGCCTAAACGGAACAACATTAGACAAACAGCCAGTGCATCTTAAACCATGCTAAGGGCCGTGTAGGAGCCGGACAGGAGGAGGTGGCAGTTGGCCACCTTTCCAGGGACTAAGGTGACAGCACACGCTCTCCTTACGATTTGCTTTTATCCTACACTAATTTCCCCTTCTTCTCCTAGCAGGTCTCTTGTGCACCTGTGCAACGCAAGCCTGGTAATCTCTGCTGGCCCAAATAAGCACAGCACAGCACACAGTGTCCCTCCCAGTAGCTGAGTTACATACCAACTCAAAATAACGGTGTGCCATTGTCCAAAATGTATGTTGCGTGCCACAGATTTCGTGACTGCTGGTGCTCCCTCAGGTCTGCACGGTGTGGTTTATGTGGCGGGCAGAGACAACAGCCTCCCCAATCCTCTCTTCTTCACCCAACAGCAAGCAAATGCCATGCAACGTGCCCTGTGCATGGAAGTGGTCAGGCACAGCAACGTCAGAGATGCTCAGGAAACCATGACCTGGTAAAGAAGGATAGCATGCTACCATCACCAACCCCTGACCCTCTGAAAGCTTATTATACCTCGCTAAGGAAACTAATGCAACTTCAAGCCCACAGAAACAGGGGAAGGAGTATGGCGGAGACAAATTTGTAGGTCTTTGCTCCAGGGTCCCTCCCGCCCTTATGTCCATCACTCTTAAACCTATTTCCTCCCCCGAGAGAAGGCCTTTGAAAGCCCTGCTGGCAGGTCACGGGTGGGCTGGCTGTCACTCTTGCACATGATATCCTGCTCTTTTCAGATTAGACAACCAAGCCATGAACACCTACTCTAGTAGTGAACAGAACTAGTGTAAATTACAAAGTAGCATGGGAATTGAAGGTAATTTTAATACAGTATTCCTGAGCCAAATGTTTAATTGGTCTTGCATCATCACCACAAAGTGAAGGGGAGCAAAGTTTCTGAGAAGGGTGTTACAGCAGCCCTGCACAGCCTTGCATCAAGATCACTTAAACGGCAAAGCGCAGCATGCTGACTAATGGCTAACTTGTAGTGTTACTCACCTCTGCTTATGTGTAATCAAGACGTATATTTTTAATCACTCTTCCCAACTGTTCGCATTTTCTATTTATGTTGCCAAGCAGGTGAATCCTTCAAATGACAGTATGCAAAAACTATGTAAAAACTCAAAATTTCAGGTCAGACCATTTCCTCTCCTGCTTAACCCCAGACTTTTTAAACAAGGAGAGACTTGCAGTGCAGAGAGGCAGTCTTCCAGAAAAGCTAACTTTCTGGGGCTTACAGCTTTTCCGTTGTAGCTCATGGGACTTGTGCTTTAACCATGTGAAAACATTATTAGTTATTATTACACTACGTTTCATGCTAAATAGTTATGCCTTTTTCTCCAGTGCCAAATGCGCACGTTGATACCTTAAACCTTATTGTGCAGATGTGAGTCTTGTATTTCAGGGTTGTCTTTTTTTTTTCCCCCCCTCCCTCCTGTTCTTTTTTCCCCCCTCTTCCCTCAGACATGAAGGTAAGCTTTAAGATTTATTCCAAAATCCAAGAACAATTAAATTCTGGTGAAAAAACACCTAAGATGACAAAATGCCCTGAGCATTAACATATATTAAAAACACCAAAATTTTTATTTCACACATTCAATCCTAGAGTGATTTTTAGTAGCCTACAGAACATTAAAGCCTTGTAAAGTCAGATTTACAACAGAGCTTGAAACAGCCCCATCTATAGCCTATGAAGTGCTATTATAATACAAACTTTAAAAGTGTCAAAATTCAGTGAATTATGAAACTCAGCACCTCCCCTCTTTTTTAGCTGTAATCTTATATGGAAAGCAGTTATCACAAAAACTGCCTGCCCTTGTGCTATAAAGATTTTATTACTTTATTTATTTATCTTACAGCTGTTATGAAATTAAAAGTGACAAACCAGGCACTAAATCACTGATTTTGTGAACATTTTTTTAAAAGCTTGAATACCTTATGAGTTCTGGATTCAAATATGCGGATAAAAGCAAAAGGGACAAGATAAAACAGGAATAAGTAGGTACAGCAAAAAATCAAGTTTATAAGTTTCATATTTTAAAACATATGGGAGGCAAAAGACAGAACAAGAAAAATCTGTCAATAACACAAATTTGGGCAGTAATAAAATGAAACTTAAATTGAACAACTGTTTACTGGTTTTTATTCCTTCTTCCTGGTTTCTCTTAGATTTCTGTATATGCTACAGGACTTCAGCAAAAACACAGTATTCTGGTTTTTTAGACATGGTCTTTGGGTAAATCTATTCATTTTCTTCTCAGCAGATCAAAATAAAATTTAACAAGTATCAATTTATACCTATTTTCCACGGTGCACAAAGGTGAACAACTACTAGCATTTCTGAAGAAGTTCACGTCAGTAAATGTGCAAGACCTAAATACATATGTGTATTTCTCTTTAAGTATATAGAAGCACAATAACTTGAGGGGGGGAAACCACCAAACTGCTAAATAAATCTATATGTACTACGTTTTGACAGTGAAGGACCAAATTACATCAATGTAGCAGACTCCACCTTTTTCATGTGACGCCATGCATGCACTGGAGGATAAATACATACTAGTGAAAATTGCTCTAAAAGTTTTTGACCTTTTTTTGCAGTATCTTACTAATCTTTCTAAAATAGCTTTTTTTTTTTGCACTTGAATTCCTTTATCTTCTTTCATTCATCATCAGTAGCTACAGTAGAAAATGAATAATTGAGATGCCAAATGTTGCCATTAATTTCAGTATTGCATGAGAAAAATAACTTAAAACTTGAAAAGAGATCACTGGAAATACAAACTTTATTTTACATTACATATATATATATATTAAAAAAAAGTGTTTATGGTATTTATCTATATATTTTACCCCGAACTCCAGAAAAATCACTGCTTTCCTCTCCAGCATACTTTTCAATTCCTGCAAAGGAGAATGAAGATCCTAAGATCCTAGCTAAAATGTTATTGTTTATGATGTAAAACATTTTATAAAGAGTAAACAGAATTTACCTCATGGCAGGGGAAGATAAGAATAAGTGAGAAATGTCAGAAATACTGCCAGAGATAGAAAATGAACCTATTCATTAAAGGCGTTATTTAGCTCCTAGATTAAGATACCAAAGAATAAAATTAACAGAGGATCAGCACCCCCACAGATTACTAGGATTTGAAAAGAGCAGGACAAAACACTAGACCGACTAAAACTATAGGATATCCAATGCAGCCATCAAATTTTGTGAAACTTTTCAATTTTTCTTCTGTCATGCAAATCAAATCTCCTTTCCCCTCCAAAACCTTCACTTTCAAGGCCTTTTCTGGATCTGCTCCAGGGGAAGGGAGAAGTGCAGATGAGCTAAAACAAGTAACCCAACTTATTCAACCCACTGCAAGACTGGATGCGTATGGAAATGAACTCTCCATTCTCAAGCAGATAGACTAGATATGGCAGTATGTTTTTGCCATCTCTGATATAAAAATTGGTGTCAGCAAAACCCAGTATAAATTCTTGCAAGCCCCTGCAGGAATGCTGCTGTTTTCCTCTGGACTGTTCAACCAGCACAACCACCCAGAAACTTCTCATGATCAAGGAAAAGAGGAGGGGGGGAGGGACAACACCCACCCCAAACCCTTGCTTTTGTTGTGCTCAAAAACCCTACCAAAACAACCGAAACAATTTTTCTTATTGGTTAGATGGACCTTGCAAAAAATATTCCTGGGTCATGACTGCTGACCCAGGGTTTGTTCCTTGTCCAAGAGGGAAAGACAGGATTCCTTCCTGGGGTACTGATGCCATCACTGGGGGTCAGGAAAGAAGAAGTCAGGAGCATTTTGGGGCCTGGAAGTAAAGCAAAACATACCTGCTTTTAACAGCGAAAGCAAAACGAGGCGTGCTTCTACAAGCTGCATCTTACTATTCCTCAGGAAAACCTCCCTGGCTTTTTCTGTTGTGTATTTTTCTGTGAGCAGGCATCATGATCGGCATGTGCCGGGGGCTGTTGCCAAGTGCTCCTAAAACTTGCACTCCTGCACCTTGTACATGTTTCCCCGTGCTCACGCACGCATAAAAAACAGTGGCAAACTGTGGCAGCCGTGACCTGGACAAAGCACTGAGCACAGCTGGCCACCCACCGAATCCATTTATGCAGACTGCAAAGATGCTCTCCATCATCAGTGTGGGCAACAGCAAAACACATAATAAAAAAGGAGCTCTTTCAAAAAAAGAAAAAAACAAAGGAAATGTTTTGCCTTCAGGCAGCTCTTGGTTTCTCCTCCCACTCAAAAAAGCTAATGTGTTGCTTTTGTAACCTGTTATCATCGTCCATATACACAAAGATAGTGATTTCATGCCTGTTCTAGAAAGTAAACAAATTGAACTGCAGAAACACACCCCAGCGTATAACCAAAATGCAAGTTCTTGTGCTTCTGTCAAGCTTCTCAAGTACAACTTCTCTTTTTTTTGTATTTCTTCCTCTTGCTTTTTCTAGTTCCCTCCATTTTGTTCCAGATTTCCGATGTCCAAATTTCAGTAGATTAAACTGGCAGAGATCTTGCTCCTCAATAAAAGCACTTCTCAGTCTGCAACTGCAGCAGACAGACAGGCTGCAGCCTGAGGACGCCGGATCAGCCACAGAGTACCGATTCAAATTTAGGTCACCCGTGCCACTCTGATCCCAGGGAACAGCGATGGTGTGTTTTTCCACACTTGGCTGTTTTCCTGCTGACCTGCATCTTGAATTAGACAACAGTCCCAATGCAAGAACAAAGTCAGCACAGAAGATATTTAATGCTGAAGACGTCAGGAAAGGGACGAGGTGATTGGGAAGAAGAATTAACTTTGCCAAAGTTTGCTGCTGGAGGCTGAAGGTGCAAACACTAATACTGCATGAACGTGCATCCTTCGGCTGTGTTCACTGCCTGCACGACCAGGACAAAACAGAGGGACCGATGGCAGGCAGAAATTGTCACCATGTGAGGAAAAGCAGAGCTGAGCCACCAGCACACATGATAAGAGTTATCTCTGCTGGAGGCTGCTTGCTGCCACGCCGGCACCTTGGCTCAGCACTGACAAATGCCAGGGGGGAGCCGGTGCAGAGGTCGGACCTCGCTAACGATAAATACGGTGCTTTGGGTGCTGAGGCTGTCAAACCAGCAGCCTACCCACATTTCTGCAAATGAGCCAACCCAGCCATATTCGAGAGCGTGAAACTCCTGGAGGAAGTAACTGCTGCAGGAAGATGAGAAACGTAGCCGGGTCCTGTGCTAGTGGAAGGTGAAAGGGGGAAAACCCCGCCCCTTTTCCCTTGGGGCTCTGCTATTCCCCAGAGGGCTGGAGGGAGAGCAACCCCCATCACCCAGCCTCCAGCGGTGGCTGAAGCCGACCCAGAGTGGCGTGGCGGGGCAAGCTCCAACTGCTCCTCTGCACCCACGCCTACTCAAGCTGCTTTCTAGTTGTTGGATTCAACATTTGGTGGTTTTCCCCCTGTAGTTCTTTAAAATAAAAAATAAAAAAAAAATATGCTCAGCACAACACAGCAACTAACATGTTTTTACAGAAGAACGGTTCCTACACAACTGTGGTGTTCAACTACACGTGAATCCAGAGGGGAAAAGCTTAATGGATAGCGATACGAGGTGTTTTAGCTCGCCCTGTAATTCTTATCCTACTGGTTCAAAGCTGCGTCACTCCCCCGTGGGCATCCCTGAGCACAGGCAGTGCGGGCAATCGAAGGGAAGATGACTTGCAAGGATTTTTGCCCACTAGCTGTAGGCTTAGCCAAAGATCAACAGACAAGATTACCAGAGAAGCTACACCTACTGAATATTCACTAGCAACTAAAGCAGCTGGGCTTGTCATCAGGCATTGCAAATGATTCACAAAGGAGAAAAACAATTTGGATGGGTCACAGTGTGAGAAGAAACTTTATTTTAAGGAGTTTTGGATAAATCTACAGATTAGTAGACGTTTTACCCGGAGGATGATTTTCATTTTTAGAAAAGACAGTAAGGAGATGTATCAGAAAACATCCAACCTGGGGGAAAAAAACCACTTTATGTAAATGGTGGTAAATTACACGAAAGAGCTGAGAATGAAATTATAAATGGAAGAAAACCCAGTACCATCTCTATATCATGACAACAGAAACCAGACCTGTCATAACAAGTAGAGTTCATATCATCTAATTTGGTTAATAGGTTTTTAGAGAAACAGCAAAGTTCATTCATGGGATACAATTTTTTTCTCTGATGAGAGATTTGCAGGAGAATCACTGCGACAGGCAGTCTTATTATGACTTTCACACATATAAAATGCTAATAAGCAATCAGGAATTACAGAGACTAGGAGAAAGAGCTGATCCCTTCTCCAGTCCATCATCCTACCAACTGAAGATTATTCTCTACCATCTCTTACCTAATTGCTAGGTCTAGTACTAGAGACCACAAGTGCTAGAGCCTCTTCCCAATTGCTGTAGGAAATCATTCCCTGGGTTTATGCGTCTACAAAATGAATATTAAAGAAATTTTGTTTATATTTTTCTCTGTTAATCCCTGATTCTTGTTACAATCACCTATGTTGAAAATTTCTTTTGTACTTCAATTTTATATCTTGTATTTGTGCTTTTCCTTCCTGATACCCTTCCAATATCATTGATTTCCTCCAAGGGATAAAGCATCTGCAACTGACTGCCCATCTGTGGTGTTCACACAGGATGTGCTGGTTTTGGCTGGGATAGAGTTAATTTTCTTCATAGTAGCTAGTATGGGGCTATGTTTTGGATCTATGCTAAAAACGGTGTTGATAATGCAGAGATGTTTTAGTTGTTGCTAAGTAGTGCTTACACTAGTTAAGGACTTTTCCAGCCTCCCATGCTCTGCCAGGTGCACAAGAAGTTGGAAGGGGAGGGGACACAGCTAAAATAGTTCATCCGAACTGGCCAAAGGGCTACTCCATACCATATGATGTCATGCTCAGTATATGAATGGTAGGGAGCTGGCCGGGGGGTGCGATCGCTGCTCGGGGTCTGGCTGGGCATCGGTTGGCGGGTGGTGAGCGGGTGCATCACCTGGAGTTTTTTTTTCTGTTTTGTTTGTTTTCTTTCTCTCTCTCTCTCTCTCTCGTTGTTTTCTTTTTCATTACAATATTATTATTATTATCAACACTATTATTATTTTTATTATTTTATTTTAGTTATTAAACTGTTCTTATCTCAATCCACAAGTTTTCTTGCTTTTGCCCTTCCAATTCTCTTCCCCATCCCACTGGGGGGGGTGGGGGGGTGAGTGAGCGGCTGTGTGGTGTTTAGCTGCCTGCCAAGTTAAACCACAACACAGGAGAAACACAGAGCTTGGTGCAATGCCAACCAACATCAATAGGGATCCTCCACCAGCTTCAGTGGGGCCAGGATCAGGCCTTCAGAGCTGCTACTCCCCTCTGCAGCATGCTCAGTTGGGCATCTTTATACAGCCAATAGCTGTAATATCCCCCCCCATTATATTTCAGACCCTTGCTAGTATTATTCCCAAGTTTTTTCCAGCATTACCCTTTTTGAAGTCTCTCCATTACTTGCAATAGTTTTATTTGGGATTATCTTTTGTAAAGTTAATTACAGGTTTGCATTTTGTTTTATGTTCCGGACCTCTTTAGATTCTTTTGAACTTTAAATATTTGTCCAGACTTGTATTTTCAGCTCTTCCTAATTTGAATATGGTTCGTATAGCATCTGAATTCCCTCCATATCATCAGTTTACTTTAGAAAGGACAAAACTAAAGTCTTTTGGGAAGGCAGAGCAGGACAAAGCTTTTGAAGAAAGACGCAACAGTTAAATCCTGTTTTATCATACTACCCATTAGATTACTTTTCCTGAAGCAATTTTGACTTTAAGTCCTAAAATACCAGCACAAATGAAATATAACCTATTTTAAAGAAAAAAGCCCCAACAATCCAGAATTAAAGTTATATAAGCTTAGACTGACTTCTTTAATAAAGCAATGGGAAGCAGCAAACTGAGGAGAAACAACAAGGGAAAACATCAGTAACAGACCCATGGATCAGAGATTATATTGCCAGACTTGAGAAAAATAGACACTTCAAGAGATGCCAGCCTACTGGGAATACTAAACAACATTGCTGCTTAAAATGTAAGAAGTAGTAGAAAATAATTCTTCATAAAGTTACAGTTAGGTTATCTTTAGCACCTAAGGAGTTATCTTTTTTATTTGCTGGTCTAAGAACAACAGGGCCTCTGCACGCATTATGCAGGAACCTGGGGAAGAAAGAGAAACAATTTGCACTGAAGACTTGAGTTGGGATATAAAAGACACTTTCCAATAATTTTTTCCACAGTAAATAATGATACAAGACAAAGGTGATGCCGCCACCATACAGTATGTTAATTCCAGTCCTAACAACAGCTCTGTTCTCTGTCTATTCCTTTGCTAGACTGCAAGAAAACATGCAGCTTGTGCCACTGACACCAGCGGCAAAACCCAGCCTCATCAGGCATGGCAAATATTAATGCTTAGGTAAATAAAAGCTTGGCACACTGGGAACAAAAATTGTGAATGAGGAGCCCTGCAAGCCATCTCTATCCTGACGAGGAGCATCGCTGAGTGGATAAAGTACCACAGTAACTTCTTCTTAGGTGTTCAGGGAACCTAGGATAAATTAGACACAAATACACCCTGGAGCGAGGAGGATGCATGCTGCCTTTACAGAAAAACATACAACAAAAAAATTACCCAAATAACGTGCTTAGAAAAGAAGCCTGGGTCATTCTTCTATAAATCCAACCAGTCTGTACTGCACTAGTGCATAAAACCAAACCTTAAGTGCCGAACAGGACACTGGCACAGGGGCTGTGGGTAAGAGAACCCCACCTTTGTGGGAAGGGACAGCCCCAAGACCTCGGTGGTGATGCACCTAAATCTTCCTTCCAGGTAAAGGGATGGGGAGAGGACAGGGCTGAGCTGCCAGTACTGGCAGTTCACAAACTGGCCCACAAACTGCCTGTGTCAAGAGGCTGTGAGTGGGCATTTGGATTTGGGGTGTGGAAAGAAACAAAACAGCCTCTGCTTTCACATTCTGCACCACAGCATGGCAGCAGGTGGTTGCTTCTGTTGGAGGCAGACCTCTGCTTTATCTTTATGCGTTAGTCTCCTCAACTGGCAGGCGGGCAAACAGTACGCTTAAAGAAAAAACAAAACCAAAACCAAAAAAACCCCAGAAAAACAAAAAAGGACACCCCCAAACCCTCTGAAACCAATTAGACGATTGGTACCTGCTCCCAGAATCACGTTAATGCTATTTCAAACTTGGAAAACCTTGTGATACTGGTCCTCTAGCAACAACAGATGAGAAAAGCCTCTTCGACGTCCAAAAAATACATTCAGTAAGAAAGGGACATGGAACCGGGAAAACTAAACAGGGTGCTTAGGCAGGACACAGGTTCTTCAACTAAATCACTGTTGTCAGAATACATTTTAGGTAGGTAAATCCAGATAGACTTACAATTTTTTATTATCTCTAGATAATTCCCAAATGCCATTGCTGTTGTTACTGAGTTATAAGAATCAAAGCATGTGGAAATACAGAATTGTTCTTGCTAGGTAATGTAATTCAAACTCTAAATATTTATTTACTTTTGCAGGGGGAAGAGAGCAGTGGACAGCTGAAACACAGCTGGGATGGCTCAGCAGCACGTGTCGCCATGCGCTCCCCCGTGCTGTGGCATCCGGCTGGGATGGCACGCTGCAGGGGAAGGGGGAGCACAGCCAAGCTGGAAACCACCACAGCTGTGGTCTCAGCAGCTGAGGTTTGCTCTCGCCACTGAGCACAGAAACTCGGCCATTAGGACATGGCCCGCATTTCACCCATACTGATGAGATGAGGCTGGGCTCCTACCCACTCCATCCCCGTCCCCAGCAGTGTTCCCCCTCTGCACTACCTCCAGCATCAAAATGCCCCTGGAAGGGGTTTGTGGGTGTGCACCCCAACCTTACCCCGAGATCTGGTCTGGAGCCATCCCAGTCTGAGACCAGTTTCTTTAGGTACTGTTCCAGCACTGACCTGTTACCTCTCTGGCCTAAATTGAGGCCATTTTGGCCCAGCACCACATCACCATGACGGTGTAGATCAAGCAGCTGGGCAGGGTCAGGCTGCCAAGAGAACAGGCACGATCACGAGGATGGGTTGCTGCAGGCACCCTCTGCACTTGAATAAGGCTGCAGGGAGCCGTACTCCAGTGGGAACGTGGCTTTGCCCGCCTCTCACGTGGCAGAGAGACCTTTCTCTCTCCTCTGAAACATCCCTCAGGTTACACTGGTGCAACTGCTTGTAGGGGCGCAGTAAAATCAGGATAGAGAATTGATCCAGGATAAAAATAATGTCCTTCCCCCAAAAGGAGGTGGGGAAGACAAGTAAGAGAAGCACCATTTATAGCCTGGCTCAATTCCAGGTGCATTCAGTTGAGAGAAACATGGATGCTTTCCTGTAGGTTTGTTCAGTTTTTCTTTAAAAATCTTAATGTTAACTATTTTATTTAATGTGAGTATCTGTATCCGACACGCCCTGCTCACAGCACTGGCTACTCCTTATAAATTCATACCTGCACAGCATTAACGGTTATGGGAAAGCTTGAAATCCCGGCACGAACACAGCATCACATTGTTTTGGTTTGGGGTTTTTTCCCCTCGACCTGCAGAGGAGCACTGCACACAGGCACACTCACTGCATGTGCAGATGAGAAGATACAGCAGCCTTCAGACACGGGCTACAGTTGTTCTGCTTCAGAGTCAATACTCTCTAACGCTGGTATGGTAGATGAAACATCTCCGAGTTCTGGGTAGTACAGACACACGTGAGAATATGACTGCTTCAGCTGCATTGTGCTTGCAGATTTAACAGTAATCCTTACGACCAGAAGAGCTGGAAATGCCTTTTTTCTTTTTCATTTTTCTTTTAATAAAAGCTCAGAACCTAGAACAGCGTAGATTTTGGCTAAGCTAGTGTTGCGATCTAATCCTAGCTGTTCATTTCCAGATCCGTCAATTTAGTACCACTTAAAAAATAAGATTAAAACCTACCTCTGCCTCCAAAAAAATATTTAAGAAATTACCATGAAACAAGAAGCATACCAAGTCACTACAAAGCAGATTTGGTTAAATATACTTCTGCAAAGGAAGTTACTGTTCAGTCAGCTCTGTTTTAACTCTATTTCCTGATATTCCAATCTTGTCGTCACTTCTTTTCTGGCAAAAGTCTTCTTTAGTTAGACTACAGAACCAATTCAACTGAGACCTAATAAATACTGCTTATTTCCCATGCTAAGATTAGCTTTACTTAACATAACTGAGTTAGGTAAAGAAGTGACAAATCCAGTTGTGCGCACCTATTTTGATATGCAACAGAAAAGCATGTGGTATTTTCGACTGTGAGTGAAGAAACGTTGCCAAAAATCCCCTGTGATAAGACGTGGTGAAAAGGCCATAACTTACCAGCACCCCAGGCATGCACATGCCTTGCTAGTCCCACACAACCAATGTTCTCACCAACCTCAGCAAGAAATAAGGGCTCACAGCAGCCTTAGAGGGTATTATGAGAACAGGTTCAAGAAGTTGAGCCTACAAATTACTCCACTGTATGGGAAATTACCCGTAACAGGGAGTATAACAGGTGATTTTGTTTAATTTTTTTACAATAAGATAATGGAAATGATAGCTGTAGTAAGAAACAGTGACATTGACACATCTCATGGAAACAGGCATTTGCATTCCCAGTGAATATTTCATCCTCCCTACTGCTGGCAATTTTAATTTTTTTTTGTTTATTAATTGAGAATAAGTATAATAGTAGTTACATATCATTTCAATAGGACATTTGAATCACTAGTTTTTTTTTTTTTTTAATATGCAGGAGAAAAAAGGTAGTAAAACTCCCCAATGTAAGTGCAGCTTATATAAATCAATACCATTGGAAAAAATCTGTAATCACACACAAATAAGATGATGCAGAACCTGTTAATATCCAGGACTTGGAGTGTGATATACAGTCCATATATTGGCAGCAGGAACCACGTGCCCTAATAACAGCCCTCTGTAGCTGGAGGGCTAAGCAGTTGCACTTACCATGGCTTTCACAATGGGATACCAAAGGTCCAATTCCAAGAAAGAAATAAAACAAATTAATAAGAAAAACAGTGCAACCGTTAAGACAAATGAATATTAAGTTGCTTCTGGTCACAGATCTTTTTTAATAATATAAACAATGAGAATCCTAATAGAAATTGGGGGGGGAGTCCACTTGTATCTACAGGGCTCATCCTAAACATTTAGCAGTTACTTTAACAATAAGTCTTTTCATGTTTTGGTATCCTAGTGCAATGTTAGTGTTCTCAAAACTAGCCTGAAGGGTTTCTAAATTAGTAAGTCAACGTTACCATGGTAACATAATGTACTACCAAAATGGACCACTTTTTATACATACACTATAATCAAGTTAGTGACCAAGCAAGTTATAAAAATTCTTGCTTTTTCAGTTTTGGGAGTTTGGGGTTTTGTTGAGGTTTTCTGTTTGTTTGTGTTTGGTTTTTTTTAACTACTCCTACAGCTTTTTTAAAAATTATTATTAAGATAAACAAATTCTGTGTGTTGTTTATCATGCAGGAATAGATCCTGTGCAAGCAGAAAAAGAATCACCACCACCAGCAACAAAAAAGGAGTTCTTAGGACTTGCTAAGGGTCTCTGTAGTTCAGTTCCCAGGCATACAAAGTTTTAACACCCCATCTCTGGTTTTACTTTTGCAGATGGCTCGCAAATAGAAGACATTCTTTCCCTGTCACAATACTATTTAAAACACAGTGACACCTCACTCTCACAGCTTCTTACACACCAGGATCCTGCCCATCTTGCTGTCTCAGATACCCTGGGGCACGTTAAACGGCACTAGATGCCCTAAAAGTCAACCTGCCACCCTTGATCAGACAATCTTAAAACTGAGAATACTCAAGCTAAAAACATCCTCATATAAAGTTCAATGTTCAAAAGACATAGAATCATAGAATGGTTTGGGTTGGAAGGGACCTTAAAGATCACCTAGTTCCAACCCCCCTGCCATGGGCAGGGACACCTTCCACTAGATCAGGTTGCTCAAAGCCCCATTCAACCTGGCCTTAAACACTTCCAGGGAGGGGGCATCCACAACTTCTCTGGGCAACCTGTTCCACTGCCTCACCACCCTCATCGTGAAGAATTTCTTCCTCATATCTAATCTAAATCTACTCTCTTTCAGTTTAAAGTCATTACCCCTTGTCCTATCGCTACATGCCCTTGTAAACAGTCTCTCTCCAGCTTTGTTGTAGACCCCCTTTAGGTACTGGAAGGCTGCTATAAGGTCTCCCTGGAGCATTCTCTTTTCCAGGCTGAACAACCCCAACACTCTCAGCCTGTCTTCATAGGAGAGGTGCTCCAGCCTTCTGATTGTCTCTGTGGCCCTCCTCTGGACCCTCTCCAACAGGTCCATGTCTTTCCTGTGCTGAGGACTCCCGAGCTGGACGCCATACTCCAGGTGGGGTCTCATGAGAGCCAAGTAGACGGGCAGAATCACTTCCCTCAACCTGCTGGTCACGCCTCTTTTGATGCAGCCCAGAATACGGTTGGCTTTCTGGGCTGCAAGCACACATTGCCTGGTCATGTTGAGCTGCTTCTCATCAACCAACACCCGCAAGTCCTTCTCCTCAGGGCTGCTCTCAATCCATTGTCTGCCCAGCCTGTATTTGTGCTTGGGATTGCTCCGACCCATGTGCAGGACTTTGCACTTGGCCTTGTTGAACTTCATGAGGTTCACACTGGCCCAGCTCTCAAGCCTGTCAAGGTCCCTCTGGATGGCATACCTTCCCTCCAGCGTGTCAAGCGCACCACACAGCTTGGTGTTGTCAGCAAGCTTGCTGAGGGTGCACTCAATCCTACTGTCCATGTCGCCAGCAAAGTTGTTAAACAGCACTGGTCCCGATACCAACCCCTGAGGAACACTACTCGTCACTAGCCTCCACTTGGACATCGAGCCGTTGACAACTCTTTGAGTACGACCATCCAGCCAATTCCCTATCCACTGAGTGGTCCATCCGTCAAATCCATGTCTCTTCAGTTTAGAGACAAGGATGTCATGCGGGACAGTGCCAAATGCTTTGCACAAGTCCAGGTAGATGATGTCAGTTGCTCTTCCCTTAGCCACCAATGCTGTAAGCCCGTCATAGAAGGCCACCAAATTTGTCAGGCACAATTTGCCCTTAGTGAAGCCATGTTGGCTGTCACCAATCACCTCCTTATTTTCCATGTGCCTTAGCATACTTTCCAGGAGGTTCTGCTCCATGATCTTGCCGGCCACAGAGGTGAGACTGACTGGCCTGTAGTTCCCTGGGTCTTCCTTTTTTCCCTTTTTAAAAATGGGGGTTATGTTTCCCCTTTTCCAGTCAGTGGGAACTTCACCGGCCTGCAATGACTTCTCAAATATGATGGATAGTGGCTTAGCAAATTCATCCGCCAGTTCCCTCAGGACCCGCAGATACATCTCATCAGGTCCCATGGACTTGTGCGCCTTCAGGTTCCTTAGATGGTCTCGAACCTGATCTTCTCCTACAGTGGGTGGTTCTTCATTGTCCCAGTGTCTGCCTTTGCCTTCTGTGGCTTGAGCACTTGCCGGTGAAGACAGAGGCAAAAAAGTTGTGGAGTACCTCAGCCTTCTCCATATCCTGGGAAACCAGCTCTCCTGTTTCCTTCCAGAGAGGGCCCACATTTTCCCTAGTCTTCCTTTCATCACCAATATTTTGCAATGTAAGCAGGTGGTAAAACAAAAATAAGAAAAAAAGCTATAAGTCTGTCGGTAAGACATGTTTGTTGTGGGATAAGCAAAGAGTCACAGAGAAAGCTGATTCCATAGCAAACAATCAAGGAAACCAGGAAGAGATAACTGCAATACAGTCCCTCTAGCCACATCTTCCAAATGCACAGGAGGATCTGAAGATCTTCATGAGCTCACAGTAGACAAAAAATCAGGAAGCTGAGCTGGGCCAAGCTGGTATAGGTCTGGCAGATCTTGTTTGTACTCCTTGCCATGTTCTANGAAGAATTTCTTCCTCATATCTAATCTAAATCTACTCTCTTTCAGTTTAAAGCCATTACCCCTTGTCCTATCGCTACATGCCCTTGTAAACAGTCTCTCTCCAGCTTTGTTGTAGACCCCCTTTAGGTACTGGAAGGCTGCTATAAGGTCTCCCTGGAGCATTCTCTTTTCCAGGCTGAACAACCCCAACACTCTCAGCCTGTCTTCATAGGAGAGGTGCTCCAGCCTTCTGATTGTCTCTGTGGCCCTCCTCTGGACCCTCTCCAACAGGTCCATGTCTTTCGTGTGCTGAGGACTCCCGAGCTGGACGCCATACTCCAGGTGGGGTCTCATGAGAGCCAAGTAGACGGGCAGAATCACTTCCCTCAACCTGCTGGTCACGCCTCTTTTGATGCAGCCCAGAATACGGTTGGCTTTCTGGGCTGCAAGCACACATTGCCTGGTCATGTTGAGCTGCTTCTCATCAACCAACACCCGCAAGTCCTTCTCCTCAGGGCTGCTCTCAATCCATTGTCTGCCCAGCCTGTATTTGTGCTTGGGATTGCTCCGACCCATGTGCAGGACTTTGCACTTGGCCTTGTTGAACTTCATGAGGTTCACACTGGCCCAGCTCTCAAGCCTGTCAAGGTCCCTCTGGATGGCATACCTTCCCTCCAGTGTGTCGACCACACCACACAGCTTGGTGTTGTCAGCAAACTTGCTGAGGATGCACTGAATTCCACTGTCCATGTCACAAACAAAGACGTTAAACAGCGCTGGTCCCAATACCAACCCCTGAGGAATGCCACTCATCACTGGTCTCCACTGGGACATCGAGCCATTGACCACAACTCTTTGAGTGCAACTATCCAGCCAATTCCTTATCCACCAAGTGGTCCATCTGTCAAATCCATGTCTTTCCGATTTAGAGACAAGGATGTGATAAGGGACAGTGTCAAATGGTTTGCACAAGTCCAGGTAGATGATGTCAGTTGCTCTTCCCTTATCCACCAACACTATAGCCCCATTGTAGAAGGCCATCAAATTTGTCAGGCACGATTTGCCCTTAGTGAAGCCATGCTGGCTGTCACCAATCACCTCCTTATTTCCCATGTGCCTCAGCATAGTTTCCAGAAGAATCTGCTCCATGATCTGGCCAGGCACAGAGGTGAGATTGACTGGCCTGTAGTTCCCTGGGTCTTCCTTTTTCCCCTATTAAAAAGTGGGGGTTATGTTTCCCCTTTTCCAGTCAGTGGGAACTTCACTAGACTGCCATGACTTCTTAAATATGATGGATAGTGGCTTAACAACTTCATCCGCCAGTTCCCTGAGGACCTGCAGATGCATCTCATCAGGTCCCATGGACTTGTGCACCTTCAGGTTCCTCAAATGGTCTCAAACAAGACCTTCTCCTACAGTGGGCAGTTCTTCATTCTCCCAGTCCCTGCCTTTGCCTTCTGCAATTTGGGCGGTGTGGCTTGAGCACTTGCTGGTGAAGACTGAGGCAAAAAAGTTGCAGAGTACCTCAGCCTTCTCCATATCCTGGGTAACCAGGTCTCCCATTTCCTTCCAGAGAGGGCCCACATTTTCCCTAGTCTTCCTTTTATCCCCGACGTACCGATAGAAGCATTTCTTGTTGCCCTTGACATCCCTGGCCAGATTTAATTCCATCAGGGCTTTAGCTTTCCTAACCTGATCCCTGGCTGTTCGGACAATTTCTCTGTATTCCTCCCAGGCTACCTGTCCTTGCTTCCACCCTCTGTAGGCTTCCCTTTTGTGTCTTGAGTTTGTCCAGGAGCTCCTTGTTCATCCATGCAGGCCTCCTGGCATTTTTGCCTGACTTCCTCTTTGTTGGGATGCATCACTTCTAAGCTTGGAGGAGGTGATCCCTGAATATTAACCAGCTTTCTTGGGCCCCTCTTCCTTCCAGGGCTTTATCCTTAGTACTCTACCAAGCAGATCCCTGAAGAGGCCAAAGTCTGCTCTCCTGAAGTCTAGGTTAGTGAGCTTGCTGTGCGCCCTCCTTACTGCCCTAAGGATCTTGAACTCCGCCATTTCATGGTCGCTGCAGCCAAGGCTGCCCTTGAGCTTCGCATTCCCCACCAGCCCCTCATTGTTGGTGTGAATAACGTCCAGCATAGCACCTCTCCTCATTGGCTCCTCTATCGCTTGGAGAAGGAAGTTATCATCAACGCATTCCAGGATGGATGGCCTGTAGCAGACTCCCACTGTAATGTCACCTGTCCCTCCCCTGCCTTTAATCCTGACCCATAAGCTCCCGGTTGGCTCCTCATCTATCCCCAGGCAGAGCTCCATGCACTCCATCCGGTCACTGACGTAGAAGGCGACACCCCCTCCTCATCTCCCCTGCCTGTCCTTCCATTCCAACACTCCAGTCATAGGAGCCATCTCACCACGCCCTGCAGGCGTGTGTATGTCTCTAACGTCTCTTGTTTATTCCCCATGCTACGTGCATTTGCCTAGAGGCATTTAAGTTGGGCCCCCAATGAAGATGACTTGCTGGCTAGAACTCCTTTGTGCTGCTCTTCAGGTGCTCTCCTGCTGACCTGTGATCCTTCTGCAGGCTCTGGGCATCTATTGCTGACACTGGCATTAAACTGGTAGGAGTGGGATGGATTGAGGTTGCCCTCCCCCGGCAATTTTAGTTTAAAGCCCTCTTCATCAGCTTGGCAAGCCTATGACCGAAGATGCTCTTCCCTTTCTCTGACAGATGGACCCCATCAGCCCCCAGTAGACCAGGTTTCTCAAAGAGAGTCCCATGGTCGAAGCAGCCGAACCCCTGGCTGTGGCACCAGTCCTGTAACCATTTGCTGATTCGCCCTTTCAAACCCCTTCCCTTTGACCGGGAGGACTGATGAAAAAAAACTACCTGTGCTCCAGAGTCCCTTACCGTCGCTCCCAGGGCTCTGTAATCCTTCTTGATACTCCTCAGACTGCTCCTAGCTGTATCACTGGTACTCACATGAAACAACAGCAGCAGATGGTAGTCATTAGACTGTACGAAGCTTGGTAGTCTCTGGATGTCATCCCTGATACGAGCCCTCGATAAGCAGCACACCTCTCTAGAGAGCACGTCAGATTGGTAAATGGGTGCCTCTATACTTCCCAGAAGAGAGTCACCTACTACTATCACCCATGGCCTTTTCTTAGTTGCACTGGTTGTTACACAAGGAGCAGATTGGGCTGCCTTACTCAGCTCTAGCATCTCTCCTGGTGTGACGGGTCTTTCCTCTTCAGTCCGCAGAGCGGTGAAGTGGTTCTGCAAGGGCACCTCAGGCTTCAGGGGAAGTCTCTTCCTCCTGCTGGTCCTTGCCGTTGCAAGCTTCCATTCTTCTGCATTATTGGTCCCCCTCCCTTCTGTGTGTGCCGGTGGGGGAGTTTAATTCCTTCTCAGCCTCCCTGATGTTACGCAGCCTTCTCACCACCTCCTGCAGCTCAGCCACCTGCTGCAGGAGGCTCTCCACCTGGGCACACCTTTTGCAGGCAGGTCTGCCACCTGTCCCTGCCCCAGGAGAAAGGTCTAGGCACTTCCTGCAGTCTGAGGTCTGCACTGCAGCCTCTCCCTTCAGCAGCTCCGTCTGGGTGGAGGCATCGGCCGCCGCTGGGTTAGATGGTGCAGACCCCCCAGACAGAGCTGCAGCCTTTGCTCTCGGATGAGTGCCCACTATTCTGCTTTGAGGGTCAGGTAGGATGGGTGCCCTTGACCTGTGCAGATGGTCACAGATCAGTGTCCAGTTGCTGGGTTACACGTACTTCAAGTCTCCCACTTGGCCAGTGGAATGCCTCTCCTTCAAAGAGGGGCCCTCCCTCCGTACCCTCCCATGCCATGCCCTTGTTGACACGCCACACCCTGTTTGCCCGCCCTGGTCACAGCACTCCTGGTCCCTAGCGCTGCCTGGGGGCTGCCTTTTGTGGGAGTGAAGGGTGGCCACCATTACTCCTGGCCCAGCCCACGCCTTGTCAGACGCTCTCATGAGAGCTGCCAGCTCCTGGCGGGTCTTGGCACTCCCCTGGGGTTTCCCCAGCTCAGGAAACTCCCCTGTACGCCGTGATCCCCCGCTCCACTGCAGAACGCGCTTGCACCGGAGCTGATCGCCTTGGCGACATCATCTTCATGATCATCACATCCACACAGACCAGACTATCTGTTGTACATTCACACAAATTCAATAAAAATATGAGTTTCTTTATATCTCAAAAAACAAACAAAAAATCATCACCATGAGAATAAATACTCTCAGTACAGCCAGCCCTCACCGACCAGTTACACCATGCAGCGTCTTTGTACAAGGGCTACCACAGGAGCCCATGAGGACAAGGAGCCCCATCCATCCCAGTAAGTTTTCACGCAATGGTCTTTATTCAAATGGCATCAAGTATTTGAATTAAAACCTTGAAGACTTGTATTTAGATATTTTCTATTAAAAGACAGCATCTCAGTGTATATAAATACCTTTTGTCATAAGCCTGCTGTAACAACCTCTTTGGGGTATTCCCATGGTCTTACCATTCATAAAAATCTTTGGAAAAATATTAAGATTATATGAAATTTTTCTGGCTCTTCCTCCATTGAAATAAAAGAGAAAAAAGTCATTGGTTTATGGTTGTGTCAGTAAGAGCTAGATTTATTGGTTTATAATATTGCTTGCCAATAGCACTAACGTTCTAAGCTGATTGCTGAGTTCAATGATTTGTGAAATTAGAGATTCTTATTATGAAAATTAATAGGAATTTTTACTTGCTTTTATTGGTGGGAGAATATATCAAATATTCAACTTCTCTACTTTTGACCTGGCTGGCTAGTTTTTATTCTTTTAGATGATGTTATCATTTATAGTTGAGAGGTAATGCCAAAGCATTTTTGATTAATTTACTGAAACAACTGGCTATAATTTATATTCCTTTCAGAAAGCTGGAGGGAAAGGAGGAAACAGTGTCCAAAGACACTATGCAAATCCCTCCAAAAAGACTTACATGAGCACAGGATTGCTCCTCGCCTTCCTTTGCCACACAAAGCAGCAGTAAGTGAGCCAGGAACCTGGGATCCCTGTCACCCTCCACTCCCAGGCTTTCCAAAAATCATATCCGGAAGATATAAAGGAGAAGTTGCTCTCCTGTTCAAAGGATGGTGTGTGGGGGTGTGTGTAGTGGCATATATATGTACACACTCTCTCTTTGTGTGTGTATATATACATATGGCACTACAGTTTAACTCATGTGACTTCCAATGTGGATGCACTTATTTAAGTATAAGTGACTTTCTGCTGTATGGATGGAGTTTGTGAGAAGAGTACATGATACTCTTTTCAAAAAACACATATGCATGAATAGGCCACCGAAGTGAAGTTACACATAAATCTCAAAACTAGCACTAACCATCTTCAGCCTGCTTGACTTCCTAACTTTAAATGGCTGGTTTAGCATAGTTGTACAGTCTGCAATACACCGCAATGATTTGTGTGTGTGGCTTTCTCTCCTGTTGATTACTGTTTATAGGCTATAATTAAAAAAATGGTGGCTCAGGGATTTTTCACATACAGCACTGAACACATACCTGAGTAAAAAAAAAAAAAAAGAAAAAAGTTTAAAATTCCACAGACTTATCTGTTCAGTAAAAAGTAAAAAAGCCCTGTATCTGCGATTGCTCCAAACGTCACAAGAAAACTGTAAGTTCAAACACATTAGCAAGTGTACATTCCCCTATTATGTTATAAAAGATGCAGTGTGAAAAATCCTTTAGGATAATCTTCTCTGAATCATTAATTCTCTTCCATTTACATGAGAAAGAAACACCAGATCTTTTTATGTAGATTGTCACAAAAATCACAGCCTGGGGTACTTCTCACTAAACTTTGAGGTCTGACAACCTGGTCTTTTCCTGGCTGTTCTAAAGGACAGACCCTTACTTCAGGATTATCCCATTTACATCATTAGGTAAGACAATCCCCTCACACTCCAAAAGTCCCAACAGCTGCATCTTAATTGGAAAGAAAAACTGATAAGGATGAGAACCAAGTTGTTACTGCAAACTAATGGCTCTGAATCATCAAACCCCATGCAGCTGCCTTTCTGCCAAACAATACATGACTTGTAAAACTAAGGTGCTTGAAAAGAAATCAAACACCAAAACTATATTACTGCCAATAAGGACATCATATTTTAATGATAAAAATGCACAAAGCACCATCCAATTTCAAGCTGAGCTAATTTGAATGTAATCCTTATATGTAAGCCATTATGGGAATAATAATTTGAAATACTGACAGTAGAATTTATATCTTAATAGCTGGCATACCGACCACTAAAACGGTTCACACACCTGACTGTTTTTATACTATGTGAACTGCTGGGGTGGTGCAAAAATTAAAGTTATTTTCATTGATGCCCACGCTGAGAGCGCACCCATCCTCCGAGGGCAAAGGGCACTGGTGGGTCAGCAGCAGCAGAGCTCTCATTTTACATCCCTTTGCTGGACATCTGATTGCCTGCCTTAAAATACCAAAGTTTTACCAGAGAATTTCGCTCCTTGTCAGAGGAATATTTAAAATACAGCGTCTTCTCTTGTCAGGAGTAATATTTATGCACATGAAAAAAATGAAATTGCTGTGACAGTGTAAAAGAGTTGTGAATTTGCGAGGGAAGCGCAGTACGAGTCTGGGCACTTCTCCATCACCTTGGCAGCGACGCATGGAAAGAAGGACAGAGGCTGCTGGGCAGCCACCCCACCACGCCGCCCCACTGCGCTCCGCGCTCCTCCTCCCTGCTGCAAGGACAGTCCCAGGCTAAGGAAGAAAAATACCATTTTGAAGTGTTTTGCAGTTGCTTAGCAACTGCTACAAAAACCCAAGAGATTTCAGTCAATGAACTGGCACATACACCTCTAAACATGTCGATGGTGGCATGAGGAACTCTACCACGTGTTAGACATCTCAGCCCCAGGATGCCCCCAGCCCCAACACCAGCATGCCCCTCCTCACCTTTCAAACCTGCTTCCAGCCTCCACATACTCATTCATCCCAAAACTCCCAGAACCAGAGAGGCACAGCAAAGCGCCTGTGTGCTCGTAACGAGATTATTTTTAATTGCGAAGAGGCCGGCTACACCCTTCCCTTGCTTACCACAGACCTACAAACCACAACTGCTTTAAAAAGGAGTCGAGATTGAAAAGCTGCCCCTGAACTAGCCCTCCTGTGGTAGAGACCGGGTTTTTTCCCAAGCCATGCAATGTATAGGCAGTAACTATTACCAGCAATTCCCATGTCTGTTACCAGTTTCAGTACGAAGCGATGGCCAAATTGCAGAAACCTTTTGGCCTCCATAATCATACACCATCGTCATGCCTGGTGGGTTTTTTTTCAAACCTGATATATACATGTACGGACAGATTTTGACAGGGAACAAAGATTCTTCCACTGCTCTTCTGTAAACTGCCACTAGGTCCACATAATTTATATAAACTTGAAGAGATGATACAAGGAGCTATGTTTGAAAAAATCTTTTCTGTTTTACAGATGCTTCACTCCACAGAAGAGTACATATGGGGGGGAGGGCAGGGAAACACACAACATCGCAATGCAACAAGTTTTAAGTTATCAGTATAGAGTATTATGCTAAGGAAGAGTAAAAATTTATGCCGGAAATTAAACCGTTTCTAACCACTGCAGCAGACAGTTTCAGAAACAGCTTTCTAAGAGCAGTAACATGGCCAAGAAACTGCAGCCACATCTGAGCCTGTCTATCCCGCCCCCTCCACAGCCGGCAGAGGAGAAGGACCACCTTTACCACCCAAGCCTGTCGGAGAAGCCATACCCACACCTGCCCATTTCTCTCCACTGATGGTAAAAGGTACCAGGGCAATGGAATTGACCTAGCCCAGCCAAGGGGATCCCACCCTGAGGATGAGCTGCCCCAGTGGCGGAGAGCTGCAGGGGCAGCTGAGGGACCCCTCTCCGTCCCAGCTTCCTGCTCGCACTGATGGGTAACAGCCAGAGCTGGGAATCTGCCTAGCACTGGCAGTTTTGTGCATTTTCTGTGACCCTTCCAGTACTCGTGTGCTTCTCTCAGGTGTTACCTTTACAATAAAATAACTTTAAAAAAATGCTGCTCCCACTGTAAGCCTAGAAGAAATATGCCACCATATTTCTAAGAAACAGAAACCCTTATCAGTTGCCTTTGAATTTCAAGGTGCATCTTATTTCCTGTGCTTACTTCAATCCTTAAAACAGGAAATTCCCTCTTTTCCCTCCGTCCTTTAAATTAGTACCCAGTACTTTTTCAAAACTTATCTGCTCTAAGTTATCACCAGTGAGTTTTATTTATGACAGTGCTGTGGTACCAAGCAGACCTCCGTGACGGTGTTTCACAAACACCTCACTTGGCACCTCCAAGGGACCCATTACATTCTTTATCCACATAATTCTTAGTATACTGAAAAGAAATAATACAAATTCTTAAGAAAGCAACTGTTTGCAGATCTTTTCTAAATATCTAATAGCAGTTAATGTTCAGTAGTTTTCTGACTTAACACTGTCCCAATGATTTTAATAGCCATGCACTCCAAAGTGTTTTTATGTGAACACTTGAAATATAGATAAAGCCCTCAATAATTAAGTTTCATGTTTGGTTTTTCTGGTAGTTTTCGTTTGTTTGTTTTTAATGAAGTGACCACACAGTAGCATTGTCAACTGCCTTCATTGGGAGCTAGCGAATGTAGCACAGTTTTGAATAATCTGGCAAACAAAACTGGACTTAAAACTTTCAGGCATCTATCTAAAAAAAAAAACCAACAAACAAAAACAAACAAAAAACCCACCACCACCAAACCTGAAAGGACAACAACAAAAACCCCTTGGCTCTCCAGAATGGTATTAAACAGAGTTAATTAACGCTTGGAACCAAAATGCAGGTTGGGCCCATGTCACTCCTGTTCCATACATGAAGAAAAGCACTTGGTCAGTGGAAGAGAAGTCCAATTCTTATTGCAATTCCTGGCTCCTGAAGGAAGGCCGCTTCCCCTCTGTGAGACCACAATGCAATGTTTCAAGTCGTCCAAAATGACACAGCTACCTTTGCTCCCACAGCCACCACATCTGCACAAATTATTTTGTGAAGCACCAGAAAATACATACCGAGTTTGTTTAGGACCTTCAATACCAAATAGCACCATAAGAAGTTGTACTTCATTTCAGCATTCTTTAAGCTGTCCTTTATCTTATATTAACATTATTCTTTATCTTCCTTCACAGGGCAATTTGCTTTTCTAACCGATGGTAATTCTCATTGCATACAAATCCACTGATCTAGAAATGCCACTGGACTAGACGTGTTCTGTGTAATCACTGAAGACACCTCAGCAAGCTTCTGTTGCGTTACAAGCTTTTGCCTACCATCTGCACGGAAGTGTCTTCCCAGCAGATAACTATTCTCCACATGCAGTTACAAGTACAAATGTAGGTCCTTCTGAAAAGACCTTTTTCTAGGTCTTAATTGAAAGTTACTAATATTCATTTTGCAAGATTGCTTGGTGATACGAGGTAAATTAAAAGAAGACCATAACACAATGGAGCACACTGAATTGATTTAGCTCTTCCCAGGTGGAAAGGATGTAAAACAAAGCAAAAAGATAACTGTTTCAAAGCATAATGACAAGGTGACTTAGGATGGCATTATGGAGACAGGAAACCAACATTCTGATAATAAACGAGATGACAGGTACTGCTAGGATATCTTATCAACGGTTTCAGTACTGGGTACAACAGGGAAGAAGGAACCAACAAAAAGATGTAAAGAGGGATGATGTGATCAAAGCCACAGGCTTGGAAAATGCTCTTTCAAGCAATATTCAAAACTGATATAAGTGGGACACGGCTGCTTTCACCCGGGCTAGAAAAGCGATGGCGCAGTACTTCAGTAGTAGGATGAGACATGAATGGAAGATTTCACAGTGCGGGCAGACAGGGAAGGCTGCATCTTAGACATGCTACACTGGGAAAATCTTCAAGATACGGGCTTCCCCTGCCTGTGAGGACCTTGGGAGAAATAAAGCAGGGGTAGGAAGGACTGGTCAGTTTTTATTCCACTGATACTGTATTTGATGACTGCTTTTTTTATGCATCCATTTTTCATTATTATTTTATAAGATTAACAGGTTTAAGGCAGGAAGAGAAAGATACTTTCTGATTCAAGTGGATTGCAGAATTTTTACCTTAGGGACAAATTATGAAACTGGTATAAGTGCTACTTTGTCTGGAAAGATCATCATAAAGGCTCCTTAAGACATAAGGCTCTCAGTAGGCTAACTTAATAGCAATTGCACTAGCTGCACAAGAAAGTAACCTTTATTGACAAGAAATATTGGGACACTTCAGTGGTTTAAAAAACAACCCTGAAAGCAAATTCAAGATTCCAGCTGAGCAGAGGACAACTCAGAAGAGAGACTAATGTTAACCCTGTTTTTATTTACTTAAAAATTATACAGATAAAAATCACATCTGTACAGAAATAAAGGTTGTAATCTAACCGTATCAGAGGCAACTCAAGCATTCAAAACTTACACAGACTATTTAAGGACTTACTTTCAAGGGAGCGTACATTTAAAGAAGTACAAATCACCTCAGGTGACAGCTCATGTGAAATAGGGATGTTAAGGAAATCCCCCTAGACTCCAAAACTATGCTAAAATCATGCTAGATACAACGGGGACTGAAACAGAATTACACCTAGTATGGCTTTGCTCTTTGAGAGGGAAAAAAAATCAACTTTTTTTTTTGAGGCTGTATCAGTTCTGCATTCGTAACTGGGCCATCTGACTTCTCCCACAAGTGCAAAAAAATTGAAATGAACCAGTAGTAAAAATTAACCTCATCAGCCTGTTTCTCAGTATTAGCAATTTATTTTCTAAATGCGATAAACAACTCAATTTCGAAGACAAAATGCAAACAGGGTCCCCATAAGCATCGCTGTAGCTGGGTTTCTGTACTCTTTATAAAAAACACACAGAGCTTCCAAATTTTTCCGTAGCAGAGCAAGAGCGCTGATGCGGTGGCACAAGGTACAGGGTCATGCTTTTGGCTGGTACTTCTGGCTGAAAAAAAACCAAACACTGTCATGATCTCAAGCTATTCTAACAATTTCAAGAAGTCACACCTCTGTCCCAGTGTTCTCAAAAGCACCTGGTGCAGATCTGCCTTTGTGCAACTTGCAATTGTTGTTCCAACACTACTGGGCTTGGTGTTACGGGATCCTCCAACTGGCAGGTTTCAGGAAGAAAACTTCCTACAAAAGGAGCTCATCCAACACCTTCATGCTTAATGAAAACTCCTTTCCAGCTGTGAGGAAAAGCAGGAAACTTGCAGCCCAGTACGTATTGCTTCCAGAAGCAGCAAATTGCTAAAAGCATTTTGAAGATCTGACATCAAGTCCCTACAAGTAGTAAATTCTTCCTTGGGGAACACCATATAAATACTCCAAGTAGCTGAACAGGAATTCCTTCTGCCACTTCTCGTACCTCATCCCTGTGGAGTTTGGCAGGACAGGACCAGATGACAAAGTGACGGTCGCACTGGTAACAGCCCACCACTTGGTGCTGGCAGCGCTGAGCCCATCTCAGACATACAGGGCAGCTTGATTTACGGGCAGGTCCCGCTTTTATTGAAGAATTTCACATCAAACGTTTGCAACGTTTCCAGATATATCATGAAAAGGAAATGAAAAGCAAGTTTTGCACTTTATAATATGCAACAAGACTTTTTCTTCTTGCTTCAGATGGCCAAACAGTCACAGAATCATAGAACACCTTCCACTAGACCAGGTTGCTCAAGGCCCCATTCAACCTGGCCTTAAACACTTCCAGGGAGGGGGCATCCACAGCTTCTCTGGGCAACCTGTTCCACTGCCTCACCACCCTCATTGTGAAGAATTTCTTCCTCATATCTAATCTAAATCTACTCTCTTTCAGTTTAAAGCCATTACCCCTTGTCCTATCACTATATGCCCTTGTAAACAGTCCCTCTCCAGCTTTCTTGTTCAATTTCAAGACATACTGGAGGGAAGGGATGTCATCCAGAGGGACCTTGACAGGCTTGAGAGCTGGGGCAGTGTGAACCTCATGAAGTTCAACAAGGCCAAGTCCTGCACATGGGTCGGAGCAATCCCAAGCACAAATACAGGCTGGGCAGACAATGGATTGAGAGCAGCCCTGAGGAGGACTTGCGGGTGTTGGTTGATGAGAAGCTCAACATGACCCGGCAATGTGCACTTACAGCCCAGAAAGCCCCCCTTCAGGTACTAGAAGGCTGCTATAAGGTCTCCCCAGAGCCTTCTCTTCTCCAGGCTGAACAACCCCAACTCTCTCAGCCTGTCCTCATAGGAGAGGTGCTCCAATCCTCTGATCCTCTTCAGGGGCCTCCCCTGGACTCGCTCCAACAGGTCCAAATTCACAGCACATGTGAGCATTATAGACTTGGGAAGAAAAGGTGCTGGAGGACAGACAGAGGAAAGGACGGTTTAAAAACACACATACAGGAAGGAAGAGCAGGGAAGGGAGACTCAAGCTGTCAGTACAAACCAACTCCTTCTTCATGCATGTTTGTAATACCCAAGACAACTTCTCCACTACTACAGGTCACCTCTGAAGGATTTTTAAAAGACAACTGCATGGACCAAAGAAAGTAATCGATTCAAGTGTAAAAGGCCTAACTGCTAAACTAAAACGAAACGAACAGGGCAAAAAATGGTACAGTTCATAAGGATTAAAGGATTTGTCTGATTAATTTTTGAAAATCCAACAGCAAACAAAAGTTCAAAATTTCCTAGTTGCTGTGATTGAAGCTCATGTGTTAAGCATGGAACTAAGCAAGCTCTCATAAATAGAGATTGGTTTTTTTCATCTTCAAAACAGATTTGTTAACTATTATTATTTTTGCAAGTGCTTCACTGTCTTAGAAATGTTTAAGTAGCATTTCTAAGATGTTATGTCAAGACCTGTGAACAAGCAGGAAAAGTAAATCCCACACCATATTTGAACACAAAGCATCAGAAGACAAAACATGGCATTGCCATGTATTTAAACAGTAAAAATTCAAATGCTTATGGGAACAAAGATAATGGTTTCTGCAACTTCAAATATAAAACCTCAGGTCTGCATGCTCTGTCACTTATCTTGGCCAAGATGTAAACAAAGACAACCTCTTCCACCCCAAACAATACAATACTAATGATGGCGATCATTTAAACAAGGGGAAAATTTACTTTAATGGGGGCTGAAAAGGACAAAGAAACCACGTTAATGCTATAAGGGAAGATTCATGGCTTTGAAGGGTCACGAGGAATTTTGCATGTATCCCTTTTTCCCCACAAAGTTATCCAATTCATGCTACAAAGGATGCTCACAGACAGCTTCCTCCATCACCGCCCCTGAGGATCACCTCGTGCTTCATCCATATATTCCAAAGAGACTAAATGTAATTTCAGCCTTGTCCAGCTTCCCAGTTTTCAGTAACGCTGTCAGACCTACACAGCTACTGTGGGCTGCAGAAACAGGGCTGAATACCAGCAGAGCAGTAATTATGCATATGTAGGACTCCAAAAATGTATATGCATAAATACAAAGAGCTTGTAGACAGTTCTCAATTCAAGCCAGTTTTTCCATGTTTACTACTTCATTTGGAGCTATGTTTTTGAGGGAGGAAGTCTACCTGAGGGTGCGCCTCCCTATTCTGACCCAGAGCCTTTTGGTCTCCCTCAGGCAGATCTCCTTCTCAGCGCTTTGTGCCCACTGAAACTTAACATGGTCGCTAACAAAGACGTAACTATGTGTAAGTAGTGCCCAACAGAAACCATCTAAGAAGAATAAAGCTTTCTTTAAATCAATATTACCTAGCATTTTTGACTATACAGACTTAGCATATTATTGGGGAAGGGAAAAAATATCTAAGTGAGATTTACAAAGGCTGCACAAAGCATAGAAACCTAGTGTGGCCTGTATGAAATGGTATTTGCATATTTAAGAAAAATATAACAAACAACTCCTTCTCCCTTTTCCATCTCTGATATTCTCCAGTCTGTCCTAGCCTCCAGGTATGTTTATACAGCAGTCAGAAATAGGTAGGTGCATACACACCTATACATGTGCACATTCATAACTAAGGATAGGTATAAAACAGGAAGTAATTTTGGATAGCAGAACTAATACATAAAAAATAACTTGCCTAGAGTTGCGAGGCCTGCTTGGTGTGCTGTTTGGAGACCTCTAGTTACAGAACCACACAACAGCTGAGGCTAGAAGGCAGCTCTGGAGATTGTCTAGTCCAACCCCTTGGTGAAAGCAGGGCATCCTAGATCACGTTGCCCAGGATCGTGGCCCAGTTGGGTTTTGAAGATGTCCAAGGGCAAAGAAGATTTCACAACCTCTCTGGGCAACCTATGCCAGCGTTTGGCCATCCTCAGAGTAAAAAAAGTGTTTTCTTATGTTTAAATGGAATTTCCTTTGTTTCAGTTTGTGCCCATTGCCTCTTGTCCTGTCATGGGATACCACTGAGAAGAGCCTGGCTCCATGTTCTTTACTCCTCCCCATCAGGTATTTATATACAGTGATAATTCCATACTTAATGTTAGTGAGAAGCAGAAAAAAACCTCTGCGTAGGATCCTAATGCTTCCAGTACTGTGTTCTGCAACAGCCAGAAGAGTCGCTATAAATGGCAGATGTACATATTTCTTGGAGATGAGGGAAGCTTCAATCCAGTTTCAGCAAGCTTGCAGAAAAATCAATGGTAATTCAACACCAGATGGATTTAGTATTTGTAGATGTCTTCTAAGAACGGATTTGTTTTAAGAGTTAGTTGCAGGCATAGTTTTGATGCAAATTTAGGCTTCAGAGTCATGCTGAAGTAAAATAATGAAGTATGAGTTGCTTTGTAGCATGAGGAAAGAGAAAATACTTGCAGAAACTCTGGCTCTTTAGAGAGCTAAAAATCACAGTCAATAGTAAAGAAGCATCCCAGTTTTTCTACACATACCATAGGAAAAACTCCTCATTGAGCCACACTACAGATGAAGAATCCAAATCCTCTATTCTTTAGCATGGGATGGTGGCACGATCTGCTTGGCTGTTGCTCTGTTAGGATTTAATGAAGGCAGTCCGCAAAATCCCCTCCCAACACAGAGACTCTAGCAGGATCCTTTAGGCATCCAGTGCAGCAAATGGGCCAAGTAGCCAGCACAAAAAAAGAGCAAAATAAATGTGACTTTAAGGCAGTAAGCACCCACACGGCTTGGAGCCCTGCAGGCATCAGTGAAGCTGTCAAGATTCAGGTCAGTAACATGCCACCGCTGCCTGAGACACCTACAAAGAGCAGGAGGGGCAAAAGCAGCTCCTTGGGTCAAGCCCTTACAGAAGCACGGCTGGTGTGGTGTACCTGCATGGGGGCATGATGAAAAAAAAGCCCTGTTTGCAGAAATGATCAGCAAAGTTCATTAATCACTTCGGAAAGGCCTGATCTAGAGATGACAGGAGGATGACAGGAAGATGAACGGAGATGCTTGCTTTCAGTAAAGAGGTAACAGGCTGAGAGAAAAAAAAAAAAGCAGGTATGTCAGACTTGGAAAGGCCAGGGGTAAGATTTGAATTTGTCAGAATGAGCTTTCCAAGCAGGAGCCAAGGACATCTTGCTTCAACAAACAAATAAGTAATATCTAAAAAAAAAAAAAAAATCAAGCACCTTTGATAACAGAACTTAAATTCTTCACCTGCATGCTGTCCTTGGACACCTCTGCCTACAAGGTATTTTTTGATATGCCCCCCAAGAAGGGAGCAGTGGCTGTGAAGATGTCAGACAGCACGTGGTTGAATGGCAGGTAGAAGCTGAAAGGCAGAGAGAGATAAATTGGAGAAAGTGGAAAAAAAAAGAAGAGAAGATAGATTTGAATGGGAAAATGGGGCAGACAAATTTAGAAAGGAGGTGGCAACAAGGCAAGAAGAGAACTGTGCGGAAGAGAGAAACAAGAGGCACCAAAACACCAAAGGATAATGAAACCATCTATTTTGAGGTCCTGTTCTGTTGCACCTACCATGGTACCTGCATTCCACATAAAATTAACAGCAATTGTACTGCCTCTGCTGGGCTTCACCCACTCCTTGGGGAGGTAGGGGCCAAAATAGCAATCTCTGCACTCCACAATATGCTAAATGAAAATGGGGGCAGGGGGGAGACAGGACAGGACCACGGATTGCAGTAGGGTTGATGTAACAGTAACGGAAGAGAAAGGGATGTAATTTTTCAAATCCCTTATATATCTTCTGACTAGACTGCTGTTGTAATGTCACAGTAGAAATACAAAGCTGCACACTCATTTCCAGATGACTGCAATGCCCAAAATACCCAATGCCAATTATGACACTGAGACAGAAGGAAATCATCCTTATCCTGGGAAGTTCGTACTGAAGTGCTTATACAGAGAGGAATAGATGATCTTAAAATATTTTTCACTCTTTTTAAAGACATTTGCAGTGATGGTTTATGATCCTAAAGCACAGACTGTTCAGCCTACCTTGCAAGCCCACAGTCTGTGGTCACATAAAAGATACTTCACCTTTATTGTCCCTCTTTCTCCCTTCCTCTCTAGCCTTTTTCTGCCTAGATTATACAGGCAGGAAATGCTTTGGAACAGGGACTGTATCATGTATAATGGATAATGCATTTGCATTATAGGCCAACACACCACATTGTATTAACATCTCTCCTTCAGTGTCATTACCTACAAAACCAGTACACAGACCTTACAAGAATCAATTATAACAATGGACCCTAAACAGATGCAAGGGCCAAATATTCCCAAACTTGTCAAAAAGTGCATACCACAGCAAACCTGGATATTCACAAATAACTCATTGCTACAGAATGTGTTTCTACAGACTTTCTAATCCGGGATCAGAACAGCCTAATCTTTGGGCTAGTCTACCAACTTCCAAATGCTAAGCTCCCTTAAAAGAGAGGCAAGAATTTAATATCCTTCTTTGCCATTAATTGGGATTTTGTAGTACACGCATTCATATTAGGAAGGTATGAATAGATGCAGTAAAATCATTCTACAAGACCGAACAGATACTCAGAAAAAAAAAAAAAGATTGCCTTATAATCATCAGCAGTATAAATAGTATACTGTTTCAATTAATAAACCAATACACCACAGAAGTATGAGATAACTGCACAACAGGGCATAAAACCACATAATGTCTGTTATGGAATGGAATGGACAATTCATGTTTAAAAATGACATATTTACAAAGCGGGAATCTGGGTTGGAAGCTTTAGCTGCTTCATGGAAAGGCTGTAGCAAGTAGTTGTGCCTACAGGTGGCTGAAGCACATCCATGAAAGACAATGCGAAATTGAGACAGGAATCCTGTTACCAGGATTACGCAGACAATAGCATCCAGGATTACCATTTGCTGGTTGTATTCTACATTAAATCTATCAAGCCACACTTAATACCACAGGTAATACATTTAAAAACAATTAAAATTAATCACAACAGGAGATTAAACGTAAAAAAAAATTAATAATATCCATTTTGTTTTCGATTCACCATACCACTGCAGCTGTGAGAACTGCAAGAAAAAGACATTGCTGCTTCCATTCCCTGCTCCATAAAACACGACCTTCCTCTGAACATTGCAAACGTTTGACATGCAGATGCCTGGAGCTAGGCATATTTCCCCCACTGTTTAAGTTTCTGACTCCACATAGTTAGTCCCCAGAATAACTTGTGCCAGGTGGGCGAGAGCCCTGCGGGAGGGGAAGGGCAGGGCCGGGCAGATCTTCCCCACCACAGGCCCTTGCCTGTACCCAGTCCCTGGCCATGGGAGCACCCATGCCCCCAAATTGGGGCAGCAGCCGTCTGCATACAGAGAATGCGGTCACATTTCTGACCCCGTTGATTAGTGCTGCTGCATCAGTGCGGGAGGAGCGTCGTGACAATAAGGCCTTCCCAACTTCACGTACAACTTGCCGAGCCTGCAGAGGGAATCTCCACCAAGAGGGCTCAGCCCGCGCCTCCCCACCGCCCAGCCCAAGAGTTTTAAGGTTTAAAGAATAAAAAGACCTTCACCCAACAAAACACAGAGAACAGGCTATTGATTTCCCATGAACTCTTGAAGTGTTAGAATAAGCATTTATAGATAGGCTATTGAATGCCTTGACCATTTAAACAGACAGACATTTCAAAGTAATAATTGGAGTTGGTTCCAAAAACAGAGCAAAAGGAAAAAGGAGCTTTAGGGCACAATGTCACTTTCCTCATTTTAAAGTAAACCTTTACACGTATATCACTTACTGCTACTCGACTTAAAAACTGTAAGGCATATAAGTGCAAATCCTGCAAGATAAACACTGTGGTAATACTTTAAATCCCTATGACTATTTTTTAGGAGTATCTCTTTCATTGCTACCAGACTAAAAAAAAAAAAAAAAAAAACCGCATTAACCTTAAGCATCATCTTTCCCCTTTAGACTTGGTATGATTTTAAGTAATGCAAAATTCACTTACACAGGTAGCAGTAAAAAGACATAATATCTTAATAAACCAGAGTTAGTGTAGCACTGTTTATTACAGGCACTCAGTTTACTGCATATATCCATCTCCAGCTAGCAGCCAAAGCTCGTGTTTCTGAAAACACTAATCTTCAAGGAGTATTTATATTTCTCTTGAATTATAATGAGTACTGGTATGACACTGAAAGCATTAACAACAGATTAATTTCTACACAAACATATATTTGTGTTAGATGGTATAAGTGATTCTTCCCCAGCTATTTATCTATATAGACAAAACACTTGGGACCTTGATTTTTGTAACATACTTTTGTGTCCTTACAATACATATGCATACACACACACACTGCATTCCTGGTTGGAAAGAAAAATTTCCCTTTCACATAACAAAGGACTTGGAGATTTATCTACAGGGCAACATACCAGAAATAAGAACAGCTGACAGAAGTGCAAGGCAAACATGCTATGCATGCATCTCCTAACAAAGAGTAATTAAAAACTTTTACATCAAGAAACTCCCTGGCAAAACTTGAATATAAAAGCTCATTGAGAATAATCTGAAGTGTGCTACATTTCCTGTAGCAATACACTGGTTATAGTTAAAATGTTTATAGCAACAAAAATGACAACTTTTTTACAGCTATCCACGCAAACTGTTGCTTCAATTCATTCTCTTTGCTTACCGAGAAGAAAAACAAGCTTATACTGAAAAGAGAAGCAATAACAAAGTAGCTTATTCCTTGCTGTTAAGGCATTGCAAGTTTAAATTACACTGTCACCAGTTCTAGTTTCATAACTGTCATTTTTTCTGGTGATGCTTGCATAGACCATCACAGCTCTTTTTGGAGGTAGAGATGTCCACACCTAAATAGCTGCTGGTGCAGCATTTTGGTTCCAGTGGGTGGTGGTATTACCTGTATCCATCACCAAAAATATGCTAACTTTTACAGTATTTTTCCAGCTGTGCTTTATGTTATTTACAAATAATGATAGCTCAATACATGAAACAGAAAATATCAGCCTCTCATCTCTTGAAAATAAACTGTCTGAATATGGTAAATATATAATTCAGCTGGGTATATTACTTTCTATGTTTCTTCATTACTAACATTGCCGTTATTTACTCCTTCATGGGATGCTGTTGTAAAGGTCATAAAGATGTAGATAAATTACTTCAGCTAAGCCTCTGTTAAAAAACGCAAAAGAAATAGATGAACTTAAAACATCTTTAAGACACCTTTGGTTGGTAATTTGGAGCAACGGGGGAATATGAAACAGCCTGAGAACAACACGCCTTCACATCCCGAGTCCTTCCTGTCCAGGCTTAACTGTTACTATGCAAAAATGCCGTTTTCCAAGTCTGCATTGAAGAAAACAACTTTGGAAATAAAACCCAGGTGAATGTAGACACCAAGGTAACTATTTTAGCCACCAGCAAAGTTCAAAGAAACTGGTATGTACCAGCTGTGATTAAACCTCCCAAATATTTTTCCTTCTGAATATGCTATCGCAAATAATAAAGCATGCTTATCTGTTATACCCACAGCCATATAAAGTTAGCAACCAAATAAATGTCCACTTTTAAGGGTATCTACTCAGGAGGTAACACAGTTTCGTACCACATAGTTTAAGAGTGAACAACTTAAATTTTGCTTTGGTTTACACAGTAGGAAAAACACCTTCATGGATAGGTGCAGAGGGAAGAGTAAAGACTAACACTAAAATAGCTCCCGTTCCTAACACCTTTCTGATCCTGGCAGAGACAATCTACTCATACCTCAGACGCATGGTGGCAGCCAGCCAGCCAGATGACTGGTGACTTAATATACAAGTTCATGTGGGCTCTGGAGTCTGACACAGACAAGGGCATTAACTTTGAAATCTCAACAGTCAGCCTCAATATTCAAAAGTCATCAAATGAGGCATGACTATATTAAGAGACTCCTTTTTCTTTTTTTTATACTTCATGCTTGCTTCCTTCTGTTCTGAACAGCTTTCACTGTAAAATGTGCTCATTAAATATGCATGCTTTTTATAGGAAAAGTTGTGATCAATTGATGCGCAGGTCAAGTATGAAAAGAACTTAAATGAGTATGACACTATGATAAATACTGTAATAGCCTCAGAATCACAGATGAAAAGATTGGTATATATATCTTGTTTCATTCTACTGCTGAAAGCAGTTCTGACAATAAACAAGGCTTTGGGCCAAAATTCAGCCTTTGAGAACAATACAGATAGATATAGATATATATATATATAATATATATAAAATACATGTGCGTGCAAGCAAAGGATATACTGCAATCTACCAGGGAGGGTGGCATTAGTTTCATTTTGAAAGCCACTTAAAATAAAACCCTGTGGATGAAACAAAGAATCCACCCAAACACGAAGGCTCCAGCATCTTTGTTGAAAGAACAATAGCATATTACTCCTCATCCCTCTACCTTGTTGCAAGAGAACCATCAAGATAGTTATTGCTGTGATCAAATTAAAGAACACTTCACAGAATTATTCTTTACACTAATCACTATTTATAGAGATTTATCTTCATGTGCCAGTAGTTATAAATACTCTAATTCAATTGCTCTGCAGAAAACATCCCAATAAAAGAAATATCTCCATTAGCATAACAAAAGGCAACCAGTAAAATTACTCACGCGCACAGGCTCAAAAATTTCAAATGAAAGCAATATTCCTGTATAAATACACTCTATTTTTATACTAAATCCACCGTAATGATACATTTTGTAATCTGATGGCTCTCCCGTCAAAGTACACATGATATTAATGAAAGCAAGATCAAATTAAACAGATGACATGATTAACAGTATTCATTTCATGCATGACTGTTTTACCGGAGAGATAAAGACCTGAAAGTAATTACCACCAAGTAAAACTCCTTCACTGACCTCTCCCCTTGCAGCTAGCGGTCCTTAAATACTGATGTTTTGCAACAAAGACCAGTGCCTTTCATCTGTGGGCTTTCTTTTACGCTACAAGCTGAGCACCTCTCCCACTGCACGCACGCAGTACCTCTGTATCTATGTCTGTAATGCAGCATAAAGATTACTGGGGAAACCTATCAAACTGGCAGGCAGCAACCTCGCCCGCCAATAAGCGCGAGGCACATGCAGAATCCAGCACATGCTCGCTGAGGCTCGCAGACTGTCACCGCTGCTTAGCAGGCTGCTAATCTAATTATAGCCGTTTGCCGTAGCACAGGGCTGCTGAGGCACCGCTCACGAGGAAATGAGAGCTGAACAGATTACACCTTTTAGCCGAAAGCATCAACGTTTGGGATTGTTATTTGTCTGGGTGCATAAAGATAAAAATCCCTGTTTGGGCTTTTTGTTGTTGTTGTTTTTCCGAATGATTCACCTAGGAGGGGGTCTGACCTCATCTCTGAAAAAAAGGATATATTTAGGCGTGCTCTTTCAGAAGCTGACCACTTGTAGTTTGCTAGGTCTATTAGAAGGAGACAATAAAACGCAGCAGTTTGTTCTGCCAGTAGGAATTCTTGTTTTGAATGGACACATTACCAGCGTCATATACACAGTAGATCTCAGATCGGTTTATGTACACTACTTCACAATCTACAACGCAGACCTCAGATCGGTGAGGCACCACACACATGCTTTCAGCACACAGTAGCCCTACAGAAGTCAACAGGACCCCCTCTGTCCTTTACGTTTACATGTGGGCAGATATTCACATGACCCGAGGGCTTCTGTGTGCATTGGCACATGAAGTCCTAACTAAGCTTTCATGAGGCTATGGTGGAAATGCCAAGGAAATTTTTGCCATTATGCAAAACAACTGAATTCATTTGGCAAATACTTACCAAGAGCAAATACCCCTCAGAAGTATGGGGAACTAATTCAAGTAAGCCTTAGACGCATCTTACAAATACGTAAATCCACAGAACTAAGGAATGTTATGATCTAAGAGAGATTTGTGTATTTGAAAGATGCTGAGAGCGTCTACAGTACCAGGTAAATAATAATGAAAAAAGATACAGGCACCTGTAGTTTACTCTTCCTTGATAGCATGTTTCAATTAATCTTCGCTCTGATTAGCACAAATCGGTAAACAATCTTCTGAAGTTTCCTGTTCCCACAGGGTTCATATCATCACCTAAGCTCTACACTGACCAAAAGGTTTTTCAAACATCAGTGGCAAGGTGGAAGTACACAGCCTGTTTCCCAGAAGTGCCAGTGCCAGCTATCTCTCGTGAGATACGGTACATTTTTCATGATCGATATTGCCAAAATATCATAATGCTACAGCATTATGCATATACAAACTTTACAACATGTTTTTAAGATGTTCCACTAAGTTACACATAAAACGCATCCATAAACATTGTACTTATAAGACCCCAAACCCCACTGCAATAATGAGTCCCTATGTGCCCACATCGTCATTTTTCCTAATTCTTTATTCTTATCACCAGCACCATACAGTATCAGGCACAGTCCAAGTGCATGATATTAAAGGTTGTTTACAAACATTTTTCTCTCTCATACATACTTCAGTGCAAAAATTGTATTTGCTACTACATAAAATGTTACTAATGGAACCAGACTTCCATGTGGCAACAGTGCAAGACCATATTTACTGACAATACGTAAATAGCTGTGTCACAGCCTTCTTAATCTGCCAGTGAAAATTGCTCATAACGAGTCACTCTGTGCTAGAAGCAGACTTCACCTCTGTAAGAAAAATATTCTCAAAGCTATATATGGCTAGAAATAAAAACGAAATGCAGGAAGAGTGACATTGTACCCCTTGATTCAACTTGCAGTCAACATTCAGTTTTCAAGTTGCAGCAAATGAAGGAGGATATTTTACTAAGTGTTCCTTTCCAGCTTACATCATCTAAGGGGCTCATCGATTTTCATAAACTGTGCTTCTTTAAAGTACTGTAAGAATATTACAAGTTTTCTCAGCAGTACTGCTTGAAGCCAGAAAACAATCTATTTCACAAATAAAGGCAGGAGGCGCAAAGTTGTTTTTTTTTTTTTTTTTAAAAAAAGGTTAAAAACTTAATTTAGAAAGAGTTCAAGAGATATGAGAAGAAGAGGTGCCCAATTATTTGATAATCAGATCCACAATGATTTTTCTAACAACAGTTCGCCAAAGGTAGCAACAAGGGAACGTGACCAATAGTCTTGACTCTAAGTCCTCTGATTCAGCTATTGGGAATGTTCAGTTCGCTAAGCAAAGGAAACGATAGGCACACACAAAATAAAGAAAATCAAAGGGACATGAAATCATTCCTTTAATCTAATTCACCCTCACAGACCACCAAGGCAGGTACAACAGGTGACAAAATGACCAAGAATCCTGAAACAGGAATTAAACAGGCTACTGGACTCTCAGTTTTGGCTCCCTCCCATGCAAGCTGCTACGCCTGCGCATCCCCCGTCTCTGCCCAGCAGCTCCCCAAGCCCTCACTGCTCCCTCCTGCATGGGTCCAGCACCACTCCCCAGTGGTTCAGGTCCTCCATCAGGATGTTTCCCCATCAACACCCACAAAGTTGCATTTCAAGAGACACCTACTTGTCTCTGCAACACAATCAACATTCAACTAAACCTCTGTGCTTAGCTTAGGAGACCAGTCAGAAGAGTCCAAATGTCAGTCTTGATTTTAACTGCCGTTCTAACCATCATGACGATGTGCTGGGCAAGGAAGGCGCGGGGAACAGCACCACAGGTCTGATGTTTGGAGCCAGCGGTGGTTCGCAAGGGTCCACATTCAGCAAAGGCAAGCGGCTAAACTCCAACCGAGAACAACGCAGAGCTCCATCAGCCTGCCCCACCACCCGTGGTGACTGCACACAAGTGCCCGGACCACATGCCGGATCTGGGACAGGAAACGGCCATGTATAGGTGTGCCAGCAAGGAAGGCCAAGAGAGGTTTCATGAGGACACAGTCACAAGAGACTCCTCAGCTCCAGCAAGTCTCTGTTGGAAGTGAACAAATTCTGAAAGGTACACGAGTTGGCCAATATTCAGCAGACTTTCGTCGAAAGCAAAAGCCTGTCCCTGGCACAAGTTATCCGCCTGTGTTAAGCTTCAAGTTGCTGCTCCTCCGCATGGAAACAGAAGGTCTCTACAGTGTTTTTAGAAATTAAAAGCAAGTTGGGTTTTCTCTAGCCTTGTTCTTTGACAGAACAGTTTTGATCAAAATTTTCCAAAACCATATGGTCTGAGGCAGATGCCCATCACAGAGGGGAGGAGAGAGGAAAACCTATGGGGGTATGATGAATTCATCATATGACACTGAAACCAGCATCTTACAGCGAAAACTGCCTTGCTAGCACATTAATGAATTTTACACTTCATTTAGGCATATCTAAGTGAATTAACAGACAGATTACTATTTCAGGAACAAATAACTTTTTACTATGTTATGATTGCTTTTATAACTACTTATATCTAATGATTTCAATTAAAAAATATTTTAAACAAAAAATTTCTGACATGTCTTGCAACTAAACAGGTTTCACTCTGGATACCACTTAACCTTTAACTTAAAAAAATACCAAATATTGCTTGGAAACTGCTACCTCAGTTACTTAATTAGATTTTGCAAAGTATAGTAAACATATGGAATGAAAATGAGTTGAGCAAAAAGGTTGGTGAATCAACATGCTGCATTTCTGAAGGCAATAGTGTGTATATTTCCAAGCTGTAGCCTTGAGAGGTTGAACTGAACTAATTACCCTAAAGAATATTTTACTTGGCTTGATGCATTCATTAGACTTTTAGAAGTAAGCTAAACCATCCCCTGGTTATGTATACATAACACCAACAAAATCTTAAGATTTTTGGATGGTACCTTTTACATTTACACAGATTAAAAGATGAGGGGACAATTTTCTCTTCCACAAATTTTTCTACATTTCCATTTTCCTTCCCAAAGAAATTTATCTAGGGTTATTTTCTTTTTCTTGTGAAAACTACCTTTGGACTTCACAATAGTTATTTGTTGGGCTCTTTCCTTTCCTAGCAAGTACTTGGTAGAGTACTTGGGAAGTCTGCAGATTGGTAGTAAACTCATCACAAGACCCATCATCACTTGTGGAGGAAAATAAAACATGGGTCTACTGTTTGCCGTATAAACTTTTCTCAGGAAGTCACAAATGCCAGGCTTCAAGGTTGGCACTCAGCATGGAAAAACCTATGTTATTTTATAAAGCACAGGGACATTTCTTGGATTGATCCCAATTTCAATCTGGTAAGACAGCAGTTACCTGTACATGTGTGCATATACATGTGCGTACATGTCAATGCTATCGATCATGTTTTGAAGTTGGTCAGCTAACCTGCAGCTTTAGGACTTTTTTTTTTTCCCAAATATGCTAATTATATCTCTAAACGCCACAGGCAGTGCTTCCTCTGGATGCTTAATAACAGGCAGTGACATCTCAATATTGAAGCCAGAGATTCTCTGCAGGACAGCACTAAGACTGATTCCTACAGAGTATTTTTTATAGCATTCATATTCACTTTTTTCTCAGAATTGTAAAACACAAAAAACCCCACACCCCCACTTTCCGAAGGACTTTACCATCCCTTGCCTCCACAGACCTACACATTGGTAGTATATTCATCGAAGACCCAACTGACCAAAATGAAGACACCAGTCCATCACTGCCACCTCAGAGAAGCAGGGGAGGAACAGTTAAGCGGTCAGTGACGTGTGTTTCATCCTACCACTGATGGATGCCGTAAAGAAGGATCTGAAGTGAAGCCTGAAGCAGGTTTACTACGCTGAGCAGTTGTACTTTGCTTACACAAACAGACGTGGAAGAACACAGTATTATTCTGTTTGCATCCTTAAGAACACAGAAATCCCAAATTCCAACGACAAGTCGTTTTAAAGACTTCACATCACCCTGAAACATGCTTCCCGCCACATCTCTCTCCAACACATCTCCATCCCAATGTCAACCTCCATTTCTCCTCAAGTTCCTTCCATTTTTCCTTCAGTGCAATGCTTTCTTCCACCTCTATACCATATTTCAGCAATCACCTCAAACTATACAAATATTCTTTGTGCCCTCTTGTCTTTGCACCCTACTTATTTTTCCCTCCACTACCTTTCCTCACAGCTGGCAGCAGAGATGTTGTATGAACTGTCCATTTCAGAAGGCAACACACCTGTCAGCACAACTGAGACCTTAGCAAGACCAAAACATACATGCCTCCTAGCCACTACTTCATGACCTCTGGCTGACCAGCTAGATGGCCATGAAGTTGGTGAACCACAGAAAGGGACTACACTGCTTATCAGTAACCCAGTAAGCATAAGAAAGAGCCTTAAACAGTGCATCCAGGCCATGGACCCCATATAGCGCATGCCTGACTCGCATAAAATCAATTATCATGATCCCAGGGAGCCAAAGATTGTAAAATATAGTATAGAAAAAGCAGCCTCTGCTTCCGAACAGCCAAGTGAGAAAGACATATTAGCAGACCATAACAAACAGGTTTAAAAAGAGAGAGCAATAAAAAAAAAAAAAAAAACCAACAACAAAAAAACCCCAACGATTGATGTAAGATGCTGAAGTCCTAACACAAGGTATAATGGCAGCAAAAGTCAACTGCTCACAAGGACATGGGAGGTTAAATCTACATTGGAACAATCCACAAGAGGGCTTCATAAGTGGAGATGCATTTTTTGTACTTGATGTGGTGGAAAATAAGGATCCCTAGAGCATCACTTAAGCCAGAAAGCTGACAGACAAGTACAGATTTTCCTCAGTGGAAGAGCAGAAAAAAGAGATTGCAATATAATAAGTATACTTCCAGTACCTCCACATTATTAATCTTCATCAGCACGGCTGGCACCTTCTTTTCCTTCTCTATTAAGTATCATTTTCACTATGACCACCTTACTGCAATGGGTGACACAATCTGATGCTGAGTATATCCGAGATATCTACAGAGTGGCCCAGGAAAATTTTAAATGCAAGTCTTCCATTAGAGGACAGGTGTAATTTTTCAAAAATGCTATGCTGCAAAGAGCACAAAAGCTGACGGATGAAGTGCAGCTTTCCTCCCTTTGAAGGAGAAACTCCGTCAAACTTGCTCACTTCTGTAATTAAGAATATTTCCAATTCTGAGCAGAAAGTGCAGCTCCAAGGCTTTCTTTGATCTTGTGTGATGACAATGAAGACCCATCAAGCTTTCCAAAGCCCATTGTTTTTTTATTCTTCAAAGGCTGTTTTCTGCTCTCTTACATCTCTCTATGCAAGAAGGTGTTTATGTTGAGCTGCAAGATGGAACTAGAAAGCAAGTTAAGGTGTGACTGTTGGAACATGAAGTGGTTCCTCGCAGATGCTAATGCATACAGGCATTCGCTCAAAAATCACCCCGCTGCCAGCCAGCTCACTGGGAGCTCAGAGACTGCAAACCTTCAAGACATCAAGTCTCTAGTCCACACCCATAATTCAGAGTTTCAGAGCAACTCTCAGATCTCATTACTTTACACAAGAGTTGAAGATATTCAGCACAATGAATCCCAGAAGAAAACTACCTTTGACTACAATGGCTTTGGTTATCATTTCAAGACTAACAAGTTTGAAGACAGTCTACTGAACTTCAAGCCTTTTTAGCCAAATACAAAATAAATTTAGATTTTAATCTTAGAAAGATTGTTAATTTAATGGCTAGAAATTGTCTCCATATAAAACCAGCAACTGTGACTCGCTATACCAGAACCCAGTCTCACGGTCTTCTTACGAGAAACTAGAAGCATTTTGCTGGCACAGATGAAAAGCCTCTCCAGCAAGAGAGGCTTAATTATTTAATAGAGCAAGCCAAAAGCCCTTTTATGAAAGAGTCTTCAGGACTCTCATTCCATATAATGTTCCCGAAGAAGAGCATACTTACATTTTGGGCAGCTTGTAGACCTAGTAGTTAAAGTTTGCGGGGCAGATAAAATCCCAGGCACTGCTTCCAGGACTGCTCATGGCTTTTAGCCAATCCTCTAATGCAAAATAAGCACACGAGTCACGTAACTAGGCCTATGAAAAATTAAGTATAAATGGGGACAGACGAGCGCCCACCCCTCCCTCCGTAGTGCTCCAACTAAGGCGAGGGGGAGCGTGGTGATCCTACCAAAATTAGCACGGGAGCTGGGGAGTGCTTTGAAGATGGGAAACATGCACCAGGGGAACTCTGTCACATCCTGGGGACAAATTACTTACTGATCTGCCTTCTCAAACCTTTCTTGGGCAAAACAGCAGGCATTTTCTTCACCTTCCCTTCCTAGGCCTGAGAGAAAAAAAATGTTGCCCAATTTCTCCGCAGCACATGTCTGCACAGCATAGTAGCCTCACACAAGTCACCACTTGTAATACTACTGCTGTTGAAAACCAGAATTTCTTCAGGTGGCCATCATCATGAAGTGCTGGCTGCTCAGAGGATCAATCCCGAATTAGATGGAGGCTTTTATCCCTTTGTCCCAGCTGCAAATCCCCAGCATTTCCAGAATAGGTTTCTAAAAGCACAGGCATCAGGATCTTCAGTTTTACATTAAACAAAATGCAAGTACATAACAACCTTTGTCTCACTGGTACTGTAATTTAACACTGCTGACACACACATCATTTTAGTAGGCATTTATTATTTTGGGAAGAATTTATATCAACATAATATTAGGAATAAAGCAGGCTAATTGTTATAGGTCTGAACCTAGTCTTCACTGCAAACTGAAATACATTTTGTGAGCACAAATATGCATCAAGTATGTCTCATCTTTTCTAATACTGCACTGTCTCATGAAGGACAGCACATTTTTGAGATCACTCATTTCCTACTACCCTCAAGCGGGTGATGTCTCAGTGGTCAGTCTAAAAGTTCCAAACATGTCAGAGGTGGAAAGGGAAATCAGTAATCCCATAACTACATAACCTTAACAGCATAACAATAATCCTTTTTTGTCCCTATAGAAATTAGGTACAAACATGGGAAAAATATGGTCAAAAGGTGAGCACTCAAAATTAAGTGAAGTCAGAACTGGAGCTTTCAGTCTGTCTCAAACATGTACCTCCTGCATGCTCTACGATAATGTAGTCTTTAGAAATCTGAACAAGAAAATCTCTCCTTGCTCCCCAAACTTCTGCCTTAATCAGGGTCTAAAGAAGCAGCTGCTCCAAAGCTAATCGGCAAATAAAACAGACACTGATATTTTCAAAGCAAATTCCAGCAGTCTGTAGTCAAAACTTACGCAGCATAACCACAGTAAAAGGGCTGCTAGAGAAGGGAAACATGAGCAAGTTTCAAAGTTGTGTAAGTGTTTAACACTGACTTCACTGTACATATTATTCATATTTTATAACCAAAACCACATAACTATGAAAAACACTGCGTAACTTAAAACCATCATAATTTCTATACTCAGTTGGACTGCCACATGCAATCCCACCATATCCCACCCACTAGCATAAATATTTGTATTTGGAAGGGCTGAGGGGAAGCAATATAAATAACCTTGCACATAGTACTGAGTTTTCACACTGATAGTTCAGCACATAAAGCCACAGCATGTGCATGGCTAACCTGCAAAATCCAATCATTTATCTCACAAAGTATTCAAGCTATTCTGGGTACTTACAACTGCCCCATTTATATAATTCCGTATCTGTTTCAATAAAAACAAAAATTGAAATAGCTTTGAAATATTGACGTTGAGAAGAATTTAGAAGGCTCGTTTTCTCTTTGGGTACTTGGAATATAATAATCTCTTGTGGTAAATTAGTATACTACATCAGGAAACAGTAGCTTCTACTATTGCTTTGCATCTCATCAATACAATGAGACAAAAACCAAGCAAACTGATCTATGAATACTTTTTTTAAAATTCTAATTTATAAGTTAGGGTAAAGATTTAACTATGTTTAGAAGCATCTACTCATTCAGAAAATGGGATTTAAATTTACACATCTGAGATTGCATAAACGAAAAGTCTGAAAATTATCTTTCACCTTTTGCAGTAGTCACAATTTTTTTTAGGCCTCTCTATACATGTTTCTTCAACTCCCAGTGAAAGGGGAGATTTGGTGAAAAACCAGAGACGAATACTTCAAGTCTTCCCAATTATATTGTATACTAGAGTATCTCATGTCTCCCACCCCACGACATCCCTCCAGCCTTCCTGCAGCTGAAGTCTGAGTTAATGTTTGGCAGAACTTACAGATCACTTCCTCAAGTAAATAAAAATACAAGAGGAAAAAGTACTAAGCCAAACTAACTGGGGATATGTGAGATGGACCGGAGATTAAAAAAAAAAAGAAACAAAAAAAGCCTAAAATCTGTAGAAGCTGATGATGGTGAAAGAGATGCAGGCTTGCACTTGAGAAGTTCACTATGTCAAAAAAAAAAAAAAACCCAAAACCACAAACCCAAAAGAACAAAATCAAAAGGAGAATGAGAAAATCATGTGCCCAAAAGAAAGGGGCAACAAAATCCACACCTAACAGATATTAATAGGCAGAGAAGTCCAGAAAACAAAATATGCCTTCCCAGGTGGCAGTACATCTTTGCTAACCTCATCAGCTTTCAAAGCCTGCTGGAGGCAGATCTACAGAACTTGTGAGGAAAAAAAAAGTAAAATTGTCATTGTTGTATACATTATTTGCATCTCACTACTACAAACCTCTGGGGAACTTACCTGTGACTACTTTAAAAACAAAATTATCCAGGCAAGATCCTTCCCAGCAGCAACACAAGCAGCAGCTCATACTAACTTTACTTCCTGCAGCATGGACATGACTTTTTTTACAGATAAACAGATTTAATTTACATAGTCTTCAAGGCAGCCAGATGGAAAAACAGTATTGATTTCATGTCTGACCCCTGCAATTCAGCACTTCGATCTAGTGAGCTAAAAAGGCAGACACCCTGACCTGTGGTTAAATACTGCAGTCTGCAGCACACAACATTTTCTCAATGGAGGAGGAAGGTAGTTAAGGCTGGGATCATGCCTTGGCAAAGACCACCCACCAAAATGAAGGCACCTTTGGAGCTGGTCACTATCAGGGGCACCACCAGCAGGGCAGACTCCACAGCAAGTAGCAGAGAGAAGACACCTCTTCTTAAAAAAAGCTATCACCTCCAAATGAAAAGTGTAGCATGTTGGCAGGTGGGGTTACATACTTTGTGTTTGAAGGTACCGTGAAAGAAGACAGAGGACTTACCCTCCACAAGCCCTGCCCATCAGAAGAAAGAGCCTGCAGAGGCTGTGCTAGTGAGAACACTTGGGAACACTTCCCACATTGTTTTGGGTTTTTGTTTTTCTAAACATTAATGAAACTCACTGTAGCTTACAACTGAGAAAATGAAGATAGAAACAAGGATAAGAAGATAGAGCAAAGCTAAATATAGGTATAGTTACCTGATGCTTTAGGTAATTGGTGAATCATTTCAGTACTTGCACTTGAATTAAAGCATTTGAAAATTAAAGGCTGCTGGTGTGCAATCTATGAAAGAATGGAAGACTACATTACATGCATATCCACGCTACATCTCACAGATCCTTTTTTCCCCCCTCCTCCTCCTCAAGATTATCTGTATTTTATGTTACAAGATGAATTCATTTTGTTCTTTATACAAAGTTCTTTAACACAAGGAGTACCATTAATTTGAAGAGACTCAAAATATTAAGCTAACAAGAGATGAAGCTATCATCATTCAGGACTCTATATAAACACCTTCTTCTGCTTCCCTTAATACTGAAATTTAAAACGTTGACTGTGACTAAAATAGGTGAGTGAGTGCAGTAACTTGGCATAATCATAAGCAATCATCCAAGATAAATGTGATCTAATACTTGTAATTTAAAATTATCTTGCAATCTGACTTACAAAATAAAGAAAACAAAGATATCATTCAGGTGAGTCAACATTTTCATTACAGGCTGCCTATCACAGTGAAAACTCAAGTGAATGGCATTGCAAAGGAACATGTTCTTGTAGAAGTTATCAACATGTAACTCAAAACAGTCACAAAGTAAGCGTGGTGTATATAGATTTATTCATTTCTTCAAACCTGTTCTTATTAGTAGAACACAGAAAGAAAAGTCAGGCAAAAAATAGAGAGATCTACAAAAGACAAAACCCTGCTGGAATAATCCACAGGTAACAGAAAACTTCATTTACAATTGATGCAAATATATCAAGCTTGGATATCAGAATGATTACGTTTTAATGCCGGGCAATTCTGGATAGAGATAGCTTAAATCACACTGAAATGACTGACTAATTTTTGGCTGAGGTCATGTATTTTAGTCTTGCTTTGCTCAAGCAGTCCACCACAGAGTACTTCTGATCAAATACTGTTTACATGACATATGAGAAAATACTTCTCTCCTCCGAAAGTTTACAGCACCTAACCTAATACAAATTAAAAATTTTGGCTGCAACAGGCAGCAGCAATAAAAGAGAGAGTTAATCCCTTTTTTCTTTTTTAAAAAAATCCAATATTAAACAGATCTATGCATAAACACGTCTCTTTCTGGAAGATACCTTATAGATCAGAAAACTATTTGTAAGATGCTAGCACAGACAAATCAAGGAAGGCTGATTTAGGTTCCAGATTGTGCATTTATCTAGCATAAGTATTTATGCTTATTAAGTCTATCAAGAACCCTATTATTAAGAAGCTTGTTAACTGGGTAACAAGCTCTTCTCATGCTATGGTGCCGTAGTAGGAAGACTCAGGCACAATGGTGAAAAAAAATAAAATCAGCTAATCACTGAAAAAATATTTTCTATTCTTTGTACTCTTCAGACTTCAATAAATCAGAGAGCCTAGTAGTAGTTCCTTGGGAAAAAATAAATAGGGATTCTTTTCATTCAACACACACTCTAAGAAACTCTAACAAACAGGCCTGAGTGGAAACATTTAATTTTATTGCACAGCAGGTAATTCTGGATGACCTACCATGATAATCACCATGACATCAGCTACCCTATGGAAGGATAAGAGCTATCTTGAAAAGCTACATTTTGTAGAATGATGCAACTTCTGGTAAGCTGGGAGACAGCCCCAGAACTGGCAATCACAGTGGTAAAATTTCAGGAGGACTGAAGTCCTCCACAGGAAGTCCACCTAAGGCTCACCACGTTGCATGTAAAGAGAGCTGCTTCTCTCCACAAAGAGCTCTTTCCAGTGCAGAAAACATGCAGCCTCTGCCCTCTGAACAGCTCAATGCTCCATATCGCTACTGGTCAGCACTAACCATGGCTAAGTGAAAAATCCATGGTATGCATTTAGTGCTCAAGATTAGCAGTCGATTAATGTGACCTACTGGCCCCACTTCGTATACCAAGTCCCTTACGTAGCCCTATCTGGTAGATGCAACAGAAGGGTTATGCCACCTAATGCCTTAATTCTGTAAACTTTCCCACTCAGACAGAGCCCCAAAAAACTTTGTGTTAAACAAAAATTAGATTCACTACAGGAGTTAAATTCCTTTACAATAGAGAGAAGATTCAATGTGATCAGAACAGAGAAAACAATCTCTGTCCTATATGACATTTTCTTAGAATATCCTTCTTCATAAATTTAAGTTAGTCTTCCTCTTAAAAATTTTACAAAGTCCAGAATTTGTTTGTTGGTGGGGTTTACGGCTCTTTCAGGGAAGTAATAAAATCACATACCTAGTATTTTGACAGTGTACTTCTGGTAATTAATGAGCTGAAAATTTCATCATCTCTGAAAATGTGTCCAATAAAGAAACAGCAGAAACAGCTAGTTTGTTTAATTATTAGGGGGTGGGGGTGGAAGATCTGTGCATCTCCTAGGAGAATAAACTTTACAGTTGTCACAGCTGAAAGAAAAGCTTTCAAAAGAACAAAGCTTGTAACTCATCCTGAGTCATTTCTGCATATCAACATTGACTAGTAGCTGGGAGCTTATCAAACTGTTGGTTGTTGGTTTGGGTTTTTTTAAAGAGTTTAACTATAAAAATAATCAGGAGAAAAAGTAGAGGCAATCCACACACCTCTGCCCCTCAAGTCATTGCCTCTAGAGAAACTGACTGCAGAAATTCAGGTCGACATCAGATGATGCAAAAACCCACAAAACTCCTTTACTTATCTGCGTGGCTTCCAGCAGTGAGTGCCCAGAGCCAGCTGGGAGACAAGACAGCTCCAGACAGGGACCACAAGGGTCACAACAATGAATACTTCACTGGACACTGTACTCCAGTGTGAATGCAGCTCTCTTCTCCAGCTGGCAGCCATACAAAACATTGACTTTGATCCCTGGACTCTCAACATATGTGCTCAAAGATCTTCCCTCTCATCACCATTTTCTTCACCACCTCGGTTTGGAGAGGACTAGTGAAGGGTGGGACCTGACTGCTTTTTTATCCCAATGAACGCTCATTTACTTCCTTTTAGTAGGTCAGAACTTCAAGATGACATGATGGAAAAGGCTAAGACCACAAGGTCATCCTCCTAGCACTGTGGGGAACCTTAAGGTTTGAAAGCCACTTACAATGCAGGCAAAACAGTGCTGGTAAGGACAATTTATTTCTCTTTCTGCAGTTGATGACCTTCACGTGACTGCTTCTCTAAGAAAATACAAAACACTAAGTACAGGAGCTCCAGCAAGGACCTAACTGGAGAAGAACTTCTATCTGGAGAAGCAGCAAGAACTGATGAATTGATGTTTACAAAAGTTTGTGTAAACTGAATAGAAGCCTTGAGACTTAAGATGGGAAGAGTTCCCTGGGTATGACTTCATGGCAAAGAGACTTTCTTGTAGTCCAGTTGTATATAGCTATACATAGAGATATGATAGCGATAGGACGAGAGGAAATGGCTTCAAGTTGCGTCAGGGGAGGTTTAGATTGGATATCAGGAAGAATTTCTTTACCAAAAGAGTGGTTAAGCATTGGAACAGGCTGCCCAGAGAGGTGGAGGAGTCGTCAACCCTGGAGGCGTTCAAAAAAGGTGTAGATGTGGCACTCCAGGGCCTAGTTTAGGAGGCATGGTGGTGTTAGTTGACGGTTGGACTTGATGATCTTAGAGGTCTTTTCCAACCTTAATGATTCTATGATTGTCTTCATACTATTCACTGACCTCTGTCAGTATCACAGCAAGCTTTGCGGTCCTCTTTTCCCCATCATCAACTTCAGGGTCTGAAATCCGCTGAGAAGTATAAAATGGGCAGACACCAAACAAAAAAAAAGAAGGAGATGGCTCTAGTGGTGAAAGAAGGTTTCATCTTACAAAATCTTGTCCCTTCTCCTCTCTGCTTCTTGCAACTTTCCATTTCTTCACATGCTGGCCCACCCATTGTCAGGAAGGACCACCAGTTTTGGCTCATTCTTTACCTGTCAGAAATGCCCTGCCAAACTCTCTTGTCTCACCACTTCTCTCACAAGCCCTCCACAGACCTGTATCCCTCTTCTTTTCTGGCCTTTCCGCAACACTAACCACACTGCAGAGCCACAACTCAGAGCGCCTCATCTCCCTCAACTGCTTTACTTCTACCGCTTTACTGCCATCCAAACCTGGCCCTCTCTTTAGTTTTGCCTGTCCACCAGTGTCTCTGCAATGCTCTCTCCTGAGCAAGCTTTGGTGTCCCTCTTTCCTTCCCATGACACCACTCACCCTTACAGGGATCGGCTCCGTCCCCTCCTGCTCCATGCCTGTTCCTTTTTCCCCCAAGACTTCCCCCATCTGTGAATGGAGATCCTGGGCAAAGGCTGTCCCAGGAAAAGAAAAAACACATTATAAATTATGAACTTTCAGTAAGCTGGAGATGCGCAACCTTTTCCTCTGAGAAAGAGTTAAAAGAACAGCAGGACATTTAAACCAGTTGAAGAAAGAAAACCCCTAAAAATTCTAAGCCACATTTTCAACTACTCCAATACCTTCAGCAGACAATCAAGATGAGAGCTTGCACCTTTCAGAGGTGCACACTCAGTGAAAACCGTATCGTCAGGAAAATGCAGTTTATTCACCAACATTTTTCCTTCAAATCAGCAAGGACACAACTGTTCAAAATACGGATTGGAGGAAACAACTGTTCATTTTGAGGAACAAGATTTCTACAGCTTATAGAAAACAGACATCAAGCCTATCACATGTAACACGTAACATAGCATGTGTTACCTGCAGGATAATCAGTAAGATGAGTATACACCAACAAATTCATGCATCAGTATTCTTTTGCATAGGAGTACAGTCATATTTTTACATCATGTAGCAGAGCTGCAGCACAGTGTAAGAAAAGTTGGTGCCAGTAGAGGGAGGCAGTTGCTCTCCAGGACATGCATCTCCACATTCCCCGATGCACAGTAGGAAGCCAACGAGTTTGTTTTTGTGGAAGTGAACTCACCCCATAGCCATTGTGTAAATGTGGCTTTAAATCAAGCTGTAATTAGATTTTGCTGTATTTAACAAAACCCCTCTTGTTGCTCCTCTTTACCAGCTCTAGACAGGAAATAAATGTATTTGTGAAAGAAAAAAGGAAAAAAGTTTATGCCTCTTCCCGGAGCATGTCCTGGCACGCATGCAAAAGTAAGTACAAAACACAAAACAATGAGCTTACAGGACACTCAATCTTCACATTACGTAGGAACACAAAGATCTCTCAGCTGGTCCATTGTTAAATGTCACCTCACTTTTACCAATATTCTGCTTCAGCACATTAACCTTGTTAAAAGATACTAACAGTCCAACACTTGGAGTCTAGCTTTTCTTCATAAATTTAATTTACTTGGCAGAAAACACAAGTGGAAATCTTCCACTAAAGACTCAGGCAAACTAAGACTGCCACGTATTCATTTTAAAACAGATCTTTTCTTTCCCTCTTATTTTAACTATTATGGTCATAGCACTCCCATTTTTAACCAAATAGCTTTATCTCCCCTCACAGCCTTTATACAGACTGGTAGCCCTAAAATAAAACTGTGTGTGTTTTCTTCAAATCCACTTTACTATAATACATGTTGCACAGGGTGGTTTTATTTTGTTGAAGTTCTTTATGGACTAAACTGCGTATTTCCACTGCACTTCACATTGCCATATGAGGAACTGCATGGCAAATGAAGTTGAGTCCACTCAGAATAATAAACAGTTTCAATTGTATTTTGACTCCAAAGCTTACAAAGAACTTTATGGTGGTGGCGACAACAGTGGATACAATGGTAAACTGGTGCAAGGAAGTCAAGAGGCCATGCCCAAGGCCACACAGCAAGTTAGCTGCTGATCTAAGAACAAAAAGTTTCTGCTTTTAATCTAGACCTTCTTCCCAGTGAGTCAAAACCTACTGATAACTATCTGGTCTTATAAAAGTTTCAGATTCTTTAGAAAAAAAGAGACAAACCGCTAATTACTTATTTGCATGCATGCAACCATTGCTTAGGATTCATTAAGTTATTTACAGAAGTTACTCATTTTTACGACAGTCTGAAAAGCGTGCCTTTTCAAAACAAACTTATTTCAAGAACATATGCTCTAATACCCTAATTCCCTACAAATCTTCTATTATGCTGCAAAGTTTTAAGAAACCTAAGGCTGGTTTAGACGACTCAAGAGATAACCTCGTTCTGAAGTCAGTTTGCAGTTTAATCTCTAAATGGAAAAGATCAAGGTAAAAACAAATATTGGGAGTAGATTCTCATCCTACACCTGTAGGAGAATTCTTACATTTGTGTTTTTGAAATAGCCAATACTAGCTCTTCCGGAAGGCAGGATAATGAAGTTTGGTTCAGTACTGATCCAAAATGACAATTCAAAAATTCTTATTATGTGCAATTTCTGCTTCTGAAACTGTAAATCACCTGAGCAAAAGCTCACAAGTATTCAGCATCCTAATTCTAACTGTATCTCTACTGGTACAAAAAAAAAGTTTAAAATTAAACATCCTGCATAAAAAAAGAAACCCTAAATTTGCCATAACCAAAAGAGACTATACATATGCTTATTTTTGCTCACCTTCTTTGACCCACAGAAAACAAGAGCTTTTTTTTCCTGGAAGTCTGGAAATTGGCACAGTATAGTGTGCCACAACTGTGGCACACACTAGATCCACAACTGTGTGAAACATTACGAATATTAATGTCTAACCAAGCCAACAACTCAGAAAAAAGCTGGGGGAGAAATCCCCTAAGGCATGTAGCCATGGTATGGTGCCACAACTAGGAACGGGAAGTTTCTACACTAACTCCTAAAGTGGAAGCATACAATAGCATTAGCCTTATCTTATTTAAGTTTCTTAACAGCAAGACTGCATCCTCCTGACAGCATTCTGTTTCCAGCAGGACTCAAACTCCAAGTAAGAGTGATTCTTAAAATACAGTAGGAATAGCTATGTTTGGCAGAGCTGGAACCATGAGGACAACACAAACAGCCAAAACAGTTTATTCAGGTTTGACTCAAGAGGAAAAACTAAATTTCAGGCTAGATAAAAATAAGACACAATATATTCAAAGAAGCTTCAAGACTACCATTTTTAGGTCATGCCCTGTACTTTTTCCTGCTTTTCAATTCATACGTAGGAAGGTCAGATCATAAGTGGCTTCCACTGTGGCATTTCAATTCAGATTATTCTCTACATAATAATTAGTGCCTTTCTTCTCGTCACTTACATACTGTTTTGCTAGTCTGAGAATATTTATATTTATTTCTGTGAAGTTTTTTTTAATCCCTTCAAAGTACCAGCATCCTAGGCGTAGCTATCTCACGCTCCATGAACTTTAGTGCAAATGCTATAAGCGCTTCTTTTCTTCTTAACAACTTCATTACAGTGTTTATACAGGAATACAGTGCTAGTACTGTAACCATGCAAAGCAAATACGCTGTAGTAAATGTAAGCTTTATTCAAAGTGTAGCTTTAGAAGTGTTTATGGCATACTCCAGCCTGGACTGCCAGCGCTAGTGTAGGGAAAAAGGCAAAAGGAAAACTAACTGACAGACCTTTCATGCTAACAAGAATTTTGCAACAGTCAAAATGAAAACCTATGGGCTAAATGTATTGCCATAATGCGTCAACCTGCCTGTTGAAGTCAGCTGCATTTCAGTTCCAGATAGGTAGTCTGAGTAGAAATGGTTGAATATTGGAAAAATCTTACCAAAAAAAAAGGGGGGGGGGGCGGGGGGGAAAAGGCCTCTTCCTTCTTCTGAAGATGTGTGTTGTTCCTTATAACACCCTTCCTTGAAAGGGTATTGGGCAGCACTACCCCCAGTATTTTGATATTCTGCAACACAAGACAAAATTTGCAAAATAGCAGCCAGGGAGAAATTTATAANGGGGGGGGGGGGGGGGGGGGAATAGGCCTCTTCCTTCTTCTGAAGATGTGTGTTGTTCCTTATAACACCCTTCCTTGAAAGGGTATTGGGCAGCACTACCCCCAGTATTTTGATATTCTGCAACACAAGACAAAATTTGCAAAATAGCAGCCAGGGAGAAATTTATAACTGTACAAACACTAAGGATCCAGATTTGTCACTGTGACAACGTGATGCTAATGCTGAGGCATTTCATCCATCTTCAGGAAGCATTTCAGAAAATAAATTTAAGCTGTTCAAAATTTCTTGGCAATATTTAATATCCAAAATCTCTATTATGTCTAAGTTAGCAGCTACTGGATATAAGCTGTCCTTATGTTTATAGGAAACATAATCATCACACTGTCACTGTATGCTCTCCTACACTATTATCAAAACAGATTTTGTAGCAGAAAATACATTCAATACATCTTAAAAATTCAGTTTTTATACTGTGAATAAAACTATTCAGTAGTTTGAAAATCTACAAAATTGTTTTAAAGAATGTTTGAAACTGTACTGAAGTTCAGGCCTGTAAATCTGATGTTTTTACTGTTTTCCTCCAGACAAGCAAAATCATTAATATTTGTAATTTGGATTCACGTACTTCTCTATCAAGTCTCACATGGTAGCCTTTTCAAAGAAAACAATGCAGCTATCAGCAACACTGCTCTCCATCTTAATTGTATTCATTATCACCTTCTCCATCCTCTCAAGAAACAAAGGAGCAAACAAAAAAAAAAAAGTCCAAAACCCCTCCAACCCCAGACTCTCGTACAACTCAAATCCCCATCTTCCTCTTTACTAACCCACCGCATCCCAAGCTACCCCTGCAAAAAGGACCTCAATCCCTCTACAACATCTTTTCAAGCTATTTGTTCACCATGAGATTGTTAAGTGTATGTGAGAGAAAAATGTTTAGAGAATAAAGAACCTGGATCAAAGTTACCTGAGAAATGGAAGCAGAAATCCTCTTTTTAAAAAGAGATAAAATGTACTTCTGGCAAGCTAGTGGGCAAGTATCAAGTCATGATTTTTCCTTCTGGCAGAAGTTAGCACGACCAGCACACAGACGACCAGCGAGGGACTTCCCAAGGAAATACAGCACTTGGGGAGAAAAGCAGCGTCATGACCTCGTCCTAAGGGCTATTTTAGAAAAAAATTTCTGCCAGAAGTAAAGCACTTAAGCAAGACTGAAATCCCATTAAGGAAGAGAATAAGAAGGAGAGTTGCATACTGTAAGAGGCCAACAGCCTCTTACAGTAGAGAGTTTAAATAAAGTCAAAAGCTATTAGTGGGGGCAGAGGGGAATAGGAAAGGAAACAAAGGCATAAAAGTTGGTGTACTACGAAAATCTGCACTATTGGTTTCACTTCTTCAGAAAAAAATATAGTTCTATTTTAAGAACCCTTTTTTTGACTGAGCCAAAACAACACTGTTGCATTTTACCGCCTCTAGCAGGCAAAAATGGAAGAACTTCCAGAAGTTCAGAGCTTCTGCACAAAGTGGAAAATTATTACACTAGCTCTTGACACTCCCGTTGAATGAAGGCCTGTTTTTTGGTTTTGCCTTTTTGTTTGTTTGTTTTTGAGGAAAAAAAGTCTCCACTGAAAGGCACACGTGGCATGTAGATAGACCTGCTTTTGCTGCTATCACTACCACAGAGCTAAGTACTTTAATTCAGGAAATGCATAAAATAACTGAACAATTTGAGAAAAAAAAATATCATAAGCAGACTGAACTTGCTATTTTGAAATTCCAATCCAGTATTAACGGCAATAAAGCAGAGAAAAGCCATGAATAAAATCCAACACCATGATATCTCAGAGATACAGAGATGCCTGAACAAATCAAAATCATCAGTTTTGGTTTGCGGTACAGAAGTTTACATTTGAACGCAGCTGGATCGCAGTCAACTAGCCAGCTCCCATAGCAGCACCTTCAAGCTGTATTGATTTCTATGGAAGAAAGGCACTGTAAATCTGCTTGAGCAGCATTGCGTCATTCTTTTGGTTGGCTTGAAGAAGTAAATTAAATGTTTTCCATTAGTACGGTAAAGAAGCTATACAATTTTGTTTTTATTTCGAATAGAGTCTCAAGTTACGGAACACTTTAGCTAACTCTGTGGCAAGGACTACACGTTTCATGTTTGTAAAGCCAGCAATTCAAGCTTATGTGAAACCAGATGTGTACGCTGCACAGTTCCCAGGGCTGTGGAGGTTTTTTTAAATGTGTTGCTGTCGATTAAAAAAAGACCCTGCTTTTCAGTTAAATCATAGAACACACTGAAGCAAAAACAACACACTCTTGCGGGGAAGAAAGGAGAAGGGGAGAGCGAAGGGGGTGGGAGCAAAAGAAAACTTTAAGGGAATAAAAACCACACACACAGAGCAGCATATGAGCAATGCTGTAGTACAAAGAGCAGCACAGTTCTGAGAAGCAATAAGCATAACATTACTTGAGGTAACAAGAACTCCTTGATCAATTATTCATATAATTTACAACAACAGTTACAGCTGCATCAATGGAAAAAGAATCTAGGGCAAATATAAAGTCTTCACAGCTATGAAGTGCCCTTGATTTTCACCAGAACATTTGGCTCTCTGATATCATGTGTTTCTGGTTAGCAACACACCCCTCCAACAAAGGGAAAGAAGAGACAGAAAGGCACAGAACAAACTGCCTTGCTGGAAGTAGTGACAGCATTCAAGGCCGCATGTCAATCCCGGACATTGTGCATCACCAAAAGCTGACAGTACCTTACACTCTGTACATGAATCCTAACCACCCTCCCCCACTCAGGTACATGCATATGCATGCACACCATGGGATTATGCAAATACCTTCTATACCTTCTTTACTCTCTCAATGCGTAAAATTGCACTTTTTAAACTAACATTCAGAAGAAATACTGTATTTTTTCAGTGCATGGTTGCCTCAACTTTTATTGTTTCACATACTCCTAAGGTAAATATAACAAAGCAAAACAGTAAGGAGAGAAATATTTCTGGATTTTTTTTTTTCCTCCACTTTGAAGTCACTGTATAATCATCATCGGGTTTTCTGCTCTGCCAAGGTTTCAATACAGTATCCTCAGTTGTTCAAGACAACCTTGCTAGCAGACTGGAGAAACACGGTTGAAGCTGAATTCAAAGAAGTGAGAAGCAGAGAGAAAGGGATGAGTGGGCCTAACCGTGGTTGGTGGTCTTACTCCCAGGCACATACAACAAATCATAAGGGAAGGTTATGGGGTGAAATGCTGACCATGCTAATGGCAAAGCTCATGCTGATTTTGATTTTACTCTGCTGATGTTAGGACAATGAACTTTGGTCTAGTTTGGAACCCTAATTCCAGTCTAAATTAGAAAGATCAATAAAGTTTTAACAAGAAAAATCTGCAGTTCTTCTCTGATGAATCAAGGAATGTTTATCTAAGGAACCTTCCAACAATGAAGTTAACACCTTGTAACAGCTATTTTAAAAAAATGCAGAAGTTGACAGACCTTTAGAAAGACCTACGTTTAATCTTGAAGAAATCTGTGGAAAACATTTTCACTCACTTTTTTCAGCCAACTCTACACAAAGTTCAATTAATCTTGTCAGTATGAAGGAAAGATTCTGCATCTATCATCACTACATTCAAAATCCTGGCTATCTAACAAAGCCATAATATAGTCAAATCTCCCAAAGTGCCTGGGTCTGTAGCACTGATAGGTTCAACAAAGTTCTTGGGGTCACACTTTTTCATTCATCAGCATTTGCCATTTACAAGCAAGAATGAGTTCTGGATGACCCTACTAAGAAATAATTACAGTGCTGGTAAGCAGAAGTTCATCATATGCGAACTTCATTCTCCTCCTGTCGCTGAAGACATCCGAGAGTGTTTCCATATTTTTGTGGCCACTTGAAGCGAGCTCTGAATGCGGCAATTAAAGTGGGATACATTTCTAAAAACGGAGCATGCTGTAGAGCTCTGAAACAGCCTGTTCCCTTGTCAACAAAAGAACTGCAGATATATCTTTCTACTAATATTATAAGGAATTATTTCTGGCTCTAACCTACAATGCACTATGTTGTTATTTCCCTCTCCCCCAGCATTTGCTATGACAACATTTGCACCAGGTAGCAATACACACAAAAGAAGGAGAACACTCAGAGATGCATTTGTGTGTTTGTTTAGTAAGAAAAGAAATCCTTATTTTGAAATTGTATCAACCACTTCAATTTGCTTGAAAAAAATGAATCTCTTTACCTTGATGTAAGATTTCCGAGCTCCTGCTAAGGCTCCCTGGCCTGTTTGGAGGTCTTCACCTTTAGCAGAGGTCTCCAGCCGGAGGCAGGTCTCTTCACCCTGGAACTCCCAGAGGCTACTTGCAGCAGTGCCTGGAGACACAGCAACAGGGAAGGCATTTAGCTTCATCATCGTGTGTCAAAGCCACAGCTTTAGGACAGGCAACAAGCGCCTTGCTAGGTTGAATCTTTTGGCTTAAACAACCTAAATTTCAGAAATCAGAAACATATGTCTTCTTTTGGAGATTGAAAGGCTGCAAGGAGGTGGTTAGTGATACCAAACAAGCACTCGGTCAGCTGTAGATGTTCTCTAGCTTTATATTGCTAATCCTAACAGCATAATCTCCAAGCTCTGAAATTTGACAGGTGACCTACAGGTATCAATTCCGAGTTTCTCTCATGTCATTATTTTCCCCATACTGAAACTTGCTCAGAGACACGCTTCGGGAATGCTTCAGAGCAAAGAGCACAAGTGGGAGCACAGGAGAGACATCATCTTCTCAGGTGAGTCACAGAGCGCTGTGCCACTGCAGGCACAAAACCCAGCCCACAAACCACCTTGCCTCCCTGCGCACGACCTCCACCCAGCTGACAAAGCGTTAAATATGCACTCCAGAACGCTGTCTTTTCCTCAGAAATATTCAAAATAAAAATCCTTAAACTCCATTAGGAGGGAAAGATAACAACAAGACTGCCTTCCTGAAATGAATGGGATTCACTGCTGCTTCTTACATGCAAAGCAGCCATACAGAATTTAGTAGGTTACAAGATGTGACCTAAATCCTTGTTTAGGTTTATATTCTTTTTCTCAACGTGCCACCTAAGGTAAGATCAGCTCGAATCATAATACTCTAAGAAGAAAAGTACTCGGGTACCTGAGATTTCTGGGGTTTGGTTTTATTTGACAGTATGTGCTCAAGCACCCTTACTGGCACAACCAGATGGCACAGCAGCTTCTATCAAGCAAACGTTTCTCAGCAGTTTCGAATTATTTTAATTTTCTAATCGGTTATTCACTCTAGAAACAGGACTGCAATCATGTTACAGACCGTGTAATGAAACATGGGGCTCCTTTAACAAAAATCTCAAAAATATTTGCAGAAACTGTTTAAGCACAAATTCAAGAAAGCAGTTGTCTCATACAGTTAACACACCAAACAGGCAGCAATATTTGTCAGATATCAATTACTTCACGTTTCCCCACTCCCAATCTTTGGGGAACCTGCCTGAGTTTGGGTCTTGACATTAGAACACTTAAGATGAGGGTTCATTTCTGTTGGGTGGGTGGATGGAGCTTCATCTTGGAGACTGGCTGCCTTTGAAACAGTGGTACAACAGAAATGAGCAACAATGGAGGGATTTCAGAGACAGATGGGCACCTTCATGTAAGCACTTATAAATCAGTAAAAATAACAAGAAGATGAAGGCATAAGTGTGTTCAGAGTGACGTAGCATTACAGCTACTCAGTTATTCTGGGACTGCTGTAGTACCATTATTCTGGTATTTGGTAAAAGAAGAAAAAAAATAAATAGCATTTTAAAAACACTGGAGGAAAAGAGATGTTTTCCAACCTTGCCTTGTTTAGTAGAACAAAAGCCCAACAACAGATTACCAACCAAAAATACACTCCTGTACTATTACAAATTATTCTGATATTCAAAATTGAGTGTATTTTAAGCAGTAATTCTGAACTGACACTCGTTTCAGTCTCAAAACTAAACAACTTTGCAAGCAAAATGATGGCAGCAACTCATAGTTTAAGATCTCTGTAAGTTCATATTCGACAAGTCAGAGGGAAAAAAGGGAACATGGCCATTAATGGCAGCTAGTAAATCTGTTCCAGCCATGTTTCTTGGCCAACAGCTTGAGCAAGTTCAAGTACAACCACTTTTATCTCCAAGTTGAGTGACAATTTTTACAGCTATCAACTGGTCAGGACAGATGACATCCCCAAAATTCCTAGAAATCTGCTAGATATACTGCTTAAAAAGAAAAACTTGTGACAAAATACTGCGGGGGTAGAAAAAACTTTGTGTCTTTTTGTGCAGGAAAATATTCGGCTTCATTAATTCCTCCCCTTCTGCCCTACTGAAATCGGAGTCCCTTGCTTTCTGCTTCTCCACTAAGTTGCTGGTTTAGAGTCTGCAAAGAATACGAGTTGTAACTCCCGAATTTATATCTGGTGCTGATAATCTTACCAGTCTCCTACAGGAAATACATATCACTGAGTTGGATATATTCATGTTTAAAAAAGAAAGTATAGTATGAGTGTATGCACGTGCACAAATAAATATATTTATATATATATTAAAGTAGCTGCACAGTTATTGGTCAGCTCCTCTGAGGCACTCAGAGCTGCACTTTAAAAATATTTTTATGAAACTGTTTTGTATTTATAGACTACATCCTGAGTTTCAGCCTTTATCGAACAAGCTGGAACCTTTTATGACACACGTCGTTTCCTGCTTCACTGTCCAGTATCAACAAGTCTTTGGGCTTTCTTCCTAAGAAGTTTTCGTCCTCACTTGCTATGTTCTTTCTCTCTTTCATTCTCTTGCTAAGTGTGAAACCAAAGGTTTAGTACTTACAAAAATACACATCTCACTAATTCAGAAGGATCCGTGAATGAAGGAATGGGCTTCTTATTCTAACAATCCCAAAGGCACAGATTTAAACCTTCAAACCTCACTCAAATCTACCTTGAGGTTTCCATAATCCAAACTAAAGTCTTTAAAAATGTAGGATCTCTTGACAAAGAAATAAGCTGATATGGAAACTCAGCAGCAGACAATTAAGCATTTGATAACTTGATGCTTTGATAAGGCATTGCACTGGTTTTGGCTGAGGTAGACTTCATTTTCTTCACAGTAGCTAGTATGGGGCTATGTTTTGGATTTGTGCTGAGCAGTGCTTACACAGAGTCAAGGCCTTTTCTGCTTCTCACACCACCCCACCAGCGAGCAGGCTGGGGGTGCATAAGAAGCTGGGAGGGGACACAGCTGGGACAGCTGACCCCAACTGACCAAAGGGATATTCCATACCCTACGACATCATGCTCAGCATATAAAGCCGGGGGAAGGAGGAGGAAGGGGGCGACGTTCGGAGTGATGGCATTTGTCTTCTCAAGTAACCGTTACGCATGACGGAGCCCTGCTTTCCTGGAGATGGCTGAACACCTGCCTGCCGATGGGAAGTAGTGAATGAATCCCTTCTTCTCCTTTGCTTGCGCGTGCAGCTTTTGCTTTCCCTATTAAACTGTCTTTATCTCAACCCATGAGTTTTCTCACTTTTACTCTTCTGATTCTCTCCCCCATCCCACCAGGGGGGACTGCACAAGCAGCTGTGTGGTGCTTGGTTGCCGGCTGGGGTTAAACCACAACAGGCATTACCTTAATCGCTGCCACTGGGGAGAAACTGAAGTCAGAAAACTGAAACTAGGCAGCTGGAAGAATCTAGCTACTCAAATAAATAAGATATACTTTCTGTGCCAGAAGAGATATGAATGCTTTCTGCAGCCAGAGCACAGATCCTGAGAGGCAATAAAGTTATTTAACAAAGCAAATGAGGTATAGGAGATCTCAGCCGTACATACAACTAGAAACAAGGAAATGTTTACCAATGGATGTTGTGCCAAAAAAATTCAGTCTGTTTAATGCAGACCCTACATTTTCACAGGCAGGAGGTGCTGAGTCACTACTCTCACATCTCTATAGCTTTCAGATAGTCAATTTAGAGAACATGATTTTCACACAGTGTTATGGTAAGTATTGCTCTCTATTACCTTTGCTGGCAAATAAATACATAAGTACCTTCAATATTGGAGGTTTTACTTCTGAGCTGGAAACCTTAACTTTCAGATTTTCTGACTTTATACACAGTTGTTAAAAAAATTCACCCCAATTTAGACCAAGAATAATAAATTTTATCACAAAGTAAGACACCTATAAGAAACTAAGAACCACCTTACTCACCACAAGGTTTGATGAAAATACTGGTAATTTTCCCAAGCAAGAGTTACATCAACTGGACAACTGGAAGGTAGCAACGTCTTTAAAAGTCTCACAGTTTCACTACCACTATTCTTGCAGCTGTGAGCATCTCACTAGAAGGCTCTGGATCAGCACAGCTATCCAGCCACTATATACTGCCAGGGCAAGTTACAGTACATTTACAGAAGCAGAAGGTACCCTAATCTCCTAAATGTTACTTATACTGACAGAAAGCTTCAATTAGAAGCAGATTACCAAGTCCAGCACACTAATTTTTTGTTTGCTCGTTTGTACATATGCATGTTTGAAAAACGTATCTGAAAGAAAAGACAAAAAGCAGAGTTTTACCCTCATTAGTTTTCTGCCCACATTCTCAGATACTCTCTTTTCTAGTCTCCAAGACTGAGGGTTTCATTTAAGGTTCATATCAGTTATGGATTAAGCACTCTGTGTCCATGGACATACACAGATCAGGTACAGACAAGCTGTCATTTTGTGATCCACATACATCGTTGCACCATTTATCAGAAAAATAAAACAAAGCCCTTAATGCAATCCTACGATTACTTAAAAAAATCAGAGCTTCTGCCCTTCCAACCTTCCTCACTGGATGACTTCTAAGTTTATAAAGGTAAATGATAAAATATGCATTTATTCTAGGAACTTTTTAATGGAAGTCTAGCACTTTCCTGGAATGAATCACAAACAGTCATGAAAGTATAATAAAAAAACCAAAAAGGAACACAGAAAAACAGGTTTTCTGGCCAGCGTGCTACCTCATTCTGCAGGAAGGGTTTTCTTTTTCTAGAACTAAAAAAAAAGAATGAAAATAAGTATAGACATTATGATGGAAATAATTAGGGTTCTTAAGCATCAGTGGACAGCCTAGTAAAACAGGACTCCAAAGACAAGTAACAAGAGATGGCGTGTCTCTTGAAGAAATTGTCTTGGAGGGCAATGGAAGGCAGGGAAGTTACAGTACTTGAACAAAGCAGCAGTATGGACAGACCCGATGGGTTTCCATCCTGCCACTCTTTTCATGCACCTGAGGAACAACAGTCAGAAGCGAAGCAAATTAGTGACAACAAAAAAGCAGTCAGATTTAGGTCTGGTAAGACAAACAGTTAAGATAAGTAGTTATTGAAGAGGATGGACATACCTGTCATAGGGAACCATTCCTTCAAGAAACTCCACTGAAAAGCAGCAGATGATTGAAAGTACTGCCCGGTTGAAAGCACAAACACAGTTCAAGAGGTACCGACTAAAAACTGCAATTGGGAATTTATGAACTGAGTTTATATGCTAATGTACAATCTCCTACCATCTTCAGTCAGTGTGAATATACACCTCTAGGCAAGGGACTTGAAAGAAGAAAGCCTGTATACTTGTGAACGTTCCTGGGTTCAGTGACGATGGCTGAGCTAAGAGTTGAAAGAAAGGCTGTGAAACTGTAAGGAAAACAAGGTATATGATGAAAGGCAAGTATAAGGATTCAAGTGACAAGAGAAGATAGGCTTAAGAAGGGGCCTGGTACCATAATTTATTTTAAGTAAATATGACTAGGAAATTCAATCAGAACATCAAGGTTCTTAAGTTTTCCCTGTGAAAGGGAATAGAAAAATATCATGCTGCCTTATTACTATAAACATTACAGAGAAGCATAAAAGAGGAAACGGAAGTTGAAATTAAGGCAAAAGAGACCCTTTGTAAGAGTTTCTGGTGAGTTCTCTAGCAGTTAAAAAAGTCAATTAAGTTCCAAAAAAGGGTATCATTAAAGGTATCGTTCAGGGATACCATTATATGTATGCCAATGAGATTCATGGCTTGGAGGTCTTGAAAATAGTTTAAGACTTGGATACAGCCCTGGAGATTTCAAATTATAAAAAACAGTGCGATCTCTGAGTCTTTATTGATGATCCAGGGAACATGTCAGCATACACCATCTTAAAGAATTATGTCCAAAATATAAATGACAGCCTGGGTCTAACACCTGAAGTAAACCAAATTCTGAAACTGTCCTTTTTTTGAGTTTGCAATTTAGGTTTATTAATTTTTCATAGTCCCCATGAAAGCATGACCACTTCATAGTTCATGAGATGCAAGCTAAGTAATTGGTTTGACTTTAGGACAGACATTAGAAGCAACCATATGCTATCACCATCCTTGCCTGCTATTTGGGAGAAATCTTAAGACAAGACATTCATGAAAATGTACATGAGAGTAATCATATGCAGCTGAAGAGGGAATCACATACATTACAGCACCCTGTCTGCATTCTCACAACAAACTTTCAAAAAAGTTTGATAATGGGTAAAGCTGGAACTCTACTAAGCATAAGAAAAGCATGGAACTAAAAAGCATGAACTATGCATGAGACAGATTTCAGACCTGACACAGGTGACACCTCTCTGGCTTTTAACAGTGATGCCATTATCATTTTAAGAAAGAACGCCTAGACACTTTCAAAAGTCTTTGCAACATCAAAGCTAGACAAATGTTACTTAATGTCTTCAACAGATTTGGACTCATGATTGTTTTTGTTGCAAATCCAGCCACGCTTGGAGAAGTAGGATTTTTACGCAAATTATAAACCAAATTTGCTGTAGCCTCTCATCTTCCCCTCATCTTGCTATATCCGCATAAGACAAGCTGTGCAAGAGACATAGTTCTATCCTGGTACTGAACCACCACATGAGATGTGTTAGTTCTCCCTTGGGTATGACCAAGGGACAATGACCCACATTCAAAACAATAAAAGTGACATCCAGTCCCATTAAATGATCAGATCAAGACAGTTCTCAGGTTTTCAGGACACAGTTAGTTGCTGAAGTAAAACCTGCCCAAGCAATTTTGCCAGGGAACAATGCCAGAAAACTGCAAGAGTGGTTCTCCGAAGTACCTGAAGACTAGAGGCATTACAGCACTTTCGTCAGAACTGTGGGAAGTCCGGGAAATATGAAAGTGCCAGATGGTGACTGAATACTGAGCCACACACACATTTTGGAGGAGTTTCAGATCTTGCTCACTGCCCAACACAACAAGAACTAGATTTACAATGTAAGCTTGAGAACTAGAATAAGTACAAATAATTAACAATGAGACATTTGCAAACACAGAGGATACAAAAAAAGTTATGCACTTCAGAAGAAATAAGAAACAATTGGCAAGAGGAATCAGCTGAGAGGAACAGTCATCAAGGGAAACATCATGGGGAACGAGAGGCTGGAGAGCAGCCCTGTGGAGAAGGATCTGGGGGTTCTGGTCAATGGCAAGTTGAACATGAGCCAACAGCGTGCCCTGGCAGCCAAGAGGGCCAACCGTGCCCTGGGGTGCATCAAGCACTGCATTGCTAGCCGGTCAAGGGAGGGGATTGTCCCGCTCCACTTTGCACTGGTGCGGCCTCACCTTGAGTACTGTGTGCAGTTTTGGGTGCCACAGTATATTAAGGATACAAAGCTACTAGAGAGTGTCCAGAGGAGGGCCACCAAGTTGGTGAAGGGTTTAGAGGGGAAGCTGTATGAGGAGCGGCTAAAGTCACTCGAGTTATTCAGCCTGGAGAAGAGGAGACTGAGGGAAGACCTCATCGCGGTCTACACCTTCCTCACAAGGGGAAGAGGAGGGGCAGGTGCCGATCTCTTCTCCCTGGTGACCAATGATAGGACCCGAGGGAATGGCAGGAAGATATGCCAGGGGAGGTTTAGGTTGGCTGTTAGGAAAAGGTTCTTCACCCGGAGGGTGGTGGAGCACTGGAACAGGCTCCCCAGGGAGGTAGTCGTGGCACCAAGCCTGACACCATTCAAGGAGCGTTTGGACAATGCTCTCAAACACATAGTGTAAATTTTGAGATTGTCCTACACAGGGTCAGGAGTTGGACTCGATGATCCTTGTGGGTCCCTTCCAACTCAGGAGATTCTATGATTCTATGATTATCATTTCATTAGGCATGACTGAAATACAGATGGACGTTACAGCCTGAAAAGGCAAATTTTCCTCTGGTCTGAAAGACTCTCCAGCCCACGCTTCTACATGCAAGTTTCCAGGTAAAGAATATTCATCAGCAAGTTATTAAAACCCCAAAGTAGCAAGAATTTAATTTAATCTATATTCCCTTGAGAACAGCCACTTGCTTACCCTGCATCACACCCAGACCATGCAATTCTCTTGCAGTACTTCACAACTCAGTATAACCAGGAAGACTAACCTGGTTCCTAGTTATTCAACTGTAATTGTTTCTCTTCGGATGTTTTACAGCTGGAGGAGGAAAGGATACAGACAGATGAACTCAGTTTTGGACTTTACATCAGTCAACAGATGAAATGTTAGTAATAATAGACATGAAACAGATATATTGCCCATGATAGGAAATACTAATCCTACAGCTGGGCTTCAAAAAAACCCTACACTTTGCTGGGAATAACAAGATATGCAAAGCTTTGACTCAGGGTCAGCCCACACGGTCAAACATACAAAGACAACATAAATCTGAGATTATTTCTAAAACTTACTTTCCAAAGCACAAAAGAGTGAGCACCAAAGTATTTATAAAACACACCAACATCGAAAAAAAGCCAGGTACAAGGGCAATATATAGTAGGGTAGAGACCTCAGCCAGGCACAGATGCGCTGCCTGCTGCAGCGGTCTGTCCTGCTCCCTGTCACCAGCCAAGCTTGGGGACCCAGCTCGACTCTTGTGGCTCACACAACCAGGTTTCATCCACATCAGACGTAAGGCAGGGGAGCTCCCTGGGACAGTACGTAACTGGGGGATACCCCAGGACCCTGCACTACTGCCCAAGCTCTCCTGCTCAGGGAGGCTCAGGTCAACACACCTCAAAGTACACACACTACAAACTTTTCCTAGAAACTACATTAAAGCATGATCGTTATTTATTAAACATACCTAATATACCTAACACCTCCCTTCGTGACCTGTTTCAATAATTTGTGATCATCATTGATAGGAACAGTAAAACGGTATCACAACTAGCAGGAAAAAGATTGCCGGGTATGATTCAGCTTTAATGAGGCAATGGACGGAGTCCTTGCATCACGCCCAGCGACGCATGGACACAGGATGTCTTACCAAAAGCCTTCCTCCCTAGACCACAAGAAGTGGAGCCCACCCCTAGGCCACGGGCTCAGTGCTTAGGACAACCCAGTAGATATTTACAAAAAGCAGGGATTAAGTACAACATGCCAGCTCTGCAAAGTCTACCTTCATCAGAGGCATTTAATAATAACGTTCTTGTGCTGCACACCACAATTTTGAGAAGCAGAGAAGGAAACAGCTTCATATACTCATGCAACTCTAGCTTAGAAACAGGCCATTTGAGGCACTTCTGTACAGAAGTAAAAGATACACAAGATCCCACGATTGTTTACTTTGTTTAAAGCTAGTTATCAAAATCCAGTTATTGGTCAAAAGATTTTAATGAAAATACAAATTAGTGCTACCCAACATTTCAGTGCAGTGCTGCAGCACTTCCATACCCCAGAGGAAGCGAATCCAGGCAACTGCTCCACTCCAAGTAGCGGGAAGCTGGCAAACACAGGCAAGAGGCAAGCAGCCAAACCAACTACTAACACTAAGAGCAGTATAAATCAACAGTTTGAATCAGAAGGTTTTACACTTCCTTTCTGAGGACTTAAGCCACTTATTGATTCTTTTATAAACATTTATCAACCTTGTATTACATCTCTATGGTAAGGCATGAAAGTGGCAACAGTTGCAGAATACCTCCATCAGTTTGACCTTGATTTGTGCCACTTTTTTTGTCAAATGTCAGATCAGGAGCGAAGCTTAAGAGACTATATTCTTACACTGTTCTGACACAAACTCATAAACCTAAACTTCTGACACTTTTTTTACTCCTTATAAATAAAAATATCAATCAGGACTTCGCTCCACAGTCGCATCGTATCACCACATGCAGCACAAAAAGCCACAGATAGCTGATAGGGCTTTTCAATGGGTTGCCATGTGGACAGATTTCCTTTTATAACCCTTATCCTTATTTAACAGCACTGAGGTCAGGAAAGAAGTAAAGAGCATGCAATATTAAAAAAAAAAAAAAACCAACAAACTTTCAAAATAGGAACAGAATCCATAAAGTAGATAGTTGTTTCACAGCAGCAGTCACAAAGGAAGAGAAAGGACGCATGGGAGGTCGCAACTTGCCGGTTGCACATCATCAGTCCGTAAAGCAAGGTCTCTTTTCTACCCTGAAGCCAAAGGGCAATTGAGTGCTCATCCTACCCTGTCACTCATTCTGCAACTACCCAGCAATTCTTTTTTAAATAATAGAGATGGACCACTAACACTTGCACTGGTTAATCTTTGGAATTTCAAATGATCCCACAGCTAAGAAAATAATGCTGGTCATTTGGGTTACAAAAAGATCTCCAAAAATACATGCAACATTTTTGCATATCAAAATATGTATTCTTCACTGGAGGCCCTCATATATCCCTAATGATGCGTATTTTGATGATTCCACCAGACTAATAAATGTCAACACGGCATTCTCCCTTGTAAAAGTTGATAACATTTGCTATATCAGATATGCTGATGTTCCTGCAGAATATTCTGTGCAAGTTATCTACAAAGATAGGCACACAAACAAGTATTAAACCCCAAACACTGAATTTGAACATTCTGAATTGCAAGCTCAAATATATGAGGCATCTAAGGTGCTTGTGTAACTTAAAAATTAAGTATCAAAAGCACTAAAGACAAAAGGAACAAACTTTAAAATGAAGTCCAACATCTGAAGAGATTTCAACCTTGGTCTTTATTGCAGTGCTATCATTTCTACTGCTGCATTTTCAAACTGTACCAACAATGCATTTAAGTTTCCAGTTATGTTTTTGTGCTAATAAAAAAGGGGATAAATTTTCAGAGTTGTGCCTCCTCAGACCCTACTGAAGGGTTTCATAGGATGCAATTCAAGACAGAATACGTTTCAATTTGCTTGCCACAAAACAGGGAATGATTATTTTATTACACTTTAAAGAAAAAATTAGTATACCAAAAGTTACCATTTGGTCACTAACTACAGAAGTTACAATAAAATATGTGGGATGTGAACAGAATTTGATAGGTATACTTAAAATACATTTGACATTTCTCTCCTGCGTTTTATGTTTTTAATGATCTTGATAATCTTTGCTCATTTTACATGCAAATAACCTAACTACGCAAGTTAACTTTTTAATCCAGCAAATTTCAAGTGATTTTCAACACCCGAAGAATTGTTGGGAACAAACTTTCTTTGTATTGACACTACTTCAGCACTTACACTGCACAGCAATTTATTCAGGATGTTATAATTTAGTCCTGTGTGGGTGTCAACTGACTTGCTTCAAAGTCTGCTTCACATCTACGGTAGTTATTCAAGAAGAAGATGCAATTATATTAGTCAGGCTGACTACAATGTCTAAGGCTTCTGCACATCTCACTTTGGGAAGTTAGGACATACAACTCCACACATTGGAAGACTTCCCCTGAAAGCGATAAATATAACATTTCTTGTCTTTTGTCAGCACAAAACCAAGTTTTGCGAGGCAGATAGGTATCATTGGCAGGTCCTGTAGCAGCAGATGGGCAGGCTTGCTGCCTCCCACATCCACAAGATCTTGGGCAGGAACAGGAGAAAAGGAAAGTGTCAATACAGGAGTCCCGAAGACAAGCTTTTTAACTTAAAATTGCCTTTTCTTCCTCAAGTTTGCACTCCTTGATACAGTGTTAGACATGGAAATACAGACTAGTTCTCTAAACCTTCACGTTTAAAGGAACTACTCCAGAAACAACTTTAAGATGCCAACACAGATGGCATCTAACTTACTTAACCTAATTTTTCTGTGAAGTACAGCAGCCATAGCTTATAAATGGCATATTTTAGACAAGCATCTTATCTTGATTTACAGAACTTGCAAGCTGATGGAAAATTCATTACATCCCCTGCGTAAGTTGTTCCATGATTAATTATCCTAATTTAACTACCTTTGCTTTTGGTTCTAGGGTGACACAGAAGCTTAAGGGAAAATTAAAGGCTTCATAACAACTGTTTTCCCTGAGTTTGTTTAAACCCCTAATACAGTAGATTACTGTAGCTGAAACAGCCAAGAATTTCCCTATTCTTCCAGTTTACATATTTAACAGCACTCTTCCCAATTCTTCCAGTTTACATATTTATGCCAGGCCAAGGTGCTGGCGTTGTGGAGCTAAATACACAGGGCAGTGACTGCCAAGGAAGAGGAGCAGGAAAGCTAGACAAGGCCAAAGGAGAGATTTCATGTTTTAGTATCTCCCAATGAATTAAAACAAGAATTGGCAAGCTTTCAGATGTATTTATTTTGCTGACACGGATGTTTTCATGGAAGAAAAGAAAAAAAAATTAAATAATTTGGTCCTGTGGCCAGAGCTTGTTTTAGCAACACCACGAGACCCGTTTTGGGTGGAATGCGATCAGGTCAGGAGGCCCGGGCAGCGCCGGAAGGCCGGGGCCATGGCGTGGGGCCTAGGCCGGAGAGCACGAACACACCGGGGGGAACGTCGAGGGTCCCCGGCCCCAAGCATGGCCCTGCACTGGGAAACACTCAAAACCATTCCCACATCAGCTCTGAAGGAGACCAGGAGAGCCTGCACCTGTGAGCTTTTATGGTGGCGATCAAAAATGCATGGGGGGAAGGTGAGCCATCAATGTTTGAGGGCAGTGGATTCCTCCCTGACCAGCGCTTCCCCAGTCAAGAAGCTTTCTAGCCACGGAGGATAATTTTTGTTGAATAAAGCCTTAAGTTATTAATAAAGAATGAAATCTCTTGACCTAGATTTTCTCCTAGCTTAAAAAAGAAAACAAAATCCATATACACACACAACACAGTCTTCCTCTACAAACACTAATATATTATACTGATTGTACACCAGATCACTTCAAAACAGATATTTCACAATGGAAACAAAAAAAGGCATTTCGTGCCCCTCCCTTACACAGCTTTGTGCAAGAACATGAATACAGATGATGTTTGATTAAAACAGAAACCTGAACCCCAGGCTGAATGTATTTACTTTTCAAAAGCATTTTACAATTTGATTTTCTTCTTGCCTGCTGTGATAATTGATGAAAACTACACAGGGATTAAAATGAGCACAGGTGCGTGTCTACACAGTTCAAAGAGATTTGATCCCAAATGAAAATAACAAGAAAACAAAAAAGCTTGAGTATTTTTAGGAATGGATTTAACACAGCCTAACCAAATAAGCCTAGATTAAAAGTAGGATTTTACAGTGCAGACCTCATGTTACTGAAATTTAAAACTCATATTTCATAATGTATCAGAAACTTTTGCAAACGATACCTGATTTAAGCTTGTATTAACAGCCCTCCAGATCATAAGTGTCAGAGTGGATCCAGAGGAAAAATAAAGGCACTAAAAGCAGTAAAGAGCACTAAAATACAAACAGGCATGTACAACAACAGACACTTGGCACTAAACCAACATTAAATTTATGAGAGGTAAAAGGAAAGCCCATGAGCTGAGAATATTTTACTGCCAATATACAAATCTGCACAAAACCCGTGCTTATTTTCTTTGCCAAATTTATACTGCTACAGCTGGATCACAACTTCCTTGCAGGTCAGGAACCATTTGAAAAGAAATGCATGATACAGCTAATCTTTGTGCCAGCTAATCATACCTAATGCAAAAAAACCATGAATTTCCCCATTTTTCTGTCCCAGCAAAGCTAACTAGCATGTCGCTAATCCCAAATTCATTGCACTACTTCGTTAAACAGATTTAAAAGACAAATACACACAAATCACACAGGATAAAGAATTTATACTGTGCTCAGGGCTCACTGATGAGCTTCTATGAGAATCGAAAAAACCAGTATTCAATTGTATAGAAAACAAATTAATTTGTCTCAAAGGCATGCAAACAAAAAACTCTATGCTTATGTAGACATTTTTATACAACAGATATTTTCTTGCATAAACTTCCTAAAACACTGTTCCTACAGTAACATATATTCAATCTTCTTTTTGAAATAGAATCCAGTATATTTTTAGGCCTCTGAATAATAACAGTAGGAGATTACAAATATATGGATCAGAGATGGAAGAATTCCCTTCCCTCCATCCCCCCCATGCAGGGGGGCAGCTCGCAGCTCCCTCAATGTGGGACATGAGAGTTAATTAGTGGTACCTCCAAACAGGCTTAGTTTTCATTTAAACTTCTTTTTAAGGAGTGAGAACGAGGGAACATTGGCGATCACTTTGCAGAAACACATCACTGGAATGATGAAGATCTGAAATTTTCCAGTCAGCCCTGTAACTACACTTACCTCCATGCGTTTTCATGTACATCTTACCACGGATTTGTATTTTTGTAGCGTCCACTACAGTGCATGCTATTGCAAATCTAAATTAACTCAATCTCCATGTAAAAAATCTTATTGACTTTAGAGATTTAGAAACCTCTGAAGTTTTGACTTTAGATTTTCTAGATTTTTCACACCAACCCTCAGAGGTCTCACCAGGGCACCAAGCCCAGTCTTTCAATAGACTGGTAAAGAAACTGAAATTAAGACATGAAACCCTGGCAAAAAAAAAAAAAAAAAAAAAAAAACAAACAAACCACACCACAAACATATGCTTCTAGTATTTTTTTTTCCTTTAAGCAAAAAGCCACCATTTGCCATACTATACAACTCAGAAATATTTCCTTATAAATTTCTCAGAACACCAAGAAACTAGTTTTCCTATTGCTTAAACTAGCTTGTATGCTAGATATTGTTTTAATTAATGATGACAGATGATTTTAAAAGCTCCCTAAATACAAACATTTTCAGGATAAACAAAAGGAACTGTGTAAAGAGAAAACAGTCTTTTACCAACTTCTTGATCAATTAAACATATTGGTGAACAAATTTAGTTCCATGTTTTTGTCCTGGCCAATATTAATTTTAGATGCAGTTCAATCTGTGCACAACCACATTTAAAACTGCATGGATCATAAAAAGTACACAAAGCAAGACCACTAAAAAAGTGACCAAATGATTTTTCACATTTCACAAAATTCTGAAGGTCAGTTCAAGCCCCAAAGAAGACAAAAACTGTGGAGTTTTTATTATAGAGTATCATTCTGAACATAAGGAACCATATACATTTACTGTAGAGTTAAAAAGTAACAAAAAGTAGACTAAGGCATTCATTGAAAAAAATTAAGACTTTGGATCCTAAATAATTTAGATACTTGGAAATAACCTAAATCTAAAATTGCTATAATTTAGTTTTAATTAACAGATAACCGATTATTTTACTGCAAGAATTTGCATAGCACATGGCTAGTTACTACCCTGTGAAGAGTCTGGGGAAAAAAAAGGCATAAATCTTAACATAGTTCATCATACAATAAAAATCAAAATACCATTGTTAGTGCTTTTTTTTTTTTTTTGAGAGCAAATATAAACAAAAACATGCCCTTTAACACACAGGCAAGTAAACAGGAATAAGACTTTAAAGTGAATCTGCACAGGAAACCCAGGATTAGGGCTGAAACTCTACTCTAATCCTTCTGTCCACAGACAGAGCAGTCACCAGGCAGCATGTGGTCTGGGCATGCACCTGCAATACACAGGCAGGATTTAAAATACCTACAAAAAGATCAAGCTTTGTCTGAGAAAAGTTTCTTTTTGGCTTAGGAAGTGGAGTATTTGCCTTCCTCAAAAACAAACAATAACCACACGCATCAGCTTGTCTGTGATTTTGCCAGAATGATACCTGGATGCGACACGTACACTCAACCCATCACTCCTGGGAAGGGACTTGACAGACTTTGAGAAAACAGCGCAAGAAAACAGAAGAAAAACCCTCATTGCAAACATACCAAATGATTCAAGTTGACACGGTCATACCACACCACTGCTCTGTGAACTCTGCATTACCTTTTTGTAAATTCCAGGATTAACTGATGAAGTCTAAGCACTTGCTAAAGGTCTTCACAAACTGAGGAGGGGAGGAGCAATCCTTCAAACACAATGGAATTCCCCTAACAATGAAATACTCTTAAAAGATAGTATCATTTATCTGGTGCTGCAAAATGACTAGAAAACAGCAAGGTTCATCTTTAAATACCACCTCCTTTTGCCTCACACAATCTTTTCTGATACTTTTATACTATGATGTGAAGCAAAGTTGCATTAGGTGGAAACTTCCAGCTGGGCTAGGGACCTCAGGAATTCCTGCTGTCACTTAGTGGGAGCTCTTCTGGTGCACCTGGGAGCTAAATGAAAGTCAGCCATTCAGAAGTCCATGGACCCATTTTGTTTCACGAAAAGATCGGTCCACTATTAAAAAAATGCTTGGGAAGGGGGTTCTGAATCCTGTGATTATAGGTTTGGCATAGAGTGCAGTAAAAAAGGAGAACCATAGAGAGCGATATACTTTCCAGTGCAGCAGCTTTGAGAAGTCTCCATTTTCCGCTGAGACTGAAACTACTGCTTTCAGTCCTAGGCCATTTTGTCATAAAAGTTTAAATACCAAAGCAGCAAGAGACATTTTGTTTACATTTAGTGCTGCTTCCCTTAAAGTGGAGTGGAATTTAATTTGGTGACATTTATCCATAAAGTGGGTTCAACTCCTACCCTATTTGTAGCCAACACTGACAATAAAACCACGATTTAACACCAGAAAATGGAAACATTTGCAGGCTATTTTCTGACCCTTCCCCCTCAAGCATACAGGACAAGCCGATTGCCATCAGGTCTGGTTTAATACCACTTCATATTCTACCACTAGGTACTTTTCTTCCTTGAAGAGTCAGCTACAGTCCACCCGCTGGATATCACAGAGAGAGAACTCACGTACTGGTTTCCGTACACAATATGCATGCTTGTTTGATTGAAATGAAGCTACAGGATCACATTACTAGGTATATAAAGAATTTTATGGTGTTCATTATTATTTTAAAGCAGTCAGACATCAGCTGCCATATTTGAGCTATGAAGAAACTGTCACAGGCAAGTTAACAAGCTCCTAAAAACCGGCGCTCACTGAGCTGATACTAAAAGATACTTGAAGAAATAAAATAACACTTCAGCTTCCAAACTGAAGACTTTTACATAATTAAGATATGCAAATAGGGATAAACAAAAAGAAAAGCAAAAAAAGTCTTTAAATGGTCTGACTATATCTGCAACCACTTTCTTACTGATAAAGCCATATCCTTGATTTTCAGCTTAGTAAGAGGAAAGGCTCAGATAGTTTCTCTATCTGCTATTTTCTGAATATTATTACAGTGCACTGTTACTGACAATCAAGTACTAATACTAATGGTTATTTAAAAGTTCGTGGTAATTACCATGAACTTATCCTTTTTAAATAGTTTACTGTATTAAATACTAAACAGCTTTATCCTGCATAAAATTGAGCCAAAAATGCAACAGAGCATCTTCACTGCAATGCTCAGTTTTTCCTTTGCAAAGCAAACTCATTATGTTCTATAAAGATAATAAAGTCTCTAAAAAAAAAAAAGACTAAATTCTTTATTTCTCAAAGGCAGGCTCTGAAGAGATTGCATCAAAAAAGATTTTATTCTTGGCTCAAATATGAACATTTGGGAATCACTACTTCTGAGCAAGGACGCACCCACTTAAACGCAGAAGAATTTATTTTGAAAAGCAGTGTAAAATTTCGGGGGGGGGACGGGGGACGGAGGGACGGACCCACATGTATTTTGCACTTCCCAGCTTTTGGTAGTTCTCCAGATTAAGACAAAAATCTCAAAATAACCTCTTCCCCATATAACCATTTTCTCATAGGTGCTGCCAAGTTATCTTATACCACCAGCAAGAACTTCTACAAGAAGTAACTACTTCCAGACAAAGCAACTCAGAGTACAGTCATTAAGTGAAAATTAAAAGTATTTGAGGTATTTTAGAAGAGATACCTGAGAGCGGGGCCTGGGGAATACATTTCACCAGGCACCCACCTCGCACTGCCTTGCCACCCGTCTGTTCAGCACCCTTCAGAAGCCATCAGGGAGCAACACTGTAGCTCAGAGATCATGGGCCACCTCTTCAAGGCCCAGGGCAGGAGATGAGTTTCAGCCCAGCCCGACCGCTAAGGACTACGTTCCTACTGTAGCTAACGGTCCTCAGAGAAGCAACGCTTCTCCTTTGGATGCAGACCATGTACTGTAACTGTTTCCCCAGATTTGGTCCAAACCAGCTGCAGAAAGGCAAAGCTCATCTAGAAAATTATATCAGGTCCCTAAAGAAACATTTAGGACTTTTAAACAAAGAATATTATTTGTGCTTGTACACATGTGGACGCCATTGTGTTATGGCAAAAATACCAAGGGATGGGGAGAAGGATTCGGTCTTTTGTCTCCAAGATGACTCAAGATTACCTGCAGACATCCACATAATATTTCTTGGATCTTGAGGAATGCTGCAGAAACCATGGTCAGCAGTGCAAGTCATAAACCAGAGCTCCCCTGACAACTCCTTTTCCTTGCCTCATGCGAGCACATTTTCCTGGGAACATTGTTTCGTGTATTCTCCTGGTGTTTTATGTGAAGGGATTGCTACTTTCTCTCTATCTATGATGCAAAACCCCAACTGCAACCTGTGAGTGCTCTGCACGGTCAGGCTCCTGGCACATCAGCCCTTGAAGTCAGCTGTGGCTCTCCTGTTGAGTGTCTCTCACAGTACCAGAGGCAGAAGACACCAAAGGATCCAGGAGGGGTGGCTAGGTAGACCCTGTGATCCAACCCAGAGGCTAGCCGTGTCCCAATCCCAGGGGAATGGCAGACCAGGCCATGTACCATGGGCTCCTGCGGGAAATCCAGACCTGTAGCACAGCAGGGAGCCACAGCGCCTTCCAGAGGCTGCCTTTTCTCAAGAGCATCGAGGAGCATGGTCACGAGGTGTGCCCCACCACAAGGACACATCCAACACACGTGTCTTGCCATCAAGACTGAATGGAGGACTGCAGAAAGACTCTGCCCTGGCCAGGCACTCAGCCTCTGACTCGCTGCTGATGTGTCTCTACAAGCTGCCTTTACAGCAGGGTCAGAAAAAACTGGCATCAGATGGCAGCTATTTCAACAACTGTACTCCCTTCACAAGTGGCAGTCTCCAGCTACAGTTACTGCACTGGGCACCAGCTCCTCTTCCCCCCCCCCCCCCCCCCTTTTTTTTTTCATACCCCCCCCCCCCCCTTTTTATTTAAATACCCACACCCTGGAATGTACACAGGAGTAAATTAAGGCACATTTATTATATAGGTCAAGTCCTGACCTGTTCATCTACATACATTAGCATAAAGGTAAAATACTACAGACATCAAGAATGAAGCGTTAATGGTTAGTTTAAATACATGTCCTAGAGATTGTTAGAAAGAAAAAAAAAATCTAAATGAAAAAAAATTAAGACAACAGAAAAGTAATAACTGAGAAAGTGAGGCCCTACTTAATTTGAATCTTTTCCCCAAGAGGATTTTCCCTTGTGACTAGTTAGTTGTATTTTACGAGCAGACAACATCCTAAACCAGACATCTTCATTTCACAGCACTGTACATTTCATACATATTCAGGCTGAAGATCAACTATATAATTCACGGTAATCCAGATCAGTTTTGAAACACGCTTTTAAACTCTCTGAAAAAGCTGCACATAGGTTTTTCCATGTGGAACACATCCCTTTTCTTCCCAAGTCAGAAAAGAATTGGTTAAAACAAAAACCATCATGTAATTGAAAACAATTAAGCAGGTATGTTCTGTAATTTCTCAGCAGGGGAAAGAAGTTCTCCTACACTTCAAGCTGCCAAAGGCTGTGAAGCTGTGATCAAAGACATGATAACATTAAAAAAAGAAAGAGACGCTGGACCCAATGGCACACTCCCTTCTTTCTCAGGAGCCTGCAGAGGTACAAAGCCCAGCAGCCAGAACTAACCTAGCCATACTCGAGCACTGTAATCGCCTCCTCCATATCCTTACCAACCCGTGCCTCTTCCTTATCCTTGGAGAACACTCACTGGAGGTGCCAGTGATGTTTGTAGGGCAGCGACCACAGAGTTTCGTACATTCTCATTTATACTTTGATTAATTGTCATGCCAATGAGCTAGTTGATCATGGATAATAACTGTAAGAGCTGTTTGACTTGATGAACAAGATATACCTCACTTTAGGTCTGTTTATCTCATTGACAGAGACCACAACCTTTGCAAGTATGAAAAAGTTCTGACATTGACTTTAGAAAAATCCCAGCCTAGGAAGATCTGCGCAACTCTGTGTAATTCTGCAAAACAGCTTCCAATAAAGGAAAAAAAAAAATGTATCCATGTGACTGCTCTACAGAAGAACAAGAGGATATTGTCTCTACTCCAACATACCAGTTATTAGAATAACACTTAAAGTGGATTTTAAAAGTTCGATGTTCTATATATTGCCTAATAAGAAGAGAAAGGTATTAAGGAAACAATGGTAAATCCACTGTTGCAATTCCAGAATTGCAATGTAAAAAGGACTAAGTGCAGAACTTTTATTGCTTCTTTCAGTTCAGTATATTATGGTACCAGATTACACTTCACTGAAGGAGGACTTCATGGGGATTGCTAGCACTCTTCAGTCTGGTTCAACGTCGAAAACAACTGACTTGATTTTCAAATTTTAGATGGCTTTCACAATTTGCACTAAGTTGAATGAAGTATTCCATGAAAGCAAATCATACTGATTAAGGAACAGGTTTTGTTTCTCATTAGAAATTCAGCTTTAAATTAGTGGAAGTTCTGAGCATGGGAAAGACATAACAGAAAGACTAGAACCTCACAGCAGCCAACTTTGCATTAGACAGTATCTGTACCACAACTGCTATAATACAAACTGCCTCCTTGCCTTCCTGTCCGACTCACACTGCAATTCCTTCAGGCTTAAACCGCAGCAATGGGTGACATGCCTCTGGCCTGCAGCACTGCAATACTAACCACATCCACTTCTAAGCCACAGCACATTGGGTGTGAATACCACCAGGACTTTGCTGATATCAGTCTTTGCCCCTCCGGTCTCTACCTCGTCCCACCTCAGCTGCAACACCTACAGGAAAAAGAGTTTTCAAGGAAAACGTTTTGGCCCTGCAGTAAAACGGGAATGAAGGGTACTGGGAGAGGAGCATGGGTCTATAGAGTGGGCAGCTTTTCCATTCCACAACTCCACCGATCCCCTCTGACCAAAATATATAATAATATCCTGCTATCTGGCAGTAAAGCCAGCCTACTGTCATTAGTAGCATTTGATTAGTATTGACCGTAATGATAGCACAGGAGGCAAATATCCCTCTCTACTCTCTGGCTGAGCAGTGCAGCCCACACGATGCAGTAAAAGGTATGTAGGAGGTAGAGTGTGAGGATCTGGTTTCATATTGGGGCAGGGCGCCTTATAAAAAGTCTTTTCAGTAACAGTCATCCAGAAGTAATATGGAAATTAAATTAGTTGATCACAACAATCTAAACAGCATCATTTGATACCTTCACAGCAGTTCTTGGATAATGAGAGTTTAGAAAGAGAAATCCTATATTTTATTAAACTCAGCATAGCTGGGGGACAGGGCCTCTCCCTACAGCTTTTGCCTATTCCATTTTAGGCCAAGTAATGAAAATATTAATGCTGCTTAGCCAGCAAAGCACAAATTAATTCAGCTTCTATCTCCCCAAAGCCTATAATACTCTGGTCTAGTCTTCATGAAGAGCACTTAAAAATGTTTCAAATATAAGGTGAACATCCATATAATCATCTCTGCACGTGCTTCTTTATGAGTGGTAAGGATGCTACTCCAGAAGGCACTGCAGAGTGCACAGTTCCCCTCCCGGGCACCAGAAGGACAAGCAGGTGTACTTATATGGTTAGGGTACAAAAATAAGTCCAGGAAGTGACATACGGGTTCACCATCACACTATGGACAAGCCAGTCATGAGGACACAGCTGTTTCATAGAATATCTCAAGTTGGAAGAGACTCATAAGGATCATCAACTCCAACTCCTTGCTCCTTGCAGGACTACCCAAAACTAAACCATGACTAAAAGCGTTGTCCAGACGCTCCTTGAACTCCAACAGCCTTGGTGCCGTGACCACTTCCTTGGGGAGCCTGTTCCAATGACTGACCACCCTCTCAGTGAAGAGCCTTTTCCTAATGTCCAACCTGAACTTGCCCTGACACAGCTTCATACCATTTCCTCGTGTCCTATCGCTGGTCACCAGAGAGAGGAGATCAGCACCTCCCCCTCTGCTGCCCCCCTTGAGGAAGTTGTAGACTGCGATGAGGTCACCCCTCAGCCTTCTCTTATCCAAGCTGAACAAACCAAGTGACCTCAGCCACTCCTCATAAGTCATGAGTGTGCAATATCAAAGTTACAGCAATTGCACAGGTTGCAAACACACCTAAGCCCAGCACATGCTGTAAACATTCACGCAGCACGGGCTTCAGAGGCAGAAGGGGGACAGCGGCAATACATCGCACGAACAGAGGGAACATCAAGCAAAGTCCAAGAGCTACCCCAGACATGAGGAGATGCTATGTGAGGTGCCACTGGATCCCAGGAAGGCCACCATACTCCAAATTCTCCATATAATGCTTACAAAGGTGTCTGCTAGGGTGGTCCTATACAACTGTTTTAGTCCAGTGTCTGACTTCCTACTCTACAGAAAATAAGCCCTTACCTCCAGACTTAAGGGAGGCCTTCTTATTTTTTCATTCACATTCAGCATTTACTCGGACAATTTTCCTGCATCCTTGATCACTCCAGCCCACATAATAATACAGGTGACTGCAAATTGTAGGTCACTGATTTGATTTTGCATTTTTATTAGATTTAGGAGAAAGTATGCTGCAATAATTTTGTTCTAGCTCATCAGCACTCCTGTTCTTTAGTATATTTTCTGGATAAAGCCCATGCAGACAAATTAGCAGGGCGATATTTCACTTAGGTCTTCGTCTTTATGGTTCATTCTCTCATTTAGCTCATGTTTGCTGTCAGTTGCCAGGTTCCTAGATCAGGAAAGGGTAACTCACGCATCTGCCTACTGTAACGAAAACCAGAAAGGCCAGAAGGGAGCAGTTGATTTTCCCATCCCACAGAGCTTTGAAATATCGCATTTAAAGTTCCACTCCCAACAGTGACAGTCCAAAGAAGCTCCAAGAAAGGTACACAGCAAATTTTTGTCCTGAGTGCTACTAATTCTACATTTGCCAAGTGAAAGCCATATCTCTATTCATGTGCATTTCTGCAATTGCACTTTTTCATTCATTAAGATGAGAAATTGCTTCTTTTATGCAATATGCTACTATTCAGAGAGCAAAACATTGTGATGTCTGGTAGCAGGCTTGCTGTTTTTGGCTTTAGGAGGGTTCCCCCCCCCCCTTCCTGTGAGAGGAAAGCTTTTCCCAAAGGATTTAAGCGATTTCATAAAACAAATGTAAAAACAAAGACACTTTTGTTTAAGGACTGACGGTTTTGTTTTGTTTTAAGGGGGATGGAGAGGGAAGGAAGAGAGAAATGACACTGATCATCTTTCAATTAAACAGGAAAAAAAAAAGCTGATATCTCATTCCCAAAATAGAAACTTCGTGATAGCACAAACTTGCTATAATAAAAAGGTCATCATAAAAAAATCAAGTTAAGTTTTTTTTCTAAATATACAAATTTTGTTTATTATAGTCACAAGTGAACACCTCAAACCGTTATAGCAAAGATCAGAGGAAAACATCATTTTCTCTCCAAATTCAGGTGCTTACACTGTGCATTCGTACATGCTCTGCTTCATTAAAGTCAGTTTCTCCTTTCCCTCACAGTTTATCAAACAGGAAGAAAGATGAAAAAAAACCATACCTGAAATGCATGGCTTTAAATACAGAAATATTTGGGAGATTCACTTCAGCTAGAACTTCTGAAGCTTAACCTAATATGCAACATTTCATTTACTGAAATAGGACCCAATACTACAACAGGAGTACCCCCCTGAACGTGCACAGAAAACGTTACAAGACGGGGACAACACAATAACAATAAAAAAAGGAAAAACTAATTAAAACATCTGAAATACTTCAGCAAAGCATGTGTGGAGCTCTTGCAGGAAATCTGAGTGAGCAGACCTTCACATCTGCAAATGTTCTCCAAGCATTTATACAAACACATTGCAGAAATCTCATGTGTTGCAGGATTGGGATTCTAGTTTCTCATTAGCAGATATTAATTAATGGAATTAACTGCTTTATCAGTCAGTCCCTATATTATTATGCAGAGAGAAGTCCAACAGCCACAAGTGATCTTCAGTGAGAAAATAACATCTGGCCAAATGGAGCAAAAGCAATCCATGAAGTCCCATTCACACTGCCTAGCATTTAAATTCACTCAGGATTGTCACTCACTGCAATTATCATTCAACATCCAAAACTAACACACTGGGAGAACTCAATAGCAATATACTTCAGTAATATCACAGCTCAGAAAGGCAAAACAACATAGATAATAAGAATCCTGCAATTAAATACAACATGCAAGTGAACTCTATCACATTTTAACTACTTGACTCATTTACAAATGTTAGTATTAAATTCGATTTTTTTCCAGATTTAGTCTTGAAGTATGTGCATGCATGGGAATTCACAAGACGTTCTTTTAATTAAGAGATTAAAAACCAGGTCTAAAACCATTGGGGGTGGACAGGAGGAGAAATAACATTCTGTCAAATAGATGACAGCAACATTACTTTATATATATATAAAATAAAGTAGAAATAAAAATGTATATTATCATCACCATCTCAAAAGTGCTCTACACAACCATTACTTAAATGATTCTCCTCCACCCTAGTTTAAGCTGCATATATATATGCACATACACACGCAAGAAAACAGTTTCACTTCTAGCGGCCCCCTGACCTCCCAAATGGTAACACGCTGAGATTAACTTGTCAAATAGAGAAAGACAACATACAAAGGTCATTACAAATCCAAAGGTCTGGGTCCACTCATGAATTTGGGTAGTTATTTAACATAGACTTGTCTAATGCTGTGTAGAGGTACTGGACAAAGAGGTAGACACTACTACCAACGGTTCTTTCACAAAAGGACACTCCTTCAGCTCCTATTTGCACAAAAAAAAAATCACGTGGAAATCTGAAAGTTAAACCACTGAAAGGCTGCAGAACAACCTTTCTTTCCCCATTCTTCTGCTCACAATTCTTCTCTTTTCCTTTGCTTTGTTTTTGAGCTATGCAAGACACGGTGTAATTTACAGATGCTCACACCTAAAAGGTTCTCCTGCAGTTTGCTCTAAGGTTCTGCTTTGTTCCTTCCCCGCTGTAACCCCTCTTCATTCAAAATGTGCTTTTCTAAACAGTGCAACCCCAACCAGCTAATAGATATCCCACAGTTACATCAGAGCAATGAATAAAACATGAGCTTTCCAATTTAATTTGGACACGAGTTAATGTGCATACTGAGTTCATGTGTAATATATAAGCATTTCTCCTTCATTTCCCTGTTCACCAGCTTGTTCATTCACAGTCTTTCCATAATTCTCATTTTCTCAATCACATTTTCTCTCTTGTATTCTTTCACATGTGCATGTTCCAGGTTTTACCTCTACCTCTTATACCACTTGCTCCTTGCTCCAATCCATTTCTCTGCTTCCCAGTCTGACCATGCTCACCACAAACACAGTTCCTTGACCTATTGACAAGAAGGATATTCCTTTCCACTTGCTTGAGCTGCAGACAACACTAGATGCTGCTGTTATCTTCCCTGTCCAATAAAGTCTTAAAGCATCTCCTCCCATTTCTTAATGCAGACTTTTCCAAGACCTCAAATTGTAACAGCAAATTATTTGAGTGATTTTGTTTTTAAAGAACACAGCAGAGCATCAGGAGACAAGTGCTCTGCTCTCTCATTTGCTAGAGACTGTTTGAATTTAGGTTGAATCGCTCCTTTGTAAATCTGAAATAACTATTCCACATCATCCATTAATATTTGGAACTTGAAGGCTGTCAAGTGAAAGACGCTATACAAATGCAAAGCACAGCCCTAGTCTCATCTTTTTTAATGATACACCCAACTCTCATATAAAAAGAGCAATAGGAGCAAATGAAAAAATCACAATAAGCGAATAGCCTAATAATACTTGCTAAAAGCTACCAAGACAATAAATTCAATTTTCCCTGGGATTGTTAAATTATTCTTTTGATGGCTCAACACAATCTCTTCACATTTATTTCCTATGGGGGATGCTGACATATTGAGCTCATTACACAGCTCCTCTTTAAAGAAAAAAAAACACATGCATTTAAAGCAAACACCTAAAATTTACTAGTTCAGATTTTTAATAAACTATGCTGGAAAGGAGTTTGCAGCTGGATTATTTCTCAGGAAGTTAGACACCTGCCTTATAAATTCAAAACAAACAGACATAAAGCAATAACAAGACACTGATCTTGCTCTGATGTACAAACACACTCAAAGCATCTTACTTTTTTAATGATTCTTCTGAAAATACATCCACACAGACGACATACATTCTTCTTCCTTTTTGAAGAGTCATCTTGAAACTTCCAGAAGTTTGACTGCAGATACAAAGCCCAACAACAGAGGAGCTTATAAATGGACAGACCCTGATGCTATAGCAAAGATCAAATTAAGTCAACATGGTGAAGCCTTCAAACCACATACACCATCATGACACTTTCTATGAGGCGCATCTCTCTCCAGTATGATCCAGACAAGTCTTCAACAGAGTTACTAGAGAAAGTGTCTGAACTGGCATATCTCATACCTCCATTTGCTCCCAGCATTAGGTTGCATTGGCCTTTGTATAGCTCAGCACCAGCGCCTACATCAGGTACTACACCTGTAAAATGAAGCCACAGACCAGTACACATCGTCCCGGCTGGGAGCCCCCACCCTGGGTCTTCAGCAGTCCTGCACTTCACCTATTGTGTAAGGCTCTGCCCAAGTGCCTCCCCAGGTGAAGCCTCCCTATTCCTGCTCCCAGGAGCACAGTCCTCACACAAGAAGATGCAGCCAGCGCCACGGAGCACTCCTAAGACTAGAGAGCATGAAATCAGGCAGAGGATAGATACGGGCACACACTCAACAGGAAAGCATAATCCTTTTATTTATTTATGGGTTCAAGTCCGCCATCCTGACCTCTAGCCTGCACACCCATTTATGCATTTTCTGTCCCACACATATTAATTTGTGGTTGTCTTTAATACTTTATGAGTTATACTTGATTCCACTCCATTATGCACTAAAATAGAAGAAAAAGCAGCAGCTACTAATGGGGTTTTACTTGTTATAAACTCCATTCACCATCAAGTGACTGGACAACACATACTCCCCAAAAATAAGTATTTCTGCTCATCACACGTCCTTCACAGAAGTGTTTTCTATTTCAGTTGATTAGCAGTGAAGATTGAAGCATAACAGTTATGGTAGCTTGAGCTACCCAAACTGCCTGTTGTGCTTTAAGCCGGCAGGCACCTGAACACCACACAGCCATTCACTCGCTCGCTCACTCCCCCGCCCCAGACCGAGAGGGATGGGGGACAGAATCAGGGGAAAATAAAAAAAGTAAAATTTGTGGGTTGAGATAAAGACAGTTTAATAGAACAGAAAAGGAAGGGAAAATAATAATAATAATGATAAAAGAATATACAAAACAAGTGATGCACAATACAAGTGCTCACCACCTGCTGACCGATGCCCAGGCACTTCCCGAGCAGTGGCCCGCAGCCAGTTTTCCCTCAGTTTATACACTGAGCATGACGTCATATGGTCTGGAATACCCCTTTGGCCAGTTTGGGTCAGCTGTCCTGGCTGTGCCGCCTCCCAGCTTCTTGTGCATCTCCAGCCTTCTCAGTCAGTAGAGCATGAGAAGCTGAAAAGTCCTTGACTAGTGTACGCACTACTTAGCAACAACTACAACATCAGTGTGTTATCAACATTATTCTCATACTAAATCCAAAACACAGCACTATACCAGCTACTAGGAAGAAAATTAACTGTATCCCAGCTGAAACCAGGACGCTGCCCATTTCCTTAACAGTCACATGCAAACTTAAACACAAACTGGGACTTAACAGAAGTACAGCTGGGAGGGCATCCAAAATCTGACAGTTAGGAAACTCATTTTGATTTCCTGTGTACAATATTCTAACATTCATTCAACAAGTCATCAAATCATCCTCCTGTATGTCAAGTTTTTAATCCAAAATTACAGATGAGCCTTCAGTTTATGACCCTTCCTCTTCTCCAAGAATTTGCCCGAGGGAATTTATAAGCAGCTGCTATCTCCCCCTCTGCTGCTACTAAGCTACAAAAGCCAGCGTAGCTTAAGTTTTGGTCTCCTGTCTAACTCCAGGCTGTTCACACCCCATCATTCTTGTAGCCTGGATGCCCCTGCACATGTTCCACTAGAATTTAATATTTTCTGTACACAAGTGACCAGAACTATGTACACTATTTGACATGAAGTCTCCCTAACACCTTGCATAATAACTTGCCTATCTCCACTGAAGAGCTCTCGCTGAGGATCACATTTGCTTTCATTTCATGCCCACCATCAAATAGAGTCACCCCCGTTGGACTATAGCATTCAGGCCTTTTCCTCCAGGCCTGTTTTAAGGGATGACCTGCCAACTGATAGCAGATGTGTTGTTAATAATCACTCAGCAGATAACTTCGCTTTTAGAGCTATTTAACTTCCTCTCATTCCCATTGCTTCAGTCATCACAGACATTCAGTTCTTCCTGTGCAATAATCCAACCCTGCTCAGTGCCGACTATGTTTTCTAACTTTGCCCCATCAGCAATCGTTCTTTGCATATAGTTAGCCAGTACAGTGAAATAAAGAGACCAGCCCCAGTCCACAGCAATAATTCCTTTATTCATGCAGACAGACTCACAATTTCTCCTTCAGGTTGCTCTTCCAAGCCACCTCACCATTCTTCAACCAAGCCCCATACTTCCAATTTAGTAATTTATGGTGTACACATATCGAACTGAAGCCTTCTGCTCCTTTTGTCTAGGACACTCAGATTTTAACCAGTAATAATATGACTTTAGTCTCCCATGACCTAATTGTGGCAAATCCATGATGCATTTTATCCTGTTTTCCACTTGTCTTTGTATACTTCATTACTTTTTCCATTCCAAATTTGTTCTAAATCCTTGAATACTATTAAGACCAGAGTAAAAAGTTTGAAGATTTTGTTCTCTTCTCCTCTTAAAATAAATACAAGTATACTTCTTTTGCTATATTGCCATCACAACTGCTACATTCAACTTGACAGATAACAACCAATCCTTCTTTTTTTAACCTGGCTCCAGTGTCCTGTGCCAACTCTTTCAGACCCCTAAAGCAGAGACCCTTTGCTTCCTTAGTTTGACTGCCTTAAATCTGGAAGCAAGCATAAGACACTTATTCTGGTCATTTCTGTTGGCTCCCTATCTTTCTCCCACGTTTAAATCCTCATCCCTACCTAAACCGCTTACAACTGCTGATTTCGGAGGCATTAGACATATTTTTCAACTACAGTTTGGTCCTCACAATATCATAGCCGACTTCTCGTCTCCTCCTCTTTTAATTTTTTTTTCCTCTTCATCTTAAATTTCTTCATGGTCTAGCTTTTGGCAATTCACGTGCTATCCCTGCAGTTTCTGCTCTCCAATGATCAATCCCCTCCTTCGCTTGATTCCTTACAGGTTTTCCAGTAACTTGCAGTTATCTTATTCTCACAGAAAGGTCCGCAGCCCCACTTGGCAAGCTTTTCCTCCTCCTTAAAATGCAGTTTCCAAGCAGCTGTTGTACCTTCCATTTAAGACAGTCCAAGCCTCTTTTTTTTTCCCCCCCTCTTTTTTAACCTCTGACTCCTACAGATCTTCAGCTGCGTGGACTTCACAAACTAGTTCCTCTAACTTCTCAGAACTTGCCCTGCTAAAATAAAACTTCCTTGAAATAAAAGCACTTTGTAGTCGACATATTTTAAATTAAACTGAAGGGTAAGTATAATTAACTTGTGGCTAATCAACACATGTGCTTAAGGCCTTGTAGAACGGAGCCGTAATCTAGCAGTGGAAAGCAAGACCCAGTGACAGCCATGGAGAGACCAGAGACATTCCTTACCCAGAGTTCAAAGATACGCCCTCTAGTTCTGGGCAGGCTGTAAACATCAGCCTTCATTTACTCTGCATTCCACTACAATTAATGGCCAAAATCTATCCTATGATATTTCAGTGTACCGATTTCCAATCTAACTATGTCACCGCTGGGAAACATACTTACAAAAGCACATTTGAGAAACATCTTCCTTTTACACACCAGGATGGTATCCCAAATGCACTCTGTAGCTCCAAGCACAACCAGAACACATTCGCAAGGCTATGTTCTATAATTTGACTCAGTTATGCCTCACTAAATCAATGTTAGCCCTCCAGATTTTGGAGCATAACATGAACCTTTAACAGAAAGCACGCTCCCGTCCATTGGAGGACTGCGCCCATTATTAAGTGCCTCCAGCAAGAATTTGAGATCTGATGTCTCCAGCGCGCGCACCACAAGCCTACAAGGAGCAGGGAGGGAGGGCACTGATGGCCAAGTGCTACAGCAGGACACGGAAAGAACCGTTCTGGCAAAGTGACAGCAAGTGATCTCCACATGAATCTGGAAAACACCGATTCCCTCTTAACTTCAGCTTGTGATACAATTTTCTTAACATGGATGCACTGGCATGAGGGCAGTCTAGGCCTTCTATGCAACAGAGTGAACTTGCTGGCGTAATCTATCAGTTCCATCAAGGCAGTAAATCACACTAACCACCACATTCCTGGTATACCTGCATCTACCCTGTGGCACACAGGCACCTGCCTGCTACCTCCTGCCCACAGGAGGCTGAAACCCACAGAGGGGAAACTCAGTACCACAGCATGAAATATCAACTGACATAAGTTACTAACCCACATAAAACGGGGGTCCCGGCAGGGCATACAGCTCTGTCAGCTTTAACAGCCCCACATCATGGCAAGGGCTGCCCGCCATCTCTGAAGGACTGATGGTGGTCTCTGCACCCACCTCCCTGGGCCACCATCACCAATGGGTACATCTCCCCAGGGAGCACATCCACACTGCTAGGTACCTTCTGCTCTCATGACCAGTCTCACTAGCTCGAGGCAAAGCTTTGCAGAAGGGGGGTGTTCAGCCACCCTCTAAACTGAGGAGCATGGCACTGGACATTTCCAAAAAGCAATTAATGGTGTTAGTCGCAGACGAGGAAATAATGCACCATCTTTTACTCCAGAAGTGCTTAGAAGTGTTTTATCTTGTTAATTCTAGGTCAGTTGAGCGCACGTGTGGTATGGATTACGCTGACCCTTTTAGAGCTCTCAACATTTTTAAATAAGTAGGACACTTAACATTAGACACAAACCAAGCTGTGCACCCCCTGTACACCACGCACCAAGATCAATCAGCAGGCTTTACGGGCAGAACCAAGGACAAGTTGCTTTATAAAGCATGGCTCTTATGGCACATAACTACGACTGTGAAATAAATTATAAATACCGAATCTGACCCAGTATCATATCAAATCAATATAGGCATTTTACAGAAAAAGGAAGTTGAGCCGAAGTGACCTTTGCAAAGCCACCCAACAAATCAGTGGCAGATTTACAGAGCAAGTATTCACAGCTAGGTGATGAAAAGGTCTACATTAAAGATAAAAGTTGTCTTGCTGCTTACAAAACACGATAGCATTATCATTTTAAGCACAAAGGAGATGTTTCATCCTTAAATATCTGAACGCAGTAACTGCAGACTTTAAATACAAGCAAGGATCAACACGCAAACGACCATAAAATTCAAGTTTAAAAAAGTTAATGCTGTGATTCACTGGAGATGTTAATTTGCCAGTGCCAGGTCTTTGGAAGTTTTAACCACCTTCTCTGCCCTATGAGCTGCAATATATATATTGGACCCTAGAACATAAATAATTCAATTACTTTCCCTTCTTTTCACATATGCCTTGTCTGAGTAAGGGAAGAAGGAGGGGGAAAAAAAGGCATTTAAGTAAATTACCTTTCGGATAAGCCTCCTCCCTTCTCCCAGCTAAAGTTTTCTTTAGGTCAGATTAGCACTTTGAAATGAAACGAGGCGCCGGCAGGCCAGGTTTCAGGCAGAGTTGTGACAGATGCGGAGCAGACCCTGAGCAGGGCGAGCAGCCGCCCCGGGGAGGCGGCCAGGCGCTCAGCCCCGCGTTCCCCCCCCCGGGCAGGGCATCCCGGGGAGGCGGCCAGGCGCTCAGC